>JAPSGF010000093.1:2137201-2153992 GCA_035772895.1 Perdix hodgsoniae | reverse complement strand
CTTTTTTTCCAGCCTGGCTTTATGGATTTATGGACATAAAGATTCAAATAACTTCAGATCTATGGATTGCCTATTCTCATCTGGGCCATAGCAAATGCTGGTAGCCTCAGCCCTCTTGCAAATGGTATGGATACATAGTGGCTAGATCTGCCCTCAGGTTATGAAACAACGAATCTGTGGTTACACGAGCCCTTTCTCTAATAACTAGTGTGCTGTCCAGGAGCAATGTTAATGATGCTCTTACTAACACATTACGCATCATGGCTGAAGTCAATCAATTCCTCTTTCTGCGACTTCTGCCTCTTGAGACAGCGTAACTCATTGCCAGGTCTTCAGTGGATAAGCAGCCTGGCACTTTTCTACTAAAACAAACAGCCACCAATCAGAGGTTTTTTCATTGTGAAAATCTTATTTTTATAAAGAGATTTTTTTTTTTCATTGTACAGATTACAGAGATTACAAAACCAGGTTCATCTCCTGTAAACAAAGAAAGAAAGAAAGAAAGAAATCACCACATCAACATGACCACAATCTTGTTCAGTATACAGCTATATATAAAGATGACAAAAATAGTACGCCTTCAGAACTTGGTAATTTCCATAAGACAAGGTAATACAATGGTTTAAGATGTGGAAACTCTTGATAAAAATATCCTTGACCAGAACATCAGCACTGCTTTCCTCTGTCCTTGTCTAGACCCTTTCAGATACGCTATCTTCAGTTTTCTGTCTTCACTTAGTGCCTTTTAGTGGTTTCAGAGAAAGAGATATCAGTGCTGTGAGAAAACATTACTAGCTAGAAAACTTCCTTTATTCTCGTGTCTTTTTGGATTTAATGTAATAATATTCATAAGCATTTTTGCCTTGCGTGGTTGGGGATGTTGCTTATGTAAGATAAAACAAGACCAAAAAACATTGCTAGTTATCACACATAGCAAACTTCACAGCTGTGTGTTTGCTTTTTCAGTGCATCTCAACTTAAAAACAAACAACAAAGGCATGTAAGCTCAGTGTTTATGAATAAACATTATCCAAGTACTCCAAATTGCAGGCGTTGAAGTGGCCCCTGAGAAGCCTTGACCTGTGTGACTCAAGGCAACAATCACAGCTGGGAGGGAATTAGGTGCATGATAAGGACCTGCTTTGTCAGAGGAACTTCTTGTATTTTTTTCTTAACTTTTTACTTGTTTTAGAGCTATTGTTATTCCAGTTTTGCATGTTTGCAGCCCAGCCATTGCCTGTTAGGAGAATAAGTAGAAAGTATATGAGACTTTGAAGGACATGGTTTAGTGGGCACTGTGGGGATGTGTTAAAATTGGACTTGGTGATCTTAGAGGTCTTTCCCAACCTTCCTGATTCTATGATTCTGTGACTCTACTTTTGTCTCCCAGTGTAAAGAGAACAAAGCACAAAGGCAGGCAAGTAGGTGCCACCACTGCAAGTGACAATAACAAAACAATGTTTCTTCTGAACGGATGTGTTAATAGAAAGCTTTCAAAACAAAGCTTTGTAAAGGCTCCTGGAATGTAAACATAAATAGTTTATGACCTTTCAAGTGCTGTGGATGTGATTCTTGCTCTTTGAAATAGAACTGTGTTTAAGGTTGCATATTTTCAGATCACTTATCTTACAAGTTGCTTTAAATGGACACAGTGCTTTGTCCCCTTCTGTTACACAGAGGACAATGGATTCTATTTATTAATCTTTCATTCAGACTCTGATGGGGACATTTATATCAGTGCATAAGGCTGCTTGATGTTGCATATAGGCACAGAGAGAGCTGGCCCAGGTCTTATTTAATGGGATACTGGAAGTGAAGTTAACAACAGGCCTGGGGCAACAGAGCAAGATGCTGGGATAAAACGTGCTTTCTCCAGGTTTGATTAATGTGTTTTGGCTCTGTCTGCCTCCTGCAGCAAAAACTCTTCCTATTGCACTCTTGTGTCTGGAGGGGAACTGCAAGTGGGTGGGCAATGACAACAACCCCATTTTTTGGGGGGAAAGCTTTTCTGACATCTGGGCTCTGCACGACCATCTCTCTGTTTGTTCTCTGCTTTTTACTCAGCTACCACATGAGCAATACAAACAGCCACTCAGGTCCTTCTCAAAGAGTGTTTGGCACAAATCTTTTCTTGGAGTCCAGCTGTACTTTTTATTGAATTACTGCATATTTTTTTGATGGGAGAGACCTCTGGAGGTCTGTAGTATTTTTTATTATTTTTTTTTAAGTGAATAACTCAAACATATTCTGATAAAATTATTTAACTATGAATCTCTTTCCCTGTAGGGCAGATCCTTGATTCTGGGTTGCACTCTAGCTGTGGTGGTAAACGTGTAGACATGTAACACTTCTCTCTGGTCACTTTAAGGGAAGGCTGAACAGTCACTACTGGTATCACTTTAATTTTTTCTATCTCCTCTTACCAGCAATTCTTCTCCTCCCAGAAGCTTGTACTCTATGGGCGAGTTTTGTAAGAGGACAATAACTCAGCAAGGAAAGCATGACAAGTACGAGAAACTTTCTCCTTAATTCTGTTCTAAGATGTATTAAAGTTAGTTTTAGGGTTGCCACTGCAAAATAGAAGGTAACATTGTAGAACTGCTCTAACAGGGGAATTGGACATAGATAATCTTTGAAGTCCCTTCCTAGCTAAGCCACTGTGTGATTTCCATAGGGCTGATATCTCAGATTTTGCTACTGTCACAGTATCCACTAGCTGGGCCTGTTTCTTGGGGTAGCAAACGATTTTGCAAGCAGCAGGTCCAGCTTCTTCAACAGGCTGAGCAAAATCACAGAATCACAGAATGGCCGGGCTTGGAAGGGACCTCAAGGATCATGAATCTCCAACCCCCTGCCACATGCAGGACCACCAGCCTCCACATTTAATACCAGACCAGGCTGCCCAGGGCCTCGTCCAACCTGGCCTTGAATACTTCCAGGGATGGGGCATCCACAACCTCTCTGGGCAGCTGTTCCAGCATCTCACCAGTCTCTCTGTAAAGAACTTCCCCCTGACATCCAACCTCAATCTCTCCTCCCTCAACTTAAAACCATTTTGCCTCGTCCTGCAGGGGAGGAGAAATCCTCAAAATCCTCCATTGGATGGATGGATGGATGGATGGATGGATGGATGGATGGATGGATGGATGGAAGAGGCAAATGAAGTGCTCACTGTTTTGTATATCTGTCCTCTATGAAATTATGATCAAGTGATTTGAATAAGGCAGTAGTGTTTATCTGAAAGGTGTCCTCCTTCTTAATCTGACTCAGTATATTAGTATATTTTGCTAAACATTTATATTAATTTTATCCACAGCAAGTGGTGATTAAAAAATATATATTCCTTTTCTTTTTGTATAATGATTTTACTTATTTTGAAGACTCATTCTTCTTCCTTGAATCTTTTCTTTCTTGACTAAGGATTCTCTAGCCTTTCCACCTCTTGGTTGCTATGTTTTGGAATAAAACTTATTACATAAAAGCTCATTTTCAGGAGGATTGAGGAAATCCCAATTGGTTTTGCTTCCGAAATTGATACAGTCAAAAAAACTTTCAGGTTAATAAAAGGATTTGAAGTGTACTTGAGAGAAAATGTTCATTTTCTGAGAAACTTGAGAACATTATTTTGAAAAATAAGACCTATATCCTCTTTTTCATGTTCTGCATCTGTTGTATCAGACTTGTTTTGCAAATAAAGTAGATGAGAATAAAATACTGTCTGACAATTTACTTCAAGCTAGAGAACAGAAGAAACGCTTTTCTGGCGAAATAATTTTGTCTTCCTTAAATGTGAGGATGCCTCCTATCTCCTTAATACAGATAAATTTCAGTGGAGGAGCTTCATGATGACTTTTGGTTTCCTGGCAGATATTTATAAGTAAATTCTGGCTGAGCAAGTAGATTTGTTATGAACTGCTCTGCTACAGCCTTGCAGGTACCCTCAGTGTTAGCAGACCTGTTTGGGGTTGCTGTAAGGAACATCTATTAAAAAAGTACCACGAAACATTTATTATAGTAACAACTCTTGAAGGCAAGAGAGTGCTTTTCTTTTTCTCTATTTGTTCCAAGAGGGCAATAAAATGAGTGCTTAGTAACCTGTCAGGGGAAAATAGTGATTGAGAAGTGAATTAAATATAGTATTCCCATGTAGAGGGTTAACATCTTAATGGCATGAACACTTTTCTCTGTCAAGGAGGTGTCTCTGCCCTCCGGTGTGCCAGCTCATGGTGAGGATGATTAATTTACCCAGCATGTACAAGAGCTGCTCTGAAAGTAATGCCTCCCGTTTAATTACGTTGGCCCATGATGTCAGAGGTGGATCCCATTACATTTTATTGCCATGTGACAGATGGCAGCCAAAGGGCAGTCTGACCAAATGGTGTCTGACATGGAAGTGCATGTGAAGCAAAGGTGTTGAATTGAATTTTTCCACGCAGAAAAATGGTACCCACTGACATTCACCAACACTTTTTTTTTTCACAGGAATTAACAAGCGAGTTTTGCATAATTCTACAGGTTTTAAGTTATTTAAAAAGTTAAAAAAATAAGATGTGTTGGTAGTTGATCTAAGGTGCAAGGCTGTACATTCACACACTGAATGTTTGCTGGATTTAAAAGTGTGCCTAGTGCTACACAGGCAAACATTACAAGGGTTGACCCCTTTGGGCCATTACATGAGTTGATCTAGTAGGCATTCCACATGAAATCTAGAAAGAGGTATTTTATATAAAAGTCATCAGCATTGTGGGTATGCATACACTGAAGGAACAATGCCACGTGCCTTTAGCAACTCACTGACAGTGTAGTAACATATGTTCCATGTGGGCAAGGGAAGAATCTTGGAAGGAAACCAAACACCTTGGAAATACTGTCACTGCTTGCACTGTGCCAAAATCCCAAACCCCAGCAGGAAGAACTGAAAAACACATTGGAATCACTGCCTGATGCCATCCTTGGTATCTCAGAGGCCAGACAAAATGAAAAAGGCTGCTTTCATGTGCAATTCACTGTTACATTGAAATGTTTAGGCACTGCAGGAAATGCCTATAGAGATGGACTTTGATTCTTTAACAGATTAAATAATTGCCAAGATTAACTGAAACTCAACAGCAACAGTTATTTGAAGTGTATTGAGTAAATGCTTGGCATTTTTACAGAACCTAATATTCAATCTAATAATATTCATGATGTTGATCTCACTATCATTGATATAATCTTTAATAAAAGGTATTTCATACAAATCATGACCTTGCCTTCCCTGATTTAGATCTTCAAAACTAAGATTCCATGCAGCTTTGCATATTCACTGGAAAACGATGCAGAACCAGACCTGAAAATGAGTTTTTAACTTACAGAATCAGGTCTTGCTTTTCTGCATTCAGAAGCTCTGTTTCATTTGTGGTCCAGTAATCCCTTGAAAAGAAGCTGTTCAATATTTATCCTCCATTCCCCAATGGCCGATGCCTCTGCCTTATTCACAAAACATTTTCCAATATCATCAATTTCTTTCTTGATTCTACCATTACTCTCACTGATACAGCAGTCTGCTTTCAGAATATGAGTGCATTTAATTTTCTCAGTGCCTAACGGAAGCGGACACAAATTGTCTTATTACTGGGCTTACTTTGTAGATAAGAAACTTAAACACAGGAATATGAGGGTCAAATGTATCCATTAACTCAGCATACTGATTTTAAGACTTACAATATAAATGAGGTCAGAATAAATGTCATGGCCCCTTCTGGCCTTGAATTTTATGAAAAGATGCGTTATTAAATCCTACCTGGATATTTCTATGTATAGACAATAGATTTCAGGCAGACACAAAGTGGCTAAGAAGTTAGCAAGGTACAAGCCAGTTCCACACCAAACATTGTGTAGGAATGTACTGAAGCCACCATTCAAGCCATGTACAATTGGGATTTAGGTCAGTTTGTATCCAGTCAATCTGAAAGAACACAAACTTGCATCTGCCTACCATGTGCCATGATTATGTGCTTTCTATCACTCCAGTAACTCTAGAATGAAAGATGCTTCTCATTTCTCAAGAAGCTTACCTACAGTGTTCTCTGAACAAGGGGAAAGCCAGGGATGATGCAGAAAAGGAGCAGGTGGAAGCCCCTCTCTGCCTTCCAGAATCCCAAGCCAATGCACTTTGTGACCACAGAGCATAGAATATCCATTCAGTTTCTAACAAGGTATGTTCTCTGCTTGGAGCACAGTGATCAGTGCTGTTTCTGCCCTGTCTCCAGCTGCAGACAATGAAACCAAATCACATCCACGAAAATATGTCTGCCCAAGTTTGTACCAAGGGAAATATAAGTGCCGCTCACCTCGCCCAGAAGACACAACATTCAGCAGTTTAAATATTCATTATAATCATTGTCTTAAAGCTGAGCTGAAAGTACCCTGAGCATTCTGAGGGCAAAGCAGGCAATTTTAGTTCTATCTTTAGTCCAAAGAACTTAACATATAGCCAAGACTATTTTAAAAGTATGGATTGAAGTAATTATTCAGCCTTTGATTCAGTGACATATACTGGGTACTGTTAGGCTTAATCTGAGATGCGTGCAGAAAATGTCTCAAGCACAGTGTAAAACAATTACTTCCAGTGACCTTTTCTGCTAACTCAATCTCAGCTTGATGATCTCAAGTGAACAGGATGAAAGACTTATGTGGTTACCTAATTTCCACAGATCTGTGTATTGATGTCATATTTGGTCGTACTGGCTCTGACTCCAACTTCAACTTCTCGGCTTCATGCTGTTGCTGTGTGCCTACTCAGGAAGCCTGTTTTTGCCAAGCACCTTGTCCTACTTAATGGGATAAAGAAATACATATTTACTACAAGACCAATCTGCCCTTATTCAGACTGATCTGTGAAAAATAATTGCGCTTCCATTGTCCTCCAGTATCTGCTCCCGAATTATGCCTTACCAAGTAGAAATGCTATCAAACAGAAATGAAAGAGTGTTGGGTTGCACTAAGGAGAGACCAGAGTGGGCACTGAAACAAGGGCAGGAAGTCTCAGCAGTGGGACTTGTGTGCTGATGGTGATCATCAGGGATGCTCCAACTGTGGGTGGCTAAAAGAAGGAAGCAGAAATGTTTGGATTATTCTTCAAAGGTCTGCTGGGGATAAAGGAAGCAGATTTTATAAAGCTGTAGATGAAGACAGTGCTAGTGTGCCCATGTACTAGCTTTGTCATCTCTAATCTTGTGTGGTTTAGCTCACCTGAATTCAGCTGACTCATTCCTGACTTAAGCCTGGTGCTATGTCAACATACAAGCTTGGATAGCTTAAAATTTGTGAATTCAGCCTTTATCTGACAGTGGAGATGCATCTCAATCCACATTAATGTATTTTTTATTCCCACAGTATTCAGCACTGCTGCAGGCTCACTTAGAATGTTGCGTGCACTTCTAGGCTCTGTAATTTAAAAGGGAGGTTAATATTGTTGAATATGTCCAGAGGAGGTCAGCAAAGCTTGTTAAAGGCTGGGAAGGAACATTCTGTGGGGGAAGGCTGAGAATACGGGGTTTGTTAAGCTTGAAGAATAAGATTTAGAGGGAACCTCATTGCTTTCTGCAACTTCCTGAGGAGAGGAAGTGGAGAGAGAAGTGCACCTATGTTCTGCCTGCCATCTAGTGAGAGGAGGGAAGGCAGTGGCTCAAAGTTGTATCAGGAAAGGTTCAGACTAGACATTAAGAGGGATTTCTTCAGGAAGAGACTAGGCACTGGAGCAGGCTTTGTTGAGAGGTTATCCATGCCCCGTGCCTGTCCATATTTAATAGGTATTTGAATAATCATAGAATCACAGAATGGTTCGGGTTGGAAGGGGCCCCTCAGATCACTTATTTCCAGCCCCCTTCTATAAGGTAGGGATACCTTCCTCTAGACCACATTGCTCAAAGCCCCATCCAGCCTGGCCTTGAATGATTCCAAGGAGGAGGCTTTCATAACCTCAGGGCAACCTGTTCCAGTGACTTTGGATCAACCTCAAAGAAGACTGACATTTGGACTTGATGATCTTTTTTTAGGTCCCTTTCAACTCTCCTCTCCTCTCCTCTCCTCTCCTCTCCTCTCCTCTCCTCTTTCTACCCTTGCTATCCTTTACATTTGTTATTGGAGATCTAGTAGCACCATAACTAGAGCAACATGGAGCTTGATGTAGATTATAAAAAGTTGAGTATCTGTATAAGTGCCTCGAGAGCTCAGCAAAAGTTGACTTGGATGAGGGCATTGAGTGCACCCTCAGTAAGTTCGCAGACGACACCAAATTGGCTGGGAGTGTGGATCTGCCTGGGGGTAGCGAGGCCCTGCAGAGGGATCTGGACAGGCTGGAGAGCTGGGCTGAAGCCAGGGGGATGAAGTTCAACAAGACCAAATGCCGGGCCCTGCACTTTGGCCACAACAACCCCAGGCAGCGCTATAGGCTTGGGGTGGAGTGGCTGGAGGACTGTGTGGAGGAAACAGACCTGGGGGTGTTGATTGATGCTCGGCTGAACATGAGCCAACAGTGTGCCCGGGTGGCCAAGAAGGCTAATGGCATCCTGGCTTGCATCAAAAACAGTGTTACTAGCAGGAATAGGGAGGTAATTGTCCCCCTGTACTCTGCACTGGTGAGGCCGCACCTCGAGTATTGTGTTCAGTTTTGGGCCCCTCATTGCAAAAAAGACATTGAGGCCCTGGAACGTGTTCAGAGGAGGGCTACGAAGCTGGTGAGGGGCCTGGAGCACAGGTCTTATGAGGAACGGCTGAAGGAGTTGGGATTGTTCAGCCTGGAGAAGAGGAGGCTCAGGGGAGACCTTATAGCTCTCTATAACTTCCTGAAGGGAGGTTGTGGTGAGCTAGGGGTCGGCCTTTTCTCTCGTGTAGACAGTGATAGAACTAGAGGCAATGGTTTCAAACTGCGCCAAGGGAGATTCAGGCTGGACATTAGGAAATATTACTTCTCAGAAAGGGTGGTCAGGCATTGGAATGCACTGCCCAAGGAGGTGGTGGAGTCACCGAACATGGATGTGTTCAAGAGACGTTTGGATGTTGTGTTGAGGGATAGGATTTAGCTGGGGAGTGTTGGTGATGGTTGGACTGGATGATCTTTTAGGTCTTTTCCAACCTTGATAATTCTGTGATTCTGTGATTCTGTGAAAAGTAAGCAGCAACCTCCTAGGCTCAAATGACAACGATGTCCTTGTTCTCTTAATCCATTTGAGTCATTGTAGGCAATCTTAAAACCACTGAATATACTGATGGTGAGAGCTGAGGTGGGAATTATGTAGGACCTCCAAGAGAGGCCTTAAAAAGGACTACCAGCAGCATTTCTTTCTCACACTCTTCAGGTCTTCCAACTTGATGGAACAGAGCTAAGTGGTCTGAAGAACCACTCCAGAAACCAGGTTCCTACATTCACAAAGAGGCAGAATGATTCTAAGTCTGAATCTTTCTTTTCACCAATGGCATAAACAGGTTGTATGTTTGCACTAACCTCGCACAGCCATCTAAGTTTCCTCATTTGTAAGGAATTTTCTGGAAAATGGTATTTTCTATTTTTAGTAACCTTAGACTCATTGTGAGGCAATTGTTACCTAAACACAGAGTTTTAAAAGCAAATCTGCCATGGTATGTTTATGTCTTAAAACTAACAACAATAACAACAAAAGTACAACAAGTCACTAGCTTTCCTATTTTTGGTACTGATGAAAACATTAAGAAAATGACTTTTCATGACATAAGTAACTTAGAGTGGATGATGTTTAGGCTTCACTTCAGTTATGTCCCCAGCATTTGCTTTTGCCTTTCTACCGGTATGTTTTGGCTCTTACTCTATTTTTGTTAGAGAAATCAGTTGTTTCTGACATCATTTCATTGCCTTCAGGGCAGAACAACAGCAACTGAACAAGAGGTCTTCTGTATGACATTTCTAAATCCATAGCAAGTTGTCTTGCTGCTATCCAAAGAGGCCAGGGATATAAGGCCAGAGAAAGGATGAGTGCTCTTGGTCCTCTTGCTTCTATTGAAGTCCTCTCTTCTCGATACTGACTAGAAAGCAAAGCAGAATACCAGTCAGTGTCTATCCAACAGAATTTTCGAGAACATCAATATTTGTTTTTGTCTCTACCTTCAGATGTTACTTCCTACTGGCTTAAGTATCCCAACAAAAATCAAAACTGAGAATTTTGCAACATCACCTCTGCTCGTGGAAATGTCAGAAAAAGATCTGCCTTTTAAATTTCAGATTGTTCAAATTCGATATTTCATTTAATGCTTGACGCTGCTGACTTTGTTTTTCCTCTGTAGAAGCACTCCAGACTTCTCAATTTCTTTAAGATACAGAGGAGAAAAAAAAATCCTACTATTATTTCCCATAGTTAAGCTAAATTTACCTACATAGGTCTGTCTTTAGGTCCATTATTTTAGTCTTCTTGTTTCTCAGTTCTTAAGATGAGTCACTCTTAATGTTAAGTACAAACAAAACCGACACCTTGAAATTCACTTTTTTTGTTCACAGTTTCTCAATCTGTGTACAGAATTGTCACAATTATTTCAGCAAATCAAGGGAATGGGTATGAAAATAGGAACAGTAGAAATGTTGACTGGAAAGAAAGGTCTTTATTTCTCATTTGAAGGTGTTCGTGCCAAGAGATAATGAATTCCCTCAACTTTACTTCACCCCATACAGAATCAATGCAACCTGGCACTTGACTGCTGTGCTCCCACCCAGACAGGCAGCAGTGATTCGTTTTCATTTGCACTTTCTTATTCGTGGGCAGACTGAGAAGAGTAAGGGTGGAAGGACTAGGGGTTGATTTCTCCTTTGAACTCCAGTGAATTTTTCACTCCAAATAAATTTGCCAATTACCACTTGGCTATCTCGTAATGCTTTCTCTTTGCTCAAGGCAATCAGTAGACAGAACAGAGAGAACTAAGTCTGAACAGAGCATTTATCTTGATAACATTCAGTGTGCCAGCATTCAAGTTATAAAAATGTCTTTCCAATTACTCCAATCTCTTCTAATTTGTTTCAACTAAGCGAGGAGAGTTAATAATACTGCAGATGGTCTGGTACAAGTATGCTCATGATTCCTGAATATTTTGTATATATTTAGTGACCCCTGAATG
Source organism: Perdix hodgsoniae (assembly GCA_035772895.1). NCBI lineage: Eukaryota > Metazoa > Chordata > Aves > Galliformes > Phasianidae > Perdix > Perdix hodgsoniae. The sequence goes on along the minus strand of JAPSGF010000093.1, from coordinate 2,142,871 downwards.
TTGAAACCGAGGATGCATCACCTATTATGGCATTATGTGGATTAGTATATAATGCTGTCATCTAGACTAAGTTGTCTTATATTCTGCTGCCAGTAACACTGTTTTATTCATTTATTTTAAATTGCCTTAATGTAGGTTGATACATAACAAATCCCTTCATCTTACATCAGGAATGCAAGCCTTTTCCAAATATTGTTTTTATTGGTAAAAACTGAATTAAGTTAGTCTATTCTTTTCCTCTTTATCTCTGTAAAGCTTATACAACCTAGCTTTCCTGTTTGGAATGATAGATTCTAATATACTGTCCTACAGACTTCAATCTTTGTTGCATCATCTATCAACTGGGTATGATATGTTGGGCCTCTTACCAAAGTTATGACTCCACCTCTGGATGCCTCTGATGTGGGATAATCAATCTGTGAACACAGACTATTATAAAATAACTAGCAATAAATTCCCTGGATCATGATTCCTTAGGAGCTAAGAAATTTAATAGTCTTAAGATGTAAGGTCCCATGCAAATATTTTGTATTCCTTAAGTGGAAATATTTGTTAACAGATATTAACAATTAACCGTATCAGCAAAAAGATGAATGGAAGTTGATAGTGTTTATACGTAATTTAAGAGTAGTAGGAATACTAGTAATCAGAGTAGTAAATATTTATTGATATATAGTGCAAAGAGATAAATTATGGGTGTGTTGCTGTAGTAACTTATCACCCTGATCTGTGGGGGGCAATTCATCTCACCAAACTCTTCACATCTGTAATATATAACTTTGTGTCTGAGATTAGATTGTCATTACACGATGGAGAGAAATGGACACTTGTAGGGCACAGTTCATTTCCTCCCACAGCAGGATTTACCAGTGTGAGATTAAGTCTTCCCCAGTGGTTAGAAATAAAGTCTAGCTATAAGGTTCAGACTGACATCTTTGCTAGGGTATGTGAAGACCAAATCAATTTTATATTCTCCACCTGTACAATAGTTCTGCAAAATACTTTCCACGTGGACGCTTTTCCAGGTATTTCAGGTCATGATCTTTTCATTGCAATTGATGTCGGTAGTAAACAGCAAGAACATGCTTAGAATCGCATAATGCAAATAAACAGTTTTCACAAAATTGTTTTGTCTTTTCCTTTCTGGAGAAGCTGTGCGTTTAGCCTGGTATGTGCAAGGTTTAACTCGCTACTGTGTTTTCAGAGCATCTGAAGTGGTGGGTCTTTGATTCTGAAATGAGGAGTGTGTGAGCACGCACGTTTGGAAGAGGGAGGTATTTAGCTATGTGTTAATTAATTAAATTATCTCTTTTGGATGATTATTTTCTAAAACAGTAAACTAGCACACACTGAAGTCATTCATGTCCACATGTATTAGTACCAGTGGTTTCTGGAAGTTCAACGGGAAATTGTGTTAAACAACTCCATATATTTATTTGAACTACCCCATATGTCAGTGTCTGTTCTCATGAGCTGAATATATGCACTGAGAAAAATTTGACTTCTAATGGTAGAAAATAAGAGGTATAGCACCCTCTCTCCAGAAACCTGTTCTCATCACTGTGGTTTACTAACCTCTCTATGAAATTTGAAAGTTTTCATAATGTTCAAACATTTTGTGAAGTCTCAAGAGAAGCAGGCTCATTTCCAACAGTCACCGCAAAGTACATGATAATACAATGATTTCACTTTGAAACTAAGTATGGGCCCCTTAAGTAATGGACATAAAATGTGTATAAACCTCTGCATGTCATGTGGAAAGCTGAAAATGTAAGGTGATTTTTCACCTCCATAAGTGTATACTTCAATCAAGTGGTAAAGACAATCTTCCATTTTTTTTGTTGTTGTTTTGTTTTGTTGGCTTAGAGGTAGAGGACCTCAGCTATTGCCTGGAATTTCCCATCACACTGAAGTTCTACCATCTTGGCCTACAATGGAAATGAACTCCAAAGCATTAGTGGAAGCAGCCTTAAATGCTCACTTTTTGTGTTTCATCTTTATCAGTGGTAAATCTTGAGCCTTTCTGCTGTTTGTTTTTCCATCTCTACTAAGAAGTTGACATCATTCTTTAAAAAAGGAAAAATAAATCACTTCTGCAGTTCTTTGGCTTTATCTTGAGCAACTGGCAAGAAATCAGTGCTGAGTTAATGTCCCTGAGATCGCACAGGACAAGGCCAATTATTATAGAAAAGAGCTTAAATATTAAAGGCCTTTGTCTTAAAAATTTGCACAATGGAACAGGTATTAGAGGGCAAAGGATTAACATGAGCACATACTGGAAGTAGTTCAGCATTAACCTTGTGGCACCCTCCATCATGTCTTCACAGTGTTATGCCTCAACACGTTGTACAAGTGATGAAAGTTGCCAGACAGTAAGAAGAAGAAGAAAATACTGCCTAGGTATTACACTGAGACTGGATAATTCATCACATGTTCTTATTTTCTATCCCTCATTTAAATCCATCACAGGTCAACATTGTTAAATACTGCAGAAGATGTGGCCTCGTAAATATTTATGATGAATGGTCAAGAGCCTTAAAATCCCATGAGTCTTTGATAAGCGCCAATGTGGGTTGGGGTTTTTTGTGATTTGTTTTTTTTTTCTTGAATAGTCTAAGTAGGAAATCCCTTGCTTACTTGTAAAAATAAAAAAAAAAAAGGGAGAGAAAGACAATAAATAATGGAGTATTTGGAATATGCAGTATTCATATCCTTCTTTTGCTGTTGTTATGCCTTCCTTGGCTGGTCTGCCATGTTATCCCCCAAAAAGGAGTTGCTGTGCCTGCATAACAGTCTGAGAATGGCACGGACAGTCCAGACAGGGACAACAGAGCTGGCTGTACCCAATAAATTCCACTCTGTTAATTGCTTAGTTTTATTGAGAGTGCTGTGAGGCAGCACTAAGCTACAGATGTGAAAACACATTATTGAGGAGTATGATTTACATTTTGAACTTTCCCAAGATTTGGAGCTGTTACCATTCAGCACCCCAGAGCTTTAGTATAAAGGCTGTGTGTATAATTATCAAGATAAGTGGTGGCAATCACCTGGTGTGATGTAAAAAGATCTTTCTCTGGTACTGCTAGAGAAGGTTATGTCGGAGCAAACAGCTTTAGGCTGATATCACCATGCCAGGTGCTCTGAATCAGCCAAGAGTGGCAGAGACCCAGGGAAGTAGCTTGTGACTTAGGATGGTGGTGGTTGACTTACTGTGTAAGCCTTTAAGTGCTCTGCCTTTCTGTGAAGGTTGACTTGAAGTAGTGTACGCCAGAGAGGTGATGGATACCCCTATATCCCTGTAGGCGCTCAAGATCAGGGGCTCTGAGCACCTGATTGAGCTGTAGGTGTCCCTGTGCACTGAAGGGGAGTTGTATGAGATAACCTTTAAAGGTCCCTTCTAACTCAAATGATTCTATGAGGAATGAGGACTCAGTCTTGCTCCAGGAATCCCAGCTTCTGGCAGACTCCTGCTATCTTTCTGCTAGGTAGGCAGTTGGTCACAGTGGGTTGGAAAGGAGTTCTGTTTACATTCTGTGCATCTTTCCCGATCTTCTTTTGATACCCTAATTTTTATATATGTGTGCTACAGTGCTGGGGTTTCTCCCTCAATTCATTTCATCTTGCATATACTCAAGTTTACTGCTGAAACTTATCATTTGGACTCCTGCCTATTGTAAGAAAAGGCACGCTTCTTTTTTTATCCCTCTTAAAGGCTGATTGATATTAGAAGGGTCATATCTATGACTTCAACACTATTTTCCATAAACATTACAGGTGATATTAATGTAATAATGTTAAACAGGCAGTGAATTGACTTTGACTTGAAGAATAATAATTATGAGATCATAACCAAAAATAGCTATGTTTTTAGAGCAACCTCATAACGTTTTCCTTTTATTATGATGCATAATCCCATTATATAAAACAAATAACAGAAAAAAAAATCATAAAAATAGAAGGTACAAGACATAATTATTGACTCAGTTTTGCCTAAAGGAGTAGAACTATTTCAGCCAAACACGATAGCATCAAATTTTTATTCCTTGCATTTTATTACTTATGACTCATCTCTGGCCAACACAATTATGCTAAATACTGCAGCTGTTTTCAAAACTTATTTTACATAATTTAGGGTAACTTCTGTACTGTTTACCGAAACAAAACAAGTAGTAAATTAAGGTAAGATACACTACGAATGTCCTAATCTTTCACTTCATGCAGATCCCTTTTTTACCTCCTTGTGTCAGTGGGGAATGGTTTCTGCTACTATCAAACACAAAATCAAACATCATCTTCCCCCAAAACTCTACTTTGGACTGCTTGGGGTGAGACCTGTAACCGAACGTCCAGGCTACTCTGCATTTTGTATCCTAAAGCTGTTTTACATGGAAAAATCATGGCAAGTTTTTCAAAGATGAATATACTAACCATATGGTTATGAGGTAACCTACTTTTATGTTATCTGTTTGGGCTTTTTTTTTTTTTCAGTTCCTGGTCTTTATTATCCAATGTAACTCAGAGTAAAGTCGATATAATATTACCATTCCTTGGCAATTTAGATATTTAGTGGTGTTAATTTTTGTTTTTAGGCCCCAGACCTAAGATTATTGACTTCTTTTTTTTTTTCTGCAGCAGAAGCACAAAGAATTGAATATATGAAAAAAGATACAAATCTATGGATTGCACTGGAAACAGTGTTCATTTTTGTGCATCCTCCAAATCTGGGAAAGAGCTCAAGGATCTGCATCCTCCTGCAACACAACAGTGCATAACCTCTGGTGACCATATAATTCAAACTTGTTTACTTAAGTCAAGAAGGTATTAGGCTTTTGCTTATAGAAACCTAAGTGGATTGTGATTAGAAAAGTTATGTTTGGATGTGGTTTTGAAGCCTTTTGAAGGGTCCTGTGGAGGTGCTTTCCCAGAATGCAGGGAATTGCGTTATTCAGAATAATTTTTTTCCCCAAAGCAAGCTCTATAGGGTGTGGATTTAGAACTTCTTATCTCCTTTTGCATATTTTCTATTGCTTAGGCTAATACAACTTGAAATTGTTCTACTCTTGAAGAGCATGGTAACACTTACCCCATATTATGCCATGCTTGTTTTGGGATAAAAGTACATCTATAAGAACAGTTATTGCAAGATAAATAACAGGTGAGAAAATTATACTTAATATCCTTGTAGTAACTTGTTCTTGTGGCTCAATCCAATCTCTTGATATCTGTTAGAAATTGTCTTCTGTAGCTACTTGTTAAGAATTGGAAGGACAGCATGTCTCTTGCATCCATACTATGAAATGGGAAAACATTGTAAATTGATGCATTGTAAAAGGGGGGGGGGGGGAAGGGGAGAGAGGGGAGAAGGCTTAGGGGGTTCCATTCTGACAAGCTGAGAGTTTTATAGTAATTAATTAACTGGATTAACTCATAGGTTTAACAAACTATTGTGCCAAGTGGTTACAATTTCCTGAGTATATTAGCTGATCAGCATTGATTTACCATCCAGATCACTCTTGGATTAAATAAAGCTTTCAAAAAAACAAAACAAAAAAAAAAACACAACACAACAAACAACCCCATCATATTTCAAATCTGTGCATGAGATGAAAAGAAGAAGAAAAATAGAAAGAAAGAAAGAAAGAAAGAAAGAAAGAAAGAAAGAAAGAAAGA
>JAPSGF010000093.1:2117829-2137191 GCA_035772895.1 Perdix hodgsoniae | reverse complement strand
AGAAAGAAAGAAAGAAAGAAAGAAAGAAAGAAAGAAAGAAAGAAAGAAAGAAAGAAAGAAAGAAAGAAAGAAAGAAAGAAAGAAAGAAAGAAAGAAAGAAAGAAAAGAATAAGATAGCTGTGAGTCACGTCTTGTTCATTACCTTGGAAAGTTACAATCCAGGATTGTCGTAAAGCCAAGTGACGTTTTGAGAGAAGACATGTAGCATAACATAGCACAGAAAGCTTTCCCAGAGAGCTGTTTTGATAGTTATGAATTCTACCCCACACAGACTTTATGCTCCACTTGGCACGACAAATACAATTAAATGTATTGTTTAACAAACTTGTACAAGCAGTTATTTCTGATAACTGATTCTGATAGAACCAGGAAGGGACAAACAGCATTTTTAACAACATGAAACACGGAGTGAAATCTGACTCCTTAAGCTGGTAGCCTTATAGATGACAAAAATCTCCAGTGAAAGCATTTAATAGTTGCTGAATACAGAAGCTGGAAGCTCTTTGGGGAGGACCATAGAGGTTAATAAATCATAGAATCATAGAATCACAGAATCAGAAAGGTTGGAGAAGTCCTCCAAGGACATCTATTGCAACCATCCACTTACCACCAGTATTTCTCCACTGAACCATGTCCCGTAGTACCACATCTCCATGGTTCTGGAACACCTCCTGGGATAGTGACTCCCTCACCTCCCTGGGCAGCTGTGCAAATGCCTGACCACTCTTTCAGAGAATAAAGTTTTCTTAATATCCAACCTGAACCTCCCTTGGTGCAATTTGAGGCCATTCCCTGTAGTGTTATCGCTAAATACTTCTTCAGTGATAACTGAAGTGTTTCAGTTGGTACTGATCTTAGATAACTGAAATCCCTCTGAAAATAGAGTGCAATTAAGATCAAGTGGGAAAATTACAATGGGAAACTCTGAGACAAGCAAGTCCAGTGTTAATTCTTGGCTCTTGATTCCCCTCCTAGTCTCTCACTTGTTGGAGGACAACAAAGCGGGTGGCTGTTGGAGGTAAAATTCACTATGTTCTCTCTTTCTGTCCTCCTGCAATGCAGTGACCCTGTTATCTCATTTTGGTTTTTTAATATAAGTAGATGTTGGCTAAGTGGATGCAGGGACCTTCCTTAATTTCTTCCAAATGCTATTCTAAAGACATGTAACATACTGCAGAGAAGTATATGGTGTGAAAATCTTTCTAAAGAAATTGTCAACAATGAGGAAAAAAAAAAAAAAAAAAAGCCCTACCCCAAACCAATAAACTCGTACTGCTAATTAGTATCTTATTATAAAATTATAATATTATAATATATATTATATATTATAATTATACTTATATTATTATAATTTATAAAAATAGTTTTCCTGGACAGCTGGAAGCTACAGATTACTATATGGTCGTTTCTCTGAAATTCGGTGATAGCTCCATTTCTGGCATATTGGTGGACAGTTATTTAAACCAAATTGATAAAAAACTGATGTGATGTAAGTATTGCAGAGAGGCCATCCTCTACTGATTATTTTGTTTAAATAAGGAAACTTTAAATCCTGTAGGTGAAAGAAGAATCAATTATATCCTTCCCTCTACGATCTCTACATTATCTGAATATAATGTTTTGCCATTAGCTATATTAGTAGATAATGCATTTTTTTATTGCAGAAACACGCTAATCTATATTTAGTTATATATATATTTTTTCTTAGAAACAGATATATTTTGAAAGAAATCTCTGCCCAAAGTCTTTAATTTGGGTGACTCATGCTAGCTACCAATATACGCACATTAGGGTGGCTTTAATAGCTAATAATCTCTGCGTAGTTTTTGAATTTAGATCACATATTTGAGGGTAAAAGCCTTTTTGTATTACACTAAGTTAAAAATCAAATTTCCATAGTGCTTAAACAGCTACGTTTGGAGGCTTAGCTGAAGTTTATACAACCTTTGATTGCCATAGCATCTCAAAAATCTGATGATCTGTTGATTACTATGCATTTTATGATTATTTTGTCTCAACATTTTTGAGACGCAGATGGAGATAAAAATAAAATATTTGTTTTTCTCATATATCTCTTTTGGAATAAACAGAAGGCAGTCTATTAATTCTCTAAAGCTTTGTGTTGCAAAGAAGAGCAAAATGTTTTATTCATTCTGCTTAACTAGTGCAAAACATCTGCACCTAGATATCTTCTTCAGCTATGGGTATCTACATTAAGCAGTAGAACACTTACATTGTATTTAGTCTTTTGGGCTTCAATGATGATCTCATGACTGAAATAAATTGGTTGGAATGATAACAGTTCTTTGTAGCCCTTGGCTGTGAGATTGTAATGCCAACAGATGACAAATTTGGAAAAGTTGGTGAGCACTTGGGAGTTTTCACTTGTGAACATCCAGTGGAAAACCTTCCTGGAGTTGCAGAAGTGGCCACATTGTACAGATATTTGGGAGGTAATCTGCCTGCATTTTAAGGAAGTGGGTAACAATTAATCACGCATGAGTAGGACTGGGCAAATGGGACCATGACTAAGGTGGTTGTAGAATCTGAGCAAAGATTCCCATGCAGAGATACAAACGGAATACAAATGGCTGGTCAAAAAAAAACAAACAAACAAACAAAAAAACACGGAAAAAACGTGTTGCCTGTGCAACAAACCAATGAATAACAATGCTAACTCGATAATAACATATGTGATTAATTTGCATTTAGAAAGGCAGCGTAAAGCTAGGAAAAAAAAGTTCTTTATTAAATAGTAATCTAAAATGCATGCCACTGCACTTCTCTCTTCCACTGTTGCTTTACTCTGGGATCTCCATGTAAATTTCATCCTAGGAAGGGGAGAAAAATAAACTATGAAGGTAGTCCTTGTTCTTAGGAGTCCTCAAAAATAACAGTGGATTTTTAATAGGCAGCTTTAAGATTCTCTTTTATAAGAAAATTTTAAAAAGGTGAAAAAAAAAAAGAACAAACAAACAAACAAACTTGTAACAACAATCAAAGCACTGGAAATTAAACCACTCTTGAATCAAATTGAGTTTGACATCGTTGCTACTTGGTGTACAACAACCTACCTCCATGTCACATACCCATTCTATATCTACTGCAAAAATTTTATGCTGCAATTTCATTTTATTTCATTTTATTTTATTTTATTTTATTTTATTGTATTTTATTTTATTTTATACTGCTTATGTTAGCAGTAATATCAAACGAGCCCTGTTTATCACATAGGCTTGATAGTATAGCTTGAACCAGACCATGAATTCCCCACATAGCACCTTAAAATATCCATCAGAACACCCAAGTTATGGTGTAATTTAACGGTTACAACTGAAATGGTTGTGGCCAGAGAGAGGAAGGTTTTGAAAGGGTCTGAAATGTAGATTATTATTTATCTCGCTACGATATTTCAATTCAGCATAGGCCAAATCTGATGTTACTACATGGGGCTTAGGTGAAAAGAAACCTTGTTGTGAAGGCATGCAAAATTCTTCATTAGCAGTTTTGTCTAAGCAAGAAATGAGTCATAATCATGCAAGAACTTTGTGCTTTTCTCCTCACTGCAAAATTTGAATTGGCAAAATACTTCTATGTTTAATGACTGAAAATACTAGGTGTTATTTCTGTTTTCCCCACCTCCTGAGCTAAATGTATCATTACAATCTTAATTACTTCCCATCCAAGCAGCATTTGCCATTTATCGCTATAATTCAAAACTTTCATACTTGAATCTACCTGATAATTTTTGCTGTCAAATAACTCACTGGGGAGCAGATATATGCCAACCAATGGCAAGGAAAGAGATGCTAGTGTTTGAATGTTGTATTAAAAAGTCACTGTGTATAGTGTAAAACGTATGCTGGGACAAGCATGTAAGCATCCTCTGAGAGCTTGTGTCTCAGTAGTGGCGATATAGAGATACACCTGCATGCCTTAGGTCTCTGATTAAGTAAATCTCAGTTTTTATTTATTTATTTTGCATATCCTGGTGGTTGAGTCATTGTCTAGAGTCTAACCTACTGGTTGCAACTTTTTAAGAGATAGAAGAGGTTGAAGCTGGGCTTGGAGATGTCCCTGTTCATTGCAGTGGAGTTGGACTAGATGACCTTTAAAGGTCCTTTCCAGCTGAAACTATTCTATGATTCTGTGACTTTTGTTTTCTAGGAAAGTACTGTAATTGCTGCCTGGCAATTGTTTTGCTGGCTGACTTTGCATCATTGATGGGATGGAGTAACAGTTATGATGGGAAATTTACCAGCCTGTCTTCACTAGCAGGCTCTGTAGTTCTAAGTACCCCGTATAGCCCTATCTCTGTGAGAGCTGGGACATGCCTAGCATGGACAGCTCATTGAATCAGAACATTCATGGTGTATAAAACATGGGTAAAGAAAATATCTCTGTATTTTGGGACTATTGGGATTTGTTAACATTGCTTTTATATTTATTCCCTATTTGTTGGATAAGTGTTAACTGAATTAACTGACAGGATGAGCCTAATGTTTCTCTTTGATAATTATTAACCAATATTAGAATAATAGCAAACACAAGGGAGGCTCATCTCAAGGCTGGGATCCCACTGCACCTGGTGCTGTTGAAAATCAGAACAATGATGCCCTATGATCATCAACATTATAACTTTATCAGTTCCATCTTCTGCATAATTTTAAAAAACCAACAACACAACATAGCACCAGATAACCAGTCAGAAGTGAACAACTTCCCTTCTATGCATTTATTTCCAAGACAATTTCATAAGCAAACTGACGATTCTTCCAAAGTACAAAATAAGCACCATACTCTCATTACTTTTTTAATATCTAATTGCTTTTCATTCAAGCTGTGACATAATAGAGAAATTAATTAAACCAAATGTCACTGTAGCCATATCTTTAATGAATTTCAGTGCCCTAAAACACTCCAAAAATTGACACAAGAGCACAAGCAATTGTATTAAAAGGCTATGACATTTATTATGCACTAAATAAAGGATAATTATATATCATACCATATCAAGGGTTTTAGGTACTTGAAATAACAACTTAGTTATAAATAACTGTACTGTGTGGGAGCCATGGCTGGGACTGTGTCTTATTCTACTGTGTGCTGTGCACAGGCATGGTAGGATAGGTATTATCTCATTACCAATATGAATAAGCTAAAGAATGCAGTAAGAACTGGGATGCAAAATTTCTGACTTCAGAAATTGCTGCTGAAATCTTCAACTGGCCATCAGCATCTCACAAGAAGGAGTGCTGGGTGCTGCTCAGAAGTGGGAGCTGATGGATAACCTTGAGGAGTCCCTGTTCAGTGTGGGTAAAGATTTGCTCTGCTCACTAATAGGTACTGATCATAAGGTAACAGACTTCAGGCCTTGCAACCTCCTTAGACCACCGACTTTGTCACAAGTTATACAATTCTTCACAGTGTGTAGTTATCGTGAAGCTTGCAGACTTCTGCAATGACTAATGCATAAATAAATGGGTGACCAAAAAGTCATGATTTTTTTGTAAGAGCTTAGCACCAGCCACCTCTGCAAAACCCAGCTGTAATTTACTGGCTGCTTGAAGAAGTGTGTGCTGTTTTTTTTTTTTTTTTTTTAACTTGTCATGGAAAAAAAAGGTGTTAGATACAGTGGTTTATTTCAGCATCTGATCATCACTTTTCTCCTGTCCTGTTGCTCAGTTTTCAGCTCTTCAACAGCATTCATACTTGTTATTGCTATCTTTGATCATTCAATACCTAAAAGCCTGCAAATTTCTCTTTGTTTGTAGCATCCTAATGCATTTGATCTAGCTGTAGATGTCCCTGTTAACTGCAGGGGAGTTGGGATAGATGGCCTTCAAAGTCCTTTCCAACTCAAACAGTTCAGTGATCCTCTGCCACTCTGCTCTCTCATACCAGAGAGTTTCAATTTACTTCTTCTTCCTTCTATCCTATTCTTTCATCTTAAATTTTTCTCTTTCTCATGCTACTATCTCCAGATCATATTGCCACAGCACTGTGAAAAGGGAAACCCAGGTGCTTATAGATAACTACCATAAGAACCACAGTTGTGATTTGACATAAATGTCCCTTGTATCTGCAGATCTGGATGTATCTTCAGCTGCTGTTCCGTATCTGGAGAGAGACTAGGTGCTTAGTATAACTGCAGGGATCATCTCCTTCTGCATATTCAACATGAGACAAGTTCCTCTGACAGTATCCAGCCCAATGGCTCCATAGGAGCCCTTGATGGTATTTTGCTAAAGATACAGAGAAACCAAGATGCAGAAGGAAGCTGTGGTCATAAGCCTTGGTGCCCTCCATCCATATTTGATCCAAGTACAGCCTTTTTGGACCCATGGCCTTTTAGACTCTCCAGCTGGTAGCTACTTCATGCTCTTAGGTCTGAAGGGAGCAAAATATTTTGACCACGTACAATATCTTTACACATCAAAAATGCTAATAAAATCCAGAATCTGTAAGTTGAGCACGTGGTTAATTTGGCTAATGCAGATCATTTATTGATCATCCTTGATTTCCTTGTCTTCTCTTGTCTAGTTACTAACAGATTATTTTGTATTTAGCACCTCTGCAAGGCAGCTTCTACAGAATAGCCTCTCCTCCTGTGTCTGCATACATTGTTTGCTCTGATGCCCCTCAGTAGGTTGGATATATTCATCAATTAGTGATGAAAGTACACCTTGGGTGGCCTTGGTATTTTCTTGCAGTGGATCAATGAAAGTGAAGCAAGCTTAGCACACCCGGGTTTGTTCCCACTTGTTTACTAGGCACATCTCTGCAGAATTCAGCTAAACTCCATCTGCCCATTTTAAAAGAAGATGTACAAAATGCCTAAGCACCAGACATATATTATCATAGCTGGGATCCATCTGGAAACTGAAATATAGAAAAAATCAAGGCAAATAACTCATGAAAAGAATCACTTGAAAAAGTTGTAGAAATTTTTTGCAAAAGTTCTTATAAAATGTAGCTGGCCTTCCTTACACAAATTATCATGAAGATTTAATTTCCTGCTTTGTGGAACATAGAAAATCCCTACAACCTTATAAACAACCCTCATTAAACTCATCTTCAGATATGTATCATTGGCTAATTAATAATAAATGAACTATATAGGATTAGAAGAAATTCTTCTCTTTTTAAGACTAAGTATATTGGAGTAGTTTGTATCTCATTGATCTTCTGCCAAAATTATCCTTAAGTTTTTAGTATGTACGGAGACTTTCAGAGTCAGTACATCATGGTTGAGAAAGCAACTTGGTTTTAGTCCATGAGAGAAAAGAGGAAGTGCTTCTAGGATAAAAGAGCCAGAGGGTAAGTTGGAAAGTAAATGTCAAATGCAAAAAATGGACTGTATTTTCCTTTCCAAACCCTCAAATCGAAGGTAACAGAAGAAGTTTCTGGTTGAAAAAGCATTTTGCTTTCTGAAATTTTTTAGCCTCTAACAGTCCTGAGTTGTATTGGAAACTCTTTTGCTTTTTTTAGCTACACTGTAATTTTCATGAGTGAAGCGGACAGCTTAACAATAATACTTATCATGTCATGCAGTTCTTCAAAGTCTTGCACAAATATTAAGAAATTCTCTGGAAGATTAGGAAGAAAATCATAGTCAAACGCAGCTGTGCTTAAGTTAATATTTTTAAATATATGTATTTACAAGAGACATGTAATTAATACTGGGAGGGGAGAATTCTGCTCTCACCAGCGTACAGTTGTCAGTCAAACCATTTTTAGACCTTGGTCTGAGGCTGTGTCTATGTATAATATTTTAGACTGACAGTAAAGTTCCATCACTGTGAATATAACAACCTTTTTTTGCATGTGAATTTTGATTGGCAACTCAACAGTGGCAGAGTTTAGCCAACCATGTACCCTTCTTAGTTAGCTGCTGCTATATGTTCTATTGTGGTGTATACCCAAGCTGTCAATAAAAATGGGTCTAGTGCTCAAACGTATGCAACCAGCACACTCCAGGGGATCTGAACTTCAAAACAAGAATATTCAAAATCAATAAAAAGGAATAAAACAGCATAAAAATTTTATGCCCTACCCTTTATGACTTACAGACTGCATCCTGAGCAGTGTAACTGATGTTTCCAATTCTGTGTTTCATACACCTTAGCTTTGGTTAAATATTTAACAGATTGCACAAAAGAAGCCCAGAGAAAGGGCTGTAGATGTTTACACTGGCAATTATGTATAGACAGATGTGTCTGTTATGACCTCTGGAGGCTGCGGCCTCAATCAGGCCCCAATCTTACTGTTAGCCCTTTCAGATAAAACAGTGCTGAGAGCTACTAGTAAAAGAACATTTCTTCATAGAATCATAGAATCACAGAATCGGTAATGTTGGAAAAGACCACTAAGATCATCATGTCCAACCATCAATCCATCATCACCATGCCCACTGACGATGTCCCTTAGTGGCACATCTACCCTTTTAAGACACTCTCTCTTAAATCTCAGGCATTTTCTTTTAACCTAAAAATAGTTTTTTTTTTTTTCTCTTTAATGACTGTATTTCTGACAATACATGACAGTAACTTTCACATCTAAGGACACGGAAAAACTACTCAAATTTAAGGCCACTTGAGAACTTCAGCCATTCCTCTATCAAAGATCAATCTCCACACCATTCAGTGTTAATCCTGTGGTCCCCAATCCAGGCTTTGTCTCAGTGCTTAATGTATACACACCCTTTGAGTTTCTGAGAGGACAAAAGAAATGAAAAGAAGATAGAAATTTCATTTCATCATTATGTTGTAGTGGGGGAAGGGTAATGGACAAGAGAGTTTCTTGGGTGAAAGCGTTGTTACCATCATCACCCTGGAAAAATAATTTTGAGTAAGGGAAGAGTGAAATCCAACAAGTATAAACTACAATAGTTAAGAATAGGACAGGTAACACATTGCCAAAATCTATGAGTGAGGACATGAATGAGTTCTTGTCTTATCACAGCTGGGAAGGACAGCAGCTGCAGACTAAGAGAGATGTGGTTTGGAGGCGAGATGCTGTCTCTGGTTCCGGGTCACATTAAGCTTTCAAGGTAGCCATTAACAGGGAGTCTAGTCTGACTTCTCTTTTCCTAATGAATGAATGAACTGCTGGTGAAAAGAGGTTATCAGTCTGTCAACAGAATTGCAGTAAATAACCACATGGGTCACTGCCAAGTGCCTGGCATTCTTAGCTGAGTGACACTTGTGAAATGTATGAACATCAGGTCCCAGAACTACATGTTCAAACGTATGTATGTATGTAAAAGGAGGAAATGAGGCCAATATCTAATTTGCTAAATTAGCACTACGGTTTTTCAGTGGTGCAGAAAACTCAGCCGCTTCCAGTGAAACGACTTTGAAAACCCAATATATTCATTCATGTGCTTAAAGTTCAATTTGGTTGTTGATCTTGTCAGCTGAATATTCTCAGGTTTGCGTCTTTAGGCTGAAGTTGTTTGTTTAGTTTTAGCTTTTTACTTCATTGTGGGAAAGGTGAGTCTGTGGCCAAAAAGAATATGTAGTTTTGCATATATCGCACTGATCATAAATGTCAGAAAGTGCATTCCCATCCCATCACATGACTATCAGATCTCATTTCACCTTATGGTGGAAGCTGATCTCCACCTCAATTATTAGAAGATGTCCACTATCTCTTCTGGACAGCATTTAGCTCTTGAAAGCCTTCGGGTTTTCTTCATTGTGTTGTTTGATATCTTCCACAATAAAGTTTGACTTATGTTTTTAAGAAGGCTGCAAAGATGTGATCTCAACCAGAAGCCATTTTGATACCTTTAGAGAGCATAAGCAAGAGATTTTACTTTCTTTCTTTTTAAAGTGACATTGGAATAAAGGCCTTGTTTGCTTATCTTCAAAGTTTCAGTCAGCTCAAGCAAAGAGTTTCTTTTTTAAAGATTAATATATTGAGTGTAAATTGCTGGTTTATATCTTAATAGTAAAATTTTAAGTTGAGGAAAGCTAAAGCATGAGGAATAATTAAATTTGACAAGTGTCACGAAACTCAAGATTGTGCTGGGATCTAGTGGTATATGGCAACATTCCCTCCAGATGTTTGGAATTCAGAATGGGAGATGTTTTTGCTTCATACTGCAGGAGTTCAAGGAGAAGAAAAATCATTTCAGCAAACAGATAACATCTGAAACAATTCTGTGAGTGTGCAATATGCTTGTAGATAAAGCTTCTTTTGTCTTTTCATTTCCTGGTATTTCTTAAATTAGGGAATGAAATCATAATAGCAAAATGTAAGCTTACAGGATGTATCAGGGCTTATACTCAAGTACTAAAATGAAGGAAAAAAATAATGATTTTTACCAATAATAATAAAACCGAGCATGCTTACTCAATACTTATTGCAGAAAAAATAATACTGACTTGGTCTAGCAATTGTTCTACATGCAGATTAAGAGCTTAACATTTCTGAGATTTGAAGAAAGAATATTAGTTCAAATATTGGAAGCTAGCATTGCAAGGTCTTTAATCCATTCCCCAAGAAGCAGAAATGTTTTTTTGTAAGAGATTGTTTGAATTGAATTGTTTACCAAAAAACCTCCCCTAATAGACAGACAATATTCACAGAGAAGTCTGAAGTGTGTTTTGAACAGTGTTATATTGGCCATCTTTCCAGCTGGGTGGCAGCAGGAGGCCTTCAGCAGGTGTTACAAGCAGAGTTTTTATGATACTTAAAATATTTCGTGATAAAAATGAAGACTTATCAGCATTTGAGAAATGTGCACTCAAGCATCTTTGACTTTAAGGTCACTGAAAATAAAATAAGTGATACTTAGGATTCATTATTTGTGGAAGATTGAATTAGAGATGAATGAATGAGCAGAGCCCTATTAACTTAGGATACAATATAGAAAAAGTGGCATTAATTAATGACATGGTAGTATGCCATTACTACACAACACATTGCTTCATTTGGGCCAAGGCACAGGTTTGAAACAACCTGCTAAATTTGATAGAATCATAGAATATCCTGAGTTGGAAGGGACCCATAAGGATCATGAAGTCTTCAGTGTTATCTAGGACTTTGTAGAACATCTACTACTACAGGACAGGTTAGATAAATATTGAGCCGGAATGAAGCAATTGCACTCAATCTTACACTGGGTGAGGGGACAACATAGTTTTTTCCAGCCTTGTTTTCTGCTTTTTAGATTAGTCTATGAATCTGCTGCAGCGGGCTCTGGACAGCTTGCATGCTCAGGCACTCCAGAAATTTGGCTACTTTTATCCTATGATGATCAAAGATGGAAAGGCTTTCATAAGGATTAATGGTGCAAACAATCAGGAACATCAATTGAGATGGCTCTCCTAGAGCTTGATGTTAAACACTTTAGGTAATGAATAACTCCAAAATATTATCTATGCTGGGCTAAAGAAAGCTTGCAAACATGAGAGCACTGTTGAAACTCCATGGTTGTATTACTGGCTAAGAGATTCGTTGCTTTTTCATGCACATTCTGGGAAGGAACTAGCAGGTACATGCTAATCATGTTACTGTTCTGTTTTTTGATGATTTATTTTCTCTCCCATCTGTCCATATTTGTTCTTCTGCTGGAAAAACAATGTTCCTCTGGGCAATGTTGAAACCTGCCATGTTCAGATAGGGAAGCCAAAAGAGAAGAGACAGGAGGTGGTTTGGCCCCTCAGGCTGCCACTCTGATATTTTTAATATAATTATATACTTTTTCAGAGGAAAATAGGGAATTTCTTGAGTAGAGTCTTTGCCAGATTTTTCCAGCTCTTTTAGCCATCACAAGTAAGGAAGAGCAGAATAAATAGGATTGAAGTGTTGTAAACACTTTGTGCTGCAGAACAAACCATTGACTAGATTGTAAGAATTTTCCACAATCTGCCTGAAGAATATTTTGTTCTGTAACTTATTTTCATCTGAATTAATGTTCAATTTCATGATTCAGTGTAATCTGTATAGAAAGATATTTATGTTGATGTAAAGTGGTACGGGTAATGGTTGCAGCAGAATTTTTTTTTTTTCATTTACATTTTTTCACTTGTAGATGTTTTTAAATGTTACTGTATTTTCACATAACAATAAAGAAAGGCCCCTGTGAGATTATGACAGCAGCAGTGTTTCCTTTCTTAAGGATGACTGAATGAAGATGCTGCAGAACTTGCTGTACTGCATTCAGTGGAATAAGTGTTGGTAGAAACAGCATGTGTAAGTGCCATCTGACAACTGCACAAGAAAATAAAAGCTTTTTGCTGGGTGAGGGAAAACCTCTGTCAGTAGAAAATATGTGATTGTGAACCCAAAGGAAGCCAAAGGCTAAGAATAATGAAGATGTGAGTTAACTTCGCTGGAAAAGCAGGTAGATGTGGAAATACCAAGGGAGAAGAGGTAACATAAGCAGAGAAAATAGAGACAAATAGATGTCAGAGCTCAGAAAAGAACCAGAATCACAAAAATAAACTACATCTGGAAGGAAAGCAATGGACAGAGGAGGATCAAAGGTTCATCTAAAATCTACAAGGAAACACGTCTGCTGGTGAGGTGCATATTAAGGAGTAAGATTCACAGCCTCAGTGTGCATCCAAAATAAGAGCACAAATGTAGATCTGAGCATGTAGAAGACCTTGAAAATAACAAAGAAGAATTGAGTCATCATCAGTGAGAAGTTACACTTCCCAGATTCAGGCTAGAGAATACTTCTCTGGGAGAACTACTAGTGACTGGAATCTTAGCGTGTTACTATAGTGATCTTGCACTTCACAGAAGAAAAGAAGATGTTAAGTGAAGGCCAGCAGATGATTCAAGAAGAAAATCAACTTTATCCCAGCTGAAATCAGGCGAAATACAAATTACCAAATGTTAAGTGGAGGTTCATGAAATGAACAGCTGAAGTTCTTCAGTCCTATGAAGTAAGAAAGGAATAAAAGAGTTTGTTACGTAGGGAGACCCAGAAATTTTGTTGACTGTGGGTACAAGACAAAATAAATATTCTGCCGTAATTTGCAACAAAATCACTTAATGAAATGAGAAGGTGGATAATAGGAATGAAAGAATAGGAAATGGCACAATAGTTACAGTAGTGGAAAGAAAAATGTGACACACTCCAAACAGGTAGGATGTGTGACCTTAATGTGATGTTTGCATTATCAAGAAGTGATAAATGTGATTAAGACAGAAAAGGTAAGGGCATTAAGAATGGGATAATGACTGAAGTACTAGTATAACAGAAATGGGTTGAAATTCGCTTAGAATTACACTTAGAAGTTCTGTCCTGTGTACCAGCATAGTCAGCTACACTGGTACTGGTAAAAATAAATTTGGTAAGGAAAACTCAGACATACAAATCGTGGAGAGAAGTAATACCATAAAAACTGAAAGTTCCTTGAATAGAAACTAAAAGAACATATTTCTCAAAGAAGAACGACATGTGAGAGAGGCTATGACTGCTGTTCCCATACTTTTCAAGAGGATCAATAATGGGAAAGGTAGCTGGAGTTACTGCTGCTAAAGACTTGCTTGCAAAAGCGCTGAAGTCTATAACAGTTTCCATGATTTAAATAATCTTAGATACATTTGTAAATTTGGAAATAAGTTAGTAGAAGGCTAATAAGTACTTAATTTTTGGGGTTCTGAAAGAATCATTCTGTAACTGTATAAATATGTGCATTTTAGTGGAGATTCATGTAGGGGAAAGAGCTGGAGATCATTGAAAAAACAGAAAAAGGAGGGTGAAATTAATTTGGGAAATTCTTTGAACAGTACAGAATGGCACAGGAATCCCCATAGGTTGTGCACATCTGTCAGCTGCATGCAGATGTCTCATGTACACCAAAACATCTTGAGTAGTACCAGACATCTGTTAGACAATCATTGCTTTCCCATGCAGAGATCTCCATTTGAGTAATTGCCCCACGGCTGTCTTAGTCATCAACAGAGAGCTTCACATATACATATTCATTTCCAACTGACTACAAAGAAGGAACTGCATAATTGCCTGAAATGTAGATCCAATTGTGTAGTTGATTGCGTTAATTTACATCTGGGCTGTACATCTCTCAAGTATTTTGAAAATCAGTGTGAGACTATAAGCAATGAGCCTAAAGTTATGGATAATAATGAAGACTGAGAGAAGATCTAATGAGTCTTCTGCTGAGATAGAAGTAAAAACAAAATATAGGAAACACACTTTTCTTGTTTCCTGTATGTGGGAAAGGACAAATGATTCAAATTACAACAAGGTAGATCTTGTAATTTACTTGGGAGACATTTTTCAGAGTAAAATTGTCAACCTGAAGAATAAGTTGCATTGTAGGGAACTACACTGCTACCCACAAAAAAACAGTGTAGGGAAGCATGTGAAAATGTTTCTCCCAGGGTCATCTAGATACCAGGTGGGCAGTATTGAGGAATCAAATGGGATGTTGTTTCCAATCTCTGCCAAAATATTAAATTGGACAAATTTCTTCTTCATACCTCAAGCATGGCTTATCTTTCTCCATGATGCTTTGCATCATGAAGCCTTGCCAGCCCTTTCATTATACCTCACTCCATTACTTATCTATGAGTATTTAGAAGTTAATAGTGGCTCCAGAAAGGGCACTGATTGCTGATCATAAGTCTACGCTAAATGAGTGACTGTTATTTTTCCATAACTTATGTTGCTACTTGATGTAGGCAGCTCTGGGGATGACTCCATGTCTTTGTGCCTGCTTGCTTTTTACTTAAGCAACAGGATGACCCTTGCATTGACTGAAGCCTCAGAGCGGCCACCAAGTCATTTCTTAACGAAGTTTCAAGCGTTTTCAGAGTGTCTTGCTTCAGCTTCTCTTTTTCCACCACTGTATCCTTGAATTTTGAAGTCTGTAAGTGTTTGGCTATTAAGTCCTGAGAATAATGGATCTCAAGTCACACTCAAGTCACTACATTTTCTCTTGCCGTGGCTGTGTACACTCAAACTCTGGGGAAAAGAACAGACAGTATAACTTGATAGTGGAAATTTCTTCAGAGTCTGGCTCCAAGAACTGTTGTTGACTAATTGTTCTACTGAATTGCTGCAATAAGTTTTACATACTCCCTCATATTTCTTTAAGTTCAACTTGAGAAGACTATAAACCTTTTATGAAAATCATTCTGTTTTAATCTATTCACCAGCAAATCCAAACACGAGCACCTTGTAAATCTCCAGCTTGTATACCTGAAGGAAAGCTATTCACATTTCTGTGCACACCTGTAAAGATGTAACTGATTTCAGAAGCAGCGAGATAGGACAGAACAACAAACAGCATCCTACATCACCAAGCTTCAATTTCTTCAAAGGAAGGTAAAACTGTAACAGAGCTATGTAGGAAAAACATGCTGGAAGTAAATCTTTGTTGTTGTACAGAAACTAGCAAGCAGTTTCTGAGATGAGGCAATTTAGAAGGATGAAAAGGATGTTGTTGATCTCAGCTCTGGAGAACAGATTATCTAGCCCACTCGAACAACTACTTTTTCTTCATGTCACAGCACCTTATCTCTTGCTGTGTCTATATGATTGTCTAATCCTTTCTGGAATTCTGTAAAGGTCTGATGACTAAAGACACTGTGAATTGCATCTTATAAGGAAACATTTCCACTTCTCAGCTGTGCTCTGATTTCTTTCCTTTTTCACTGTTGTAAAAGAAAAGGGGGATATATAGGAGGCTCCTGTCATCATTTGCTAAGTAATGTGTTCATTTTTACGCCTATTTCTTACAGCTTGCTGTCTCAATGACAAATAATGTCCACATTAAAAAAGATACTGACAATGTGTAAGAACTGGAAAGATCTTCTCATTTCATTTGCCCTTCAAAATGATTCTAATCACACTAGTCCATCCCCTTTCAGCTGTCTATGATTTAGTTATCCAAATCCAATTGCATTTACTTCCACATAATCATTTATTTTATGGTCCAACCCCAAACTGTCACTTATGATAGCTGATTTTCAGAAGTGTTTTAAATCAATTTAATTAATTTCCATGTAATCTCTCCAAGAACTTTTGGGGTGTTGCTTCCTACACCAATTAGCCTCACAAATTACTGGGATGTGCTTGTTAAGAAATCTTTTATCTTCTAGTTCCTACGCACATAGCTGTAGAGCTTATGGCTCCTTTGATAGTCGAACAAGCTTACAAATTGCAAATCCTGGCCCATACACTGCTGCTCTTCTTCTCTGTTAATGAGTTCTCCTCTGAATGGCATTTACAGAAGATCACAAAGAAAGGGATCAAAAAGCTATTTAGCGTGGTGACCATCTACCTGCTTTAAGATAAAGATCCAATTCAGCCTTTTAGCCACGCAACTGGTGAAGACGAGCAACATGGGCTGAAAGGTACCCTTAGTTTTAATTAGAAGAGTTAATTTTTCTTCAGATGTTATTTTATATCTTCACTTGTGAATACATATATATATATATAATCAGATTTAGAAATATTTTAATATAAAATACATTTAAATAAAGGTATGTACAATCATCTTTCCCTATGATTTGCAGTATTATCTCTTACTTTCTGCAACTAGAATGTTATAAGCTTTACATCTCTACCAGATCAATTCTATTCATTTAGAGCCTTATTTTAGTGTATCAGACATCAGGACTGACTGGATGAATGTACTAGCACCTCAGTATTTTCTTTTAGTTATTTAACACTGCTGTAGATCCAGGGCTATGGTGATATGTGGATGTGATGACTCACTGTTGGCTTTATGCACCTCAAATGATTCTGTATGATTAGAAATGAATTCTGTCTAACTCACGGCTTGCAGAAAGTTATTTCCCTTTAGTTTTAAGGAGCTTTGATAGGAAAAGGACAGACGCTCCCCCTAGTGTCTTAGTATTAAGCACAGAATAAAGTTCAGTCTCTTTTCCTATCAGGACAGTCATCTTTCTCTATTTGTTCCACACGTGCTGCTTCCAGCCTGCCTTTAAAATCCTTTGCAACTTCTCCAAACTGACAGCACTTAAATTAAAGAGGAGCAGTTCTCCAAAAACCTCTCCTGTATCACAAATGGGACTATGCTAATGAGTCTGCAGTATTCTAAGTGCCATTAATAAGCCAGGGGTGCCCAGAACCATAAAAAAATCTAGAATAACATGACCACGTTGTAAGGAAATTAGATGTGAAACATAAAGATGAAGGGAAATCTCCTAGCTCCAGGATTGACTGATATATACAATTCTACTGGGATCAGTGAGCTAACAAGAACTGAGGTCCCTCACCGTCCACATTAGTGGCAGTTGGCACCACATGTCCAAGTTCTTTTGTGCTATGCATCGTTGCTCCAGGATTAGTTTTCCTTTGCTTTTAACACCACCTGTTTGTCTGGAGAAGCTAAGAAAATTCCTGGGCTGTGAATACAACTTCAAGGTCACTGGAAGTGTTTTGAATTTCTCTTTGACACAAAACTGAGGACAAAAAGGAGGGCATTCCATCCCTTGGTTGTGAACATCCAAAATTAACAATGCTCTGATTCCCAAGAGTTGCTCAGGTCAAAATCATCTGTTCTCAGTATTCTTGCTGTATATGCTTTTTGTTGTTGTTTAGCTCAATGGCTTAAAGGACAAATGTTTTTCATACAAACACTCTTGTTCAGCTGTAGATGGATTGATCTAGCTGGAAGCAAGAAAGGCCTTTATCTCTTACTGATTGCTCACTGGGATTCTATACAAGAAGTTGGGGAACAGAAACACAGCATAGAGCCACTAATATTCAATTATCCAGAATAGTGGTGAAATACTGTAGCTGAGAATTTTGTAGAATTGGACACGTCTGTTTTTGTCTCTGAGTAGGAACAGAGGACAAATTTACTGAATAGAAAAGACCTGAATAAACATCCTGTTGACACTAAACTGCAGTTTCATAAATTATAGGATAAATTTCACGGGAATAAAAGAAGGGCAACTACAGAATTGTCACGCAAGTGTCAGCCCACTCACCCTTTTCCTTGTGAAGTTTACAGATGCCAACCAAGAGTTTGCAACGTGATGATAAACCCAAAATGTTGGAAGTTCAGCTGTATGCAATGCATTTCAATAAATAAGGAGATATCAGCATTTAGATGCCTTTGTGTCAGGGATGGTTCCTTGCTTTAACGAGGATGGGTACACAACCCTTTCAGTAATACTTCACTTGCACAACCTGAGATACAGGAAAGTGGGCGCCCTTTCCTGCATGCTCCTAAAGATGGATGAGCTCTTTCATAACCCGCCTTCCTACACTCCTCTAATCCCTTAATGGAAGAGGGATAGATACCAATTTCCAGAACATAGAATATCCCAGTTGTAAGAGACCCGCAAGGGTCGCTGAGTCCAGTTTGTGGCTCCACACAGGACTACCCAAACCCTTGAGAGAGGTGTCCCAGGGCTCCCTGAACTCCAGCAACTTGGGGACATGCCCACTGCCCTGGGCAGCCTGTCCCATGTTCTGGGAGCACATGAGTGATATAAGGACCGTGTAAGCTCCAGTACTGGAAAGCAAGGTGTGGAGGGTCTTAGAACAGACTGGAGCCTTTGTGCCTCAAGAATTTCTGCTCCTAAAGAGCAGTGTGTAATGGAAAACATTACATGCTACTTGGGTTGTTGATAAAAGAGGGGAGGAAGCAACAGAAATCTGACTGAGCGGGATAAAAATGAATGCATAAAGCATGTGGGGGATGCAGGGAGGGAAGAGGCATAAGGAGCACATGAAATAGAGAAAGCATGAAGAACAGAATACAGCCAAGAGAAGGTACGTATTAAGATTGATTAAATATTTAGTTCCTTTAAATATTTAATTTTATATCTTCCTGTCTAACTTAACAAAGAGTACAGGAAGAGAGGGGTGATCTTTTATAGGAATCAGGAGCTTTGCTCTCAGATTGACCTCCCTACACTTTGGTTTCCCCGTCACAGAATACAACAGAAACCTGCCTTGCAGGGGCACGAAGAGGTTCACTGTGTCTAAATCATTTGAATAGCCTCAGGCAAAAAGAACAGGGAGTCCTGGCCAGGGGAAGAAGGTTGATGGAGCCACTCTTCCATCTCCCCGGGAGCATGGTTGGGTGCCAGCAGCAGAGCTCTCAGCCCTGTGCATCTCTCCGCTTCCAGGTTCATCTGCTTTCAGTTTGCTTTGAAGATGTGCAGCCATGGAGATATAAGACAGTCGCACTGCCGTGAAGCTTTCATCTTCCCACTTTGCTGGCCTTCATTTGTTGCTGTTCTGCACTCATCTGGCCGCAACAATTTCCCAGTGCTTTGTATGAAGACTTTCTGGATGAAATCCTACAGCGGGAACACACTCAGAGTGCTGTAGTCATAATAACTGTGTCATTTATTTATCCAAATATATTCAGAAATAATACTGTTTTG
>JAPSGF010000093.1:2079117-2115862 GCA_035772895.1 Perdix hodgsoniae | reverse complement strand
AAGGAAAGGAAAGGAAAGGAAAGGAAAGGAAAGGAAAGGAAAGGAAAAAATGTAAACCTATCTTGTGGCTTGGGGCAGAGCATGAATGTTTTATTATTCTTATTAATTTTCTTTTTCATCTGGAATCTCATGGCTATCATCAGAATCAACACTCTTTTCCCAGCATTCAAACTTATTTCCACTAGGAGGACGTTTGTATTCTATTTACAGAAGTCTAGTGTGTGTATTGTCCTTAGAGCTTCCTTAATTTGGATCTAAACACTGAACTGACATTCTTACTGCTTCTGTCTTTGACAGTCCTGTGATATGTTGCTTTCCTCCATCAAGACAGTCTTGGAAAAAAAAAAGAAAAGCAGATGACTCAGATTTTAAATGTCTCACAGTGAGAGAGGGAACAATTTTAAACCTTTACTTTTATCAGAGAAGATAATGGAGAGATTCTTTGGTTAAAGTATGTAAGTAACTGTGCAAAGATAAAACCCAAAGGAATGAAATGATTTTCAACTAGCTGGAGCAAATTTGAACAGGGCAAACTAGAGAGAGATTTAAAAGAGCAATAAAGTATCTATTGTAAAAGTGACTTGAACAACATACCCAGGTAAATGGTTTATATATCAGCTTTGGATAAAGAATGAGTGATTTTCAGGAAGACACGCTTTATTCAAGAACAATGCAAAGGAGAAGAAAATAGCTGGATCTTCTTTATATAGAAAGGTATTAATGGTACATTTGCAGTTGCATAAGAACCATAGAATCATTTGAATTGGAAGATCATTGAAGGTCATCTAGTCCAACTCCCCTCCAATCAACAGAGACATGTAGGCTTACAAGCTTGTTTGAAATACATCCCCTATACCAGAACTGCATAGGTTGACATGGGACTTTGGCTAAGTACTTTGGGTAATTTACAAGCTCTGGGTACCTTGTAAATCCAGCCCTATTAATGGGGTTAATGGATAATCCTCTTTCCCTCAGCTCTCTGAAACACAAATACACATTTTGGGCACACGAAAATGTCAGTGATGGGAGTTTGGCCAATCTCCGCTCTAAATGATCTGGTGGTTCTTTTTGTGCTCTCACAGCCTGAATTTGTTAATTGCAAATGCATATCTCACCTGAAATCCCCCATGTTTTGGACATCTTCAGGCCATTCATTAATAAAGCTCATTATTCCAATAAATAAGTATTATTTATCCCGACTTGAATAGGAACCACTAAGGAAATGAACTTCTTGTTTGGGCAAAACACCCCTCTGGTAGTTATGTTTCTCCACAACAGCTTGGTTGTATTAAACCGAAATAGAAAACCCTGAAGAAAAAGAGAAAGTTTAATCTCATCTGCCCTCTCATATCACTAAATAAAGCCAGGTTATTTGGATGCTAATACCTCAATGACCAGCATGGTAACTGGCATGACAGCTTTAAACAATTCCTCTATGAGGAGGTTGAACCCACAAAAATAAATGCCATCTTCTCCTGCCTGTAGTAGGCAGGCACATAAATCTTTTGCCTCATTCATGCATGTACACAAGCATGTCACCTACAAGCCTAGACTTAATTAAGATACCTTGAATCAGATATAAAGCAACAAGATTATTTATTCTTTCTGGTCCAGTCAAATTTAGATCTCCACGATCTTGTTTGGTTTAATATGTATTATCACTCTGAGTTGTACTGAAATTTGTGGAACTGTGCCTTTCAATTTTCTTTCCAACTTCAGGCCCTCTCTGTTTGAAAACAGAGATTATTTAATAAAATATTGAATGTCCCAGAGCTGGGGCATGTTTTTTAGTACTCAGAAATTTCTAATAAAATCCCTAATACAAAAAGCACTATTTTTCAAAACATTGTAAGTAACAAAGTAGCCTGTGATATGGAAACTAATTTAAGCCAGGAGATATTGTAAGTTTTGTTTTCTGCTCAAACATGTTGATCTCAAAAACATGTTCAGAAAGAGATCTTCTTTACTTTGGAGTTACAGAATTCATTGATGTAAATTACCTTTCACCTTAGTAGAACACGCAGTAGTCATTCACATCTTCAACTTGAATTTTCAAGACTCATAGCTAAGAAGAACAAATATGTATTATTTAGTGATAGATGTTACTGAAGAACAGGAATCATCAGGTTTATTTTCTAAATGCAAACTTCAAACAAATTTCTACTTTTTCCCTGAGCTATTTCTTGTAAGTATGAGAAGCAAAGGCAGAAACATGTACAAGTATTAGAAGAACTGAAAATGCATATGCTCTCTCTTTCCCAGTTTCTATGCTAGCTATGTAACTGAAAAATAGGAACTCTGTTCTGATACCATAATCACTGGAGGAGTGAAAACTGTAAGCCAAACATGAGAAGACAAACAGAAAAATGGAATCTACAAGTTAATAATGAACACTAACTGTGTTGCAGGCAAAGATATACACTGCGGTCTTAACATGATAAAAGATCAATGAAAAAAATTACTGTTTGGAAAATAATGTAAAATCCTGCGCTTTAATAATTTATTATATAAATTATCTGTTTTTTCAAATATAGGAAACCAGGATGGAAAAACTCAGAATGGGAGAGGAATGATAGAGTAGTTACCTGCAGTGAAACACAGCAGATGTTTCCTCAGATATTTGTGAACAAAATAGTGTTTTCATGCTGGTTTTGCATGATGAAAGTAAATACAGAACATGTCCTAGTCATTAATTTTTTAGTCTGAGAAAGCATTTTCAAGGAGTCATTTGTTAGTCTTCAAAGCAAATGATAGTAGGCATTAAGAAAAATAGACCTGTTGGGAAAATACACATCCTTGTTTTGCTCCTTGAAAGGTAGTTATTTCAGTTATTCTTACATAGCACATTAAGTTTCCAGCCTTGAAAAAAAAAAGAAAAAAGCAAAAGTGGTCACCTTGCATTTATCTGTAAAGTTAAGCATATGTCTATGTCTCTACAGAGCCAAGACTTATAAATATTGTAGTCTCTTCTCTTCTGAAACACTTTAATGGAAAAAAAATATATATTTTTAAATTTTTTAACATTCCTGTAATAAATACAATGAGCTCATTTTTAGCTCTGTCCTGCTTAACGAAGAAAAAAAGATATAATCACTTCTATGTACTCTATGGTAAGAGAAAAAAAAAAATCCAAGGAAAAAAAGAAGCTTATTGTAAAGAAGTACCTATAGAAATTAACACATTGATATCTGAAAGATTATCATCTGTACAGGAGGGAGAATCTGGACATGTCTTTAGGATAAAAAGTGATGAACTTCTGTAGAAAACTTGAACAGATCAGACAGCACCATAATAGTGCAGTCATTACAGATACAGGGCCATGTACCACTGGCAACACCCATGGGACTTTTTATTCTTTACATGACTTTTCCTTCAAAACTTACAGTACAGTCTGTACTATCCCAACTGGCAAAATAGGAAGAATTAACTGATTCATAGTCCAAGGCCACAGTTACTGCAAGGAGCAATGTCTCAATTTCCTGCTTTGTAAAATAATTTTTTTAGCTTTATTACAACCCATTAAAAAAAAAAAACAACAAACAAACAACAAAAAAAAACCTTAGAAATGCACTGCATTTGGGCATACTCCTAACTAACAATTTGCTCCAAAAGTTGCTGTTGTGCTGATAAAACTGCTTTGCATAGTGCAACACCTGAACTAATGATGCTATTACTGAATGTTGGTAGCTTTACTGCAACTTCGTTTACATGGACCTTAGACTGCATTTCTCATATCCAGTTACTGGGACTTCTGTTCAGTTCTGTTCTGTTCAGTTTGATGGGGTCATGTCAAGTGTTTGTTTCAGACACTTGAGTTTTATCCAGTACAGGACATGTTAGAGCTCAGAAGGAAAAGAGCACTTTTGCTCTTGTTTATAACAAGATAGAACTAGGGGGAATGGTTTAAAACTGAGACAGGGGAGGTTTAGGTTAGATATTAGGAAGAAGTTTTTCACACAGAGGCTGGTGACACACTGGAGCAGGTTGCCCAAGGAGGCATGTTGTGGATGCCCCATCCCCGGAGGCAATAAAGGCCAGGCTGGATGTGGCTGTGGGCTGCATGATCTGGACCCTGCACATAGCAGAGGGTTGAAACCAGATGACCACTGTGGTCCTTTTCAACCTAGGCCATACTGTGATTCTATGATAACAAAATAACATGAGCATAGCTATGGCCAAAAGTCCATCTAGCCCCTTAAACCTATATTGTAACGTGTCCAACAGTACATCTCTAGAGATATATATTGATATATGGTGATACCAGTTTAATCTTCCAGGCTAGCCAATCTATTTCCATTTCCTTTCATTTTTCTCTGCAGCTGATCTTGCTTCCAGGCTTTGAATCCGAGAATGGATCAAATGTTTTCTCCAGTTTCTGGAACAGCCAGGAAGAGTTATCGTCTTTGTCTGTCTGAATACTGTGTACAGCCCAAGACCTCCTTATTCTTCACGGACAACTACAAATACTCCATTTACTCAGCAATCATTTTGGGACATGCTGCACTGTTTCATAAACAAACAAAGAATTCCTGGGCTTAAATTTAGTCTCTCCTAGAATCCTGGTTGACCTTTACCTAGTGCAATGTGCTCCAGCTTTGTGTTCTCTTCCCTTTGTGCTGTATTCTCTCCTCTGCCCACAAGTGAAGAAACAGGTCTCATTATGTTCTTTTCTGGTTGGGGAGCATCTTTCACTAGCAAAAAGTCAAAAACATGTTCGCTAAAGCCTTGAAGGCCAACAGAACTATACAGTCTATTCAAAGAGGACAAATTAAATAGCAATTAGAGATGAAAGCTTTGTTATGCTTATGTAACCCACAATAGCACAATTTTCCCATGACTTGCTACTCACAAGACAGCTGACCTTCTAACAGCTAGCCACTTCTGTACAAATCCACCCAATGTGCTTTTAGTTAAAGTCCGCCTTTGAAAGTAGGTCCAAATGAACTATCCTTCAAAATAAAATATGAAATAGGACCCCTCTCTGAAGTTCAACTCTGAATCAGATCCTGCTTATTTTATTCCCACTGTAAACAACATTCCTCTCAGTATCATCCTCCTAAAACTAAACTGCGAGCTGAAAGTTGGGCTCACCTGGAATTACAGCGACAGTGGTTGTTGCTTTGTTATACTCAATTAACAATTATTTTGGGATTTTTAAATTTTCTTTTTTCTCAATCTGCCTCTAAATATTCTACATATTCTGGCCAAAGAGAGATGTGAATATGGGAGCAACACTCATTAAATAAGGTCTAAAGATGGAAAAACAGGAGATGAAGTTTAAGAAGAACATCCCAGAAATCTCTGGAAAGGGCACATAGTACTAAGTGACAACTTAAAAAGTAGGTGACAAGTGAGTGGTAATGCCAGTAAAAGGGAAGAGGTTCAAGGGATATGACATAACTTTTGGGTGAATGGCTCTCACAGTGCCCTAGACTTCGTCAGTTTTCCCTAATTTAGAAGAAAAAATGATCTAGATTAGCAATGTTTCTTTCTAGCAGCGTGTTGTACATGTTTAAAAGTAGTAATTAGAAGATATCTATGTAGACCATGTGTTAAACTACAAATGAAAAGGTCTTGAAAAATAGAAAGTTTTGTTCCTTGTAGGTGAAACTGCCATTTCATAGAATCATAGTTGAAAAGGACCATGACGATCATCTATTTTCAACCTCCCCTGCTATGTGCAGGGTCACATCAAATAGCTCCATTCTGTACTGCACGCTAAAATCCTCCAGCAGAGCTTTTCATCTGAAGAAGAAGAGTCAGGGGGTGAGGTTAGGTGATATGAACATCTGAACTTTGCAGCTTAGAGAGGAGGCCTCAATCAGGGATTAGCAGTCGGGGTGAGACATATAGAGCTCATCAGAGTGAGTGAGAAGTGTAGAGCCACTCCCTTGGCTCTTCGGATAAAATTGTTTTCTCATTGTGCTCTATGATAAGATATTAAATGAAAATTTCTAAGTGGAGCCATTCTTTTCCATCCCATAATCTTCCAAAAGATAAATCACTGTTGTATTGCTTTGCAGATTCAGTGATAAACATTTAGCCAGAATTTCCTAGAAAGGTATTACAGTACATTGCTAAGAAAGACTTTCCTGTCTTCTTGTGAAAGAGATGAAAACTATAGTTGAACCCCACGTGGCAGTTATTACAAAGTCATTCTGTCTTTCTCTCCTACAAAAATACAGTTCCAAAACTTTCTCAGTATTAGAGTACAAAATCTATTTGTTACCAGCTCAACGGTACTCTTGAGCAGTTAAATCCGATTGTTCTTGTTCCAAGATTGTTCTTTAGTTTAAAAAGATCTTTTTTTTTTTTTTCCCCACTTGGAATTTGTTCCACTGATGTACTGATTGAGGACAAGCATTTATCTCCTTGGCTTTTCTTATCTTTGACCAGTAAGCCTGACTTTCCCCAGCTCCATTGTCTTATAAGGGTTCTCAGTCCCCCTGATTGAGACAACTCCTTATACCTTTTCAAGATTTTTCTGACCACAAAGAGCCAGATTTGAAAGTTATGTTTCAAATGAAGTCTCTTCTGCTTCTTAAACCAGAGCTTTTATATCTCTTGAGTCTACTGGAAATAGTTGTTGGCTATTGTATTCAGCCTCTGCCTGTGCATTGCTCCAGTATTTCAGACACCTTGCTACCAACCACACTACACAATCTTTCTCCTTTCTCACTCATTTCCAACTGGTAAACTTGCATCTCGCAAAAGAGATGCATACTGTCCACTTCAAAGCACATAATCTCACATATTTTTCTTTTTAATATCAAATTTAATTGAACATTAAGTCCATTCTTTGAGGTCATCCAGATTTTAGCTCATAAAATCCTGATGTTTTTCTGAATAGAAGATGCCTTCTAGCTTCATGTCACAAGGAAATTAAATTAACAGTCACATTTTGTGCCAATATGTAAAAGAAACTATTAAATGAGATGAGACTTGACACTCATCTCCTGGGGAACAGCACCAGTGGATTATGCACATGTTGTCTATTGTCATCTCTGCTTTACCTGGTCCCCCCTCCCCCCCCCCCCCCCCGCCTCAGAGGTGAGAATACCTCCATGGTGTTGCATCAGATTGCATTATAACCACACAAAGATTATAACCACACCTAGATTACATTTGTAACAGCTTTCTGGGAAAATTTTCTGTATATCCAGAGAAAACCACCAAGTTGTGCTGCATTATCAACCCACAGTAAATTCATCTTTAATTCTGTTTGTTTTTTTTTTTAATTCCCCCTTTGTTTCTAACTCTTCGCATGCAGTGTTCCAAAGCATCCTCCAAAATTTCACACAGCTACAAGACAGCTATTATAGCATGATAAAGCTTTCAATTTAGGAAAAACTCAGTATCAGATATTATCGAGCATAACAACTTTGTGAGAATGCTTGCTTATGGACTTCTGTGTATTTTTCAGAGGTCTCAAATGGAGATTATTTGGATCTTCAGCATTACATGAGCTTTTCATGCTCCCCAGGATGCTAATTTTCTCCCGTTCCCTGGATCTCTGCATGTTTTCCAAGCTGTACACTAAACACTTCAGATAAGTTATTCACTTTACTTGTGACATAAACGTGGGTTGGAAAATGGCAGTTCTCCGCTGAATGTGAGGTACTCAGAGACACAATAAAAAAGTGCTTCAGACATGGAAATTGTTCTTTTCATTGATGAATCATAGTCTTTGCAAAGAGCTATGGATGAAGTGCGTATTAAATGGATCTGCACCATGTCTCTTTCAGATTTCCAATATGTTCCACCTTCATTGATATGGGCAAGCAATTATTAAGCAAAAAGCTCCTTATCATTCCAGTCCATATGGTAAAGGACTTAGCATTATTCTTTTAAAAGCCTCTATGTGAAAGTCCAAATTGAGTTTCGAAATGAAAATAACAGATACATACCCAATCAAGTACAAGAATCTGTCTATTATTCTTTCTGAATAACAGCATCATTCCTGAAACATGACACTGCAGACTGTTTTACAGGATTACACACAGATCCCTACTTTTCATCAGGGGCCTCAGCAGCAACACTGTGTACTTCTAGCAGGAAATACCAGATCAAAATCTCATATTCAAGTATGTGCAACGTTTCCAACCCATTGAGGATATGTAGCTATTGCTGTAGTACCTGTGTAGCTGAGCATTGTTGTTATGCCTTTTAATGAATTTTTTTTTCCCCTCAAAGGTTGAAGGCCAAATAAACACTTTATATACTAGTTTACCATTGCATCAGAGCTGCAGCACATTGTATTCAACAGTAATGATAATTAGGATAGTTAAATGCAAAAGCACATCTCTGCCAATATAATTTTCCAGCGCAAAACTCTTTTCTCTGGAGGGAAGAGAGCTGTCTGCAGATATTATTCTATATGCATCCATGATCCTCTCTAGTTTTAAAGTAGCTTCTACCACCTTTGAAAGCTAAATCATCATCCAAAAATAGTCAGAAATAACTGCTAATGCCTCTTAGCCCTGCAAGCCCCAGAATGAAGTAACTAGCCCAGGCCATTTAAACACATTTAATGAACAAAAGAATAGCTGAGTTTTTCTGTTCTTGAGGATGACTGAATCTTTCCTGCATGTTAAAGTGCTCCAGTACAGGAAAATACAGTTTAATGGCAAAATGTTTCCGAAAATTTTCTCAGAAGTTTTCATCCCCAAAGTTTTAAAAACATTCAAGCTTTTTTGTTTCAATAAAGTTTCAAATGAATATCCTGTCTAATGTGAGAGCTTGCTCATCTACTTGCAAAGCTGATTATGGTTTAGATTTGTAATAATGAAGGTTGGAAAAGACTTCCAAAACTGCCCATTCCCAACCCAACCCACCCCACCGTGCCCACTGACTCTCAGTTCCACATCTCACAGTTCTGGAACATCTCCAGAGACAGTGACTCCACCAACTCCCTGGGCATCCTGTGCCAGTGCCTGACCAATCTTTTTGAGAAGATATTCCTTCTTCAGTGTATTGTTGGGCTGCTTTCTAGATACACCAGGAAGTATTTTGCGTCTTACAGCAGCTATTGAAATTCCTTGAGAAAATGTTCCCAAACTTCCAGAACACTCATGTGCTGCTGTGGACACTGTGACACTGTTTTTCCTTCATCTGCTGCTGCTTCAGAAGCAAAATACTTGCCCAAGGAGGCTGTGGATGCCCCACCCCTGCAGGCATTCAAGGCCAGGCTGGATGTGGCTCTGGGCAGCCTGGGCTGCTGGTTGGTGACCCTGCACACAGCAGGGTGTTGGAACTGGATGATCACTGTGGTCCTTTCCAACCCAGGCCATTCTATGACTGTATGAATCTATGGCAAAAGAAAGAAGAAAGGAAAAAAAAGAAAGGAACTTAGTCAACCCACTGGAATAGCATAACAATCACGTAAAACTCTAAGATTCTTCTAAATAAGTTCAAGAAAGGAGTTACATTCATATGGTGCAAATATACCATATAATTGACTGAGAAATGCTCTCTTAGCAGGAGCTGTACTCCAGTCCTGAGTGTTTTGGACTCTGCTAATTTTGCAGCACTGAGACAGTGCACTACTGTTTAATTATTTCTTAGTTCATTATTATAGCATGGTTATATTCTTAGTTTCAAAGTGCTGGAGGACCTTACCTAAAGAAAAAGAATATCCCAGAATCATAGAATCACAAGGGAAGACTGATAGAGGAATCACACACAATCACATATGGAAGACTGATAAAGGAAAAATATTGATAGGGAGATTCCAGAATGAAAAACACAAGAAGAACAACCTAAAAAAAACTTGAAAGTCAAAACCAACACTGGTTTACAGCTGACTGTATTGTTTACAGGTCCTTTGGGAGCTGTGTCCAGATATGTAAATATTTTCCCCACAAATGGAAGAGAAATAAAAAAGAAGTTTATTCGGTGTTACTATGCTGCCACATGAAACAAGTTAACAAATTGTCATTTTGACTCCATAAGTAAGACGGAAGTACACAGTGATGAATTAAAATAGCAGTATCTCACAGTAATGATGAATGAACCGAAAAATATTAGCTAGCAACCCAGTATTGAACAAATACAGGCATGTTCAAAGCAAACAGGTAGTAAAGATCTTGGAAGTGACACTGCTGTTCTTTAAAAGGAAATGAAAAGTGTAATATGGTTCAAGAACTAAAGAAATTATCTCAAAAAGGATCTTTTTGCCACTCTACTAAATAGAGTGGATATGTCTCTTCCAAACAAGAGAAGCTGTTCAATGCAATTATTTTGAGCAAGATTCGCTGTGTACTACTTGGCCTAAGCACTTTGAAAAGACTTCAAGAGTAAAGACAGAGGTCCTTCGCTGTCAGATTCTGGTAACCAACTGCTTCCACTCCAGATCACTGAAATTTCCAACTCTTTTATCAGACTACATGTGCTTGGACAATTGAGAAACATGAATAAGACACCAAAATTTGTGAGCTCTCCTTCTTCTTTGTTCTTGTTTTGTCTACAGAAAGATTGTGTACTTGCAGATCTGAACTTTACTGATGCTATTTGCTTCCTGAAAAGATCTACAAACATAGCACAACAAATCATTTTGGGATTACTGATTAGACCATATGTTGAACCATATGTTCCACAAGGTAAGAGAAGGTATTAAAATGGCATTTTGCATTTCAGACTGTTGGTGACTCACTGTTATTTGTCCATTTATACCATTTTGGCTGCCAGCTAGTGGTGATCATGATAATGGCTGTAAGTGCATAGACATACATGTCTAGCAGAAAAATCTGCCAAAAACTCAGAGGGAATTATTTTTAGCACAATCAGAGCTTTTGTGCAAACCCTCCTCTTCCCAAGCAAAGAAAATTGGTTAAACATCAGCAACAGGCACATGTAGCTAAGGAAGCATGAATCCTGTAATTAAGTCTGACAAGAAGTAAAGCTAGCAGCTATTTATACACCATCAAAAAAAAAAAAAAAAAAAGGAAAAAAAATATGTTTAAGTGAATACAGTCAGGTGTGGTGAGAAGTTAAGCTGTGATGCAGTAAAAAAAAGTAATGTTTCAAAGGTGTAAATGTATTCAGAACAAGTTTGATCTATTTTATTGGCATGACAAGCTGGTAAGGAATGGTGTGATACTGAGAGGACATGGATCATTCTATAGGCAGAGGGTTTCTGTCCTACATGGATCATGTATCTATACATAAAGAGAGATAAGAGGATGGCTTTTGCAAGAAGAAAAATAAAATGTGTTCCCAGCCTATTGGATAGTCTAAATAACAAGCTGTAAAAAAGTGAATTGAAAGTGTATGATGGTGTATGATGGAGACACAATATCAGCACACGTACTGTCAAGAAGAACTAGCACCACTGCATTCAGAGCCATGACTATGACTTGTTTACTATCATTTTGCTGAACAGGATTGATACTGACTCAGATCTGGAAGTTTTACTCATGTAATGAGGGTTGGAGCTTGATAATCCTTGAGATTCCTTCCAACCCAAGCCATTCTATGATTCTATGGAAATCCCCACTGATATCAGTGAAGTTCTCACTACCAAGGAAAGCCAAATCCCAAAGTGATTTGTTGTCTTTCTATGAAGAATGCTTATTGTATGTAATAAATAAAATTTGGCAATTTCATGAGGATTTTCATTTATATTTTCTGAAGATGAACTAATTTGATTTATACTTAAGTTCAGTTTAAGCAAGGCTGTTAATCAATTCAGTGAACTGGTATTCGTCTTTGAGCACATTTATATCTATTAGAACTAGAGAGGGTTCTAGAACTTTGTAATCTTACCGGGCTATTTCAGTGAAGCATTAATTAGTGAAGATGCATGCAAGAGACTCTTCACCTGATTCAACTCAAGATTCATGGGCTCTGCTTATGCAGCCTAGGCAAAAAAATTACATGGTAGTAGAATAAATGTCTTATTTAATACTGTATACAAGGAGTTAATTTCTCAGTCAAGCCTAAGTCTTTTTAGTCTTCAGGCCCATAAAGACAAAATCCAAAGCTTTCTTAAGAAGAGGCTCAAAGATCAGGGATAACAGCAGTCAGAATTACTCGTTTTCCCTCCTGTCCTTAGTTCAGCTGTCATGATTGTTAGGGCTATTCTTGGTTTTAAATGTTGTTCTTTCTCATTGTGTTCTCTGCCTTTTAGTCAGCTCTCCTCTCACCCAGGGAAACCACCACTTCAACAGCACTTAGCCCTTGCAACAAAGTGCTCTGTACTTGGGAACAAAGAGCCCAAATTTTCATTAAAGATTATGTATCTCAATGATGAAGAGTGATTACACCATGACTCATCCTGCATAACTGTTATCAGAATGTAGGACCTCATTCACAAAATTCCCTCAGACTTATTTTTCACCAGACTAAGGTTCTGCTTTTTATGCTAACACTGATGTGATTACAATAAAACAAAAGTGGATAAATGTCTGGCAGGCACAGCATGGAAGTGCTCACTGAACCCTGATGGCTGATTCTGTGGGATAAAAAGAGTTCATTTCAGCTCTACTGGATTGGACATATTAAGTATGGCAAATTGTCCCCAAATCTCCATGAAGCACAGAGCAGCCATACTCACTGGTTACTCATGAAGGTGCAGCTCCTATCCTCCCAGGAATCAGCTGCAACTTATTTCAAGGCTGAAATATCCTCTGTTGCCTCCTTGGAGGTGTTCAAGGAATGCTTGATTTTTGCATTGACATGGTTTAGTGGTGATAGGTGGATGGTTGGACTGGTTGAAGGTCTTTTCCAACCTTTGGAGATTCTGTGATTCTGTGATCTTTCTGCATATTAACAATCCAAAGGAAAGTTGAAATTGAAGAGTTGTTAGCTTTTTGTTCACCACTTCTCAAAAAAGCTGCAGATGGCCCCTTTTCTTAGCCCTATACACCTCTAGACGTTAGCTTCTAGTTTACTTGTGATTTGGCAAGGCCAAGGGCTTTTAACTTTGTTTTCCATGAATAATGCTAGTGAGGTTGTTCTCTTCTAGAGCCAGAATGCTGCTGGGTTGCCTTTGTTCTTTCTAGCAAAATGCCTTCATTCCTATATTAATTGTTTCTTCTAATTGCCATTTAAGAAGATCACCTGTGGGTCAGTTTCTTAATGATATGTTGTATGTCTTGGAGCTTAGATTTATTTATCCTCTCTGCTCCTGGACAGACAACAGTCATATTCACAGTCAGTGCAAGGATGTGTTGGCCACAGAAGGGATCTGTGAACATAAAGTTACCATAAAGTGCCAAAGGAGATCTACTACGGAATGGCCAGATATTTTAAGATGGTATCTACCTGCAATTTGAAATGTGAAAGTAGTAAAACTAATTATAAAGGAGCAAAACTAAAGAAGACTCTCTTTTCAGGCAGTTTTATCTGGTAAGCAGTGATGTCCACACTAGACACTTCCCTCCAGCCGATATCCAGACCACAGAGATTTCAAAGATAGAACTTGAAGTAATAGAGACAGTTGCTTTTTATATCCTGACAATGATGCAACTTCCACATTTGCATCTAACTGCATAGTCGTCCATGTACATACCTAGCACACAAGACCTCTGGTGCCTTGATCTTTACCACTAACCTAAAAACATTCACACCCCACCCAGATGATATATTTTGTGAAGTGTGGTTACCGTTCATCAAACCATGGAAACACAGAATCCTGGAATCATTAAGAATGGAAAAGATTTCTATGATCAGCCCGTCCAACCACTGACCCATCACCACCAGGCTCAATAAACCATGCTCAGCCCAGCTGACACAGCAGACTGTTTCAGCATGAGGAATATGAAAAGCATAAGATGAGAATGGAATCAGCAAGTGAAAATTGGATACTCGTGCATACCAAAGATCCTCTTAGGAGTGCTTTGTAGTTTGAAGGTTATCAGAGGTCTGGAACACCTCTCCTATGATGAAAGGTTGAGGGAGTTGGGATTGTTTAGCTTGGGGAAGAGAAGGCTCCTGGCAGATCTCACTGCATTCTTCCAGTACTCAAAAGGAGCTTACAGGCAGGAGGTGGAACAATTTTTTATGCAGTTAGATAGTGATAGGACAGGAGGGAATGGATTTAAACTGAAAGAAGGGAGGTTTAGGTTACATGTTAGGAAGAAATTCTTCACTCAGATGTTGGTGAGGCACTGGAACAGGTTACCCAGAGAGCTGTGGGTGCCCCATCCCTGGAAGCATTCATGGCCAGGCTTGATAGATTCCTGAGCAGTCAGATCTAGCAGTTGGTGATCAGCCCACAGAAGAGGGGGTTGGAACTAGATGATCTTTGAGGTCCCTTCCAACCCAAGGCATTCTATGATGGTTCTACAATGATGAGGAAATGAAACTGTAACAGGTTAAACAAAACAACACATAAACTCTTCAGGATAGAGTGACTGCAATCCTGCTTTCTTATGCTAACAGATGAAAGAATTAAGCTGAAAGCAAGACTTCCACTGACATCTCAGTCTTCTTGAAACCAAGTCCTCCAGCTAAACTGGGAAAAAAAAAATCCTTTCAAGATTTCTTATTTTATAGCAAAATTCAGACACTACAACAGGTTTCCAAACTGGGGGTTAAAAATCAGCATGAAAACAAATTTCTGAAACTTTACGTGTTTTG
Organism: Perdix hodgsoniae; assembly: GCA_035772895.1. NCBI lineage: Eukaryota > Metazoa > Chordata > Aves > Galliformes > Phasianidae > Perdix > Perdix hodgsoniae. Next base: position 2,101,282 of record JAPSGF010000093.1, on the reverse strand, counting down.
GGGTGGGGACAGATTGGTTTATTTTCACCTCAGTGCTGCTGCCTAAATAGATGACTTCAGAAAGATTAAAATGCCATTTAGCAATGATGAAAGCCTTGTCTGGATTATGAATCATCACTTGAGTGTGCCTTGTGCTGCTTAGATTACCAACAGGTTACCACGGCAGCTTTGCTCACTGTAGTGTGCTTTGTCATGACTCTGACATATAAGTTTATCCTTTTAACAGTGCATTTTGATAGCATCCTATGATCTCTCTTTTCAACTTTCACACAGTTCTCAATCTTTCCACCTGTTTCTGAAGGAATGGGAATGTGGGCAGACAGCACCCTCTGCAGCAAACAAAGGGGAAATGAGAGTTCGATCTCTGCCAAAGACCTTTGTTTGTGCTCTGATTTTTCTGCTTAGAGCTGTCTTGCACATGCACACTTGTCTGTACAGAAAGGTAGGCAAAGAGGACCAGTAAACCTTTATTATGCCAACAAGATGAAGACTTTATGTCAAATTTCAATTCAAACTCATACATTATTGTTGCGTTTTTAGAAAATTGGAATTAATTTGATTCTCTGCTCTTTTAAAAACATTCTGCCTCCCAAATCTCTTCCACAATCTTTTTTTTTGGCTTTCAAAAATTTTCTTTTATGTCACCGAGAGGTCCAATTTCACAGATCACATAGAATGAATCACAGAATGACCCGGGTTGGAAGGGACCTCAAGGATCATGTAGTTCCAACCCCCCTGCCTAGCAGGGCCACCAAACATACACCTTTCCTAGATCAGGTTGCCCAGAGCCCTGTCCAACCTGGTCTTGAACACCTCCAAGGACGGGGCATCCACAACCTCCCTGGGCAGCCTATTCCAGGGCCTAACCACTCTCCTTGTAAAGAACTTCCCCCTAACATCCAACCTAAATCTTCCCTCCTTCAACTTGGATCCATTTCCCCTAGTCCTGCTCTTGTCAGCCCTTTTGAAGAGTTTACACCCCTCCTGGGTGTAGGTTCCCTTCAGGTATTGAAAGGCTGCAATGAGGTCACCCCGCAACCTTCTCTTCTCCAGGCTGAACAAACCCAACTCCCTCAGCCTGTCCTCATAGGGGAGGTGCTCCAGCCCCCTGATCATCTTCGTGGCCCTCCTCTGGACCCTTTCCAAAATCTCCATGTCTTTTTTGTACTGAGGGCTCCACACCTGGACACAGTACTCCAGATGGGGCCTCACAAGAGCAGAGTAGAGAGGGACAATCACCTCCCTATCCCTGCTGACCACCCCTCTCCTGGGCTCCATCAATTTCATTGAGTTTGGACCAGTTCCAGTTAGAAGTAGATTCAGAATGGTAGCTTGTCTGGTGGGATTTTGTTTGTTAGTTTTTAATTTATAATCTTAGTATACCCTCAGTTGGAATGGACCTCCAAGGATCATCAAATCCAACCCATGGCTCCACACAGCACTACTCAAAATCCAAATCCAGTGTCTGAAAGCAGTGTTCCAATGCTCCCTGAGCTCCAGCAACTTGGGGCAGAGCCCACTGTCCTGGGCAGCAAGTTCCACACCTTTTCCTCACACCCAGCCTGACCCTCCCCAAATGCATCTCCATGCCATTCCTTCAGATCCTAGGATCTATGGAAGATCAGTGCTTCCTCATATTTTAATGCATGTTGGAAACCTTGGGGATTTAAGCTTGGTGATCCTTGAAGTTCCTTCCAACCCAAGCCATTCTATGATTGAAACCTGAGTTATTCCTCACTGGCTTGAGGACTGGTTGAACAATGGGAAATAAAACCAAATGTGACAATAAGGCATTAGAATTTCACAATTTAGTGTTTTTATTTGAAGTGTTGACTGAAATCTGATAAGAAAATAATTCTTCACTCACATTTTCACTGTACTCCAAAAATAATGCTCATTGCAGATCACACCAAAAGACTACATGTTCTAACACTCCATCTCTGAATATGGTGTGCAAAAGGAGTTATGGAAATAGATGAGATTATGAAATAGATAGATGAGAATAGGTGAGAATATGAAATAACGAGAAATAGATCACATACAGAGAAATTCCTTCTCTAGTCTTCCCATCTTCTGAGCCATCAGGTGTTGAGAGCAAATGTTTGCCATGTGAAGTCAATAAACTAGAGAAAACTAGAGAAAATCTACTACAGGATACTTTCATTTTTCCTTTATTATTTTTTTTCTTCCTGTTGTTAGTTGAAACAAAACAGAGTAATTGCTTCACTCAGCAAGCAACTTCTTTAAATCTTTTTATTTCTTGCGTTGCTTGACAAATCAGTTGAAATGACTGAAAATTGCTGATGTGCACTTCAAGGCAATCATAAAAAGTGATTTATTTATTTTTTTTTGCAAATTGTAAGCATAGCTGATTACCTTGAAATAACAAATTTTTTCTTGATTGGCAAAACAATATCCCAGTGATATGAATGACCACAGATAATGAATCATAGAATGGCTTGGGTTGGAATGGACACCAAAGATTATCTGGCTCCAACTCCCCAATGAAACAAGGGAAAGAAATAATTAGATTTCATCACAGTTTCATTTTTTGAACTATAGATGCCATTTTCTTAGGATGAATACAGTAACACTTATTCCTAGATGAATAGGGCATGGGCAGAAGGCTGTTTTAAGGTCCAGGAACCATGCTGGGTTACATGGAATCATTTCAGAATGGAGAGAATGATGCCACAAAGGAAAAAGAGTCTGAATAAAATCTCAAAGCATCTTTCTTACCTTACTCCGAAAAGCTCCCCCTGCTTTTGCTCTGACAAATCATAGGAAAGAAAAAGAAATGCCATTTGCTTATTAAAATGGAGGAAAAAATTACCTGGTATAATTTTACCAGGATGTTTAGATTTGCAAATACTTTGGATGGACAAAAGAGGAATGTGTCATAAACAAATTTCAGGAGGGATTATGACTTAATATCAGCCTTCAGGCTCTTTTTAGGAAATAAAATGGTGATAATAGTGTTGACCTTCTTTGTAAAGTTCTTAGTGATTTTCTGGTGAAAAGAAATAATGGATAAGTAGTAATTTTTTTTAGAATTAGTAGTCCTATTTAATAACTATATCAAATACTTATCAAACTTGTCGTTTCAGCCTTTAAATTTCCGTATTTTATCCATATTTCTGATACACAAACTAAAAGATTTTCTGTTGAAACTCTGCCATTTTATCTTTTTGTATGGATGGACTCGACTATGAGGAAGCAATCAAAGCTAAAACCTCTCAAAAACTGCCAATAAATTTCAAAAGCAGTTGTGGATTTATTCTGTCTCCAACACGTCTTGGAAAACTTATTTTATCAGTGCTGCCACTTAGGAGGTGGCTGTTTCTCTTTCTTTCCGGTTCATCCTTAGTACTTTTCTTCCTGTAGTATTGGCATTCTACTTTATCTCAAACTTTGCCTGTGTGTTCGTCTCCAATAATGATGAAGAATGCAGTTGTATTTTCGTGCAAAGCTCTGGCAGAAACTCAGGTGAAAATCTATACCTAAGGGATATTCCATGTTCCAGAGCTGGACTTGAGACGGCTTTTAGGACAGGAGAGCCATGAAATTAGAGTGCAGATATACCTAACGTGATATGCTCCCTGTGATGGATCTCAGTACCTAAGATAGCAAGACAGTATCTCAGTACCTTATTTATATTCTTTCCCTTCTAGCAAGTTTTGATTTCTTTTTTTTTCCCTTTGGCTCAATAGAAACAGGCTATGATATCCTCTTTCTCCTAGAAAACTCCATTCCAATGCTAAAATCATCTTAATTTCCCAACACACAGAACTGTCTTGCAGCTGGGACTTGGCAGGATGTGTCATCCTGAAATCAATGATGCACTATTTGGGTATATTATGAGTGTGATTTCCTTTATTTATACAAATAAAAAATAAAGCTCATCATAGAAGAAAGGCAGTCATATTCTCCTATGTGAAATGTCAGTTCCCAAAATGTTACATAAATAACCTAGCAAAGAAATGTTTTTCTGCCCTAATATTCTTCTCAAAGACTTTCTTTTTTTATGTCCAAATTGTAACTGAAGTAAAACAAAATGTATATACTAGACACACTTAGTAAAATGAGACACTGCCTACATATCCCAGACTCATTTTTACAGGCCAACAACCCAAACCTCTGTTCCAGCATCTCCCCAGAAGTTTTAAGAGTGTTAACCTCCCCACATTTTAGAAATTACGTGTGTCAAAAGGGCTCTGTAGATTTATTCCTTTTATTTTTTTCCCCAGGTCTCCTTCTAGTAGCCTGTGAAATTAACCCATCATCATGTCAAGAAGGTATGAGGCAGGGGATAATGAAAGGAGTAATAACTGCTCACTACAGAGAACACCAAAGATCGACCTACTATCTGAGGTCTGTTCCTACAAATCACTTCTTTATTTATCTCATGCCTATATATATTTCTATACTTGAAGTATATGAATACATATGTTCTACTTCATAGAAAACTGAAATGAAACCCAAAGCACTGAAAAGATGTACACTTATAAGAAGAAAACAATCTATATTGTGTTCTCTGGATTCAATCTACCCTTGAAACCAATATGGAGCTATGCAGTTCAAGCAAACTTTTGTGAGATGTCCCTCTCTACAAACTTTCCCTGTTAAAATAAAGGCGGTTCAAGCAGAAGTGAACCAGGCTCTAAAATCCTAGAGAATTAAGTTCTCCACTCTGCTCCAACCCTAGCTGAGCAGGCAGGATCACACATTTTCTTCTCTGTGGATTTTAATATTCATTACTATTAGCTTCTTTGAATGCCTAAACGTCAGGTAGTATCAGATGACTGCTAGGTGGGTTGTTGAATAGCTATCTCACTGGCATCGATGATCTCTTCATTGCTCCTCCATTTACTCTGCCTATCAATTAGCCTGTTATTGTTCTGTACATTACAGTAATTGTCAAGTTTTGCATACAGTTGACAGCCACTATACTGAGAGGTGGAAGAGTGTGAATAAATTTAAATACATATGCATATTGAAAACGAGCACCTAACAATATTAAATATAGACAATATTAAAATAGCTTCAAAAATAAACAAGATCGGGGAGGATAATCCAAAGCAGCCCACTTGGGAAGCTCAAAAGAGGCAAGAGAAGCACTCTGCAGCCAGGGGCACAAAGAAATTGTGGGGCATTTGGCTTCCTATCTAATCTGTCATACACATTATGAGCTATTCTATGCTAGTCATTTCTACTGGTATTTTCAAAAGTGCATAAGCAAGATTGAACGGTCATCTTGATTTTGGTGTGTTAGTTTCCCTCTGGGTGTGCTATGATACGACACAGAGAAATGGGTTCTAAGTAAGAGAGGGGAGATTTAGACTGGATATAAGAAAAAGCTTTTTATTTAATAAGAGCAAGGAGGCACTGGCATAGGTTACCCAGAGAGGCAGTGGGTGCTCCAACCCTAGAGACACCTAAGGTCAGGCTGGATGGGGCTCTGAGCAGCTGATGGAGCTGTGGGTGTCCCTGTGCTTTGCAAGGGAGTTGGACCAGATGGTCTTTAAAGATTCCTTTCAACCCAAATGATTCTATAAAGATTCTAGGAGTGTTACTGCAACTGTATTTTCCATGAAGAAAAGATTTGATTTTGTGATGACATCCATGGGCAAGGATCTCACTGTGCTGTGTATTATTTAAATGGCCAACACAACCTAAATGGATTATTTAAATAGAAACACAAACTAAGCAGATATGGTCTGAGCAGTATACGTGCATATAGGTTGTGAAATGCTTAAATGCAACGAGGAGATTTGTACAGTATTTTAACCACATATACACCTTGCACTTACCAAGGCAGTTCAGTCTGCTCTTCTAACAAGGAGGTCTTCTAATCTGAACAGTTAGCAAGAATAAATACAAAAACCTGATATTCCTGCTAGACCCACTTTGCCCTCATGAAACTCTCACAGAACTGAGCAGCAACAGTTTATTCCTCTCACGAAATAACAATAAATTAGCAGATGACGTTCTATGATTCTATGACATTCACCCCAGAAATTCAAATGCTTAATACTTTAGCCTTCAGGTGGGCACAGTACCTGCTTAGTACACTCCACAAATGAATTACAGAAAGTAGAAATCTGCTGTACATATGCAAAGCAGAGGAGTCTGGCTTTACATAGAGCTGGCTGTGATTACATGTCAGATTTGGAGGCAACAAAGGTGTACAGAACTCATATTACACACAGAAAAAAATAAAGAAAAAGGCTGGAGAAACTCAAGCATGGGGAAGAACAAAGCACCTACATCTTAGGACAAAAAGAAGGGAAGAGTAATTCTAAACTTGAGAGTTTATTTTTTGCTTTCTCTGTGTCAAACTGCTCCTAAAACTAGGGAATACACATTACACATTAACTGTGTTGAGGATTTATGCTGGACAGATTTGGGCTACAAAGGGGCACATTCTTTTCACCTTTATGTTTTTATGTGTGGTTTTGTTTTTGCTATGTTATTTTTTTTAAAGGTAGGGATGGGGGAAGGGTAAATTATACTCTGTGGCGGCAATCATAGAATCACCAAGGTTGGAAAAGACTCACAGGATCACCCAGTCCAACCATCACTAATAGTTCTCACTAAACCATGTCCTTCAACATAACATCCAAATGTCCAAACCATTCCTGTACATCCTGGTCTAGCATTAAACGTGGAGGTTGGTGGCCCTGCATGTGGCAGGGGGGTTGGAGATTCATGATGCTTGAGGTCCCTTCCAACCCTGGCCATTCTGTGACTCTGTACAAACTTGTGTTCAGTTGGTCTGACTTGTCAACCAAAAGAAGAATCTTCCAGAAAAAAATATGTAAGTAAATCCTCAGGGGCAGATGGTGAACCTAGAGATTTTCCTGCCACCTTGGTTCTTCTGATCCCTACAGACTCGAGGAGCTGCATCATCTGGTGGACGATAGGTACAGCTGGAAGTAATAATCACGCTTCTGGAGATTAGTTAATGCCTTTTGTCTTTGTAGTCATGGTTGGGGAATGTTAATACTTCATGCTTGCATATATAGAAATTCGAATGCATTCGACCTTGCTGTGGCAAAAGCTGGAGTGTTGAAAACAGAGGACTGGGATCCAAAATGTCTAGGTCTTGGTTTAATTCAACTAGTACTTGAAATTGATGTGATATGAGCACGTGTGAAAAATCTATAGAAGTAATTACAAATAAAAAATAATGAAGGTTATTGACGTACTCCTGAATCATTTCTGTGCCTATTGGCACAGCATAGCGAGTTATAAGAAGTGCAAAACTAGGCAATAAAGGTGTACTTGATCTCTCCTTTACAATCTGTACCTGTTTCCCAGAAATGATAAATGGAAAATCTTATCTATCAAAGAATAAAATGAAATTAAAAGGAGCTTGCCAGCTTAGAGAAAATCAAAGTGAAATTATGTAAGAGAAAAACAAGATGCTTTACTGGCAGGAACAAAATACCATTTTCTTAACGTCAAGCTCATTTAATCAAAATAGCCACAATATTGCATCTCACAATTGGTATTTATTTACGCGAAATCTCCCAACAATACCAAAGCTCTCTAGATGGCAATGAAACATAAGTTTCAGAATGTCACGCATACACTTCCCTCTATACATCACCAATCTTTCCACCCTAGGGAAATCGATTTTCTTAAATTTTAAATTGCTGTGGTGAGGTGGATCCCACAAACAGGAGTTAAATGAGCCTGCAGGTTGATTCAGGCATAGCTTAAGGCTTCACTTCTGTTTCAACAAGCATTTGTGTCTTGTGGATTCCACTTACACCCAGCCCTGAGTTTCAGTATACTTTCAAAGATAAATCTCTTGACTAAGAATCATGAAAGATGGGACAGTGGAGAAGAATGAAGCATCCATTAGTCAAAAGCTGGGTGTTCTTTATTTTTCTCATTTTACATTCATTTTTATTTTTTCTGTTGGACAACGACCAACAGCTCCGATATTAGCTAAACAGAAATCAAATATGATCTTATATGAGCAAAAACTATGAATGTTCTTTCTTTCTTTCTTTTTTAATTCCCTGAATGGCATGCATCATAGATTCAATTGTAATTTGCAGTATTTTCATCTCTGAGCTGAATGGCATGCATCATAGATTCAATTGTAATTTGCAGTATTTTCATCTCTGAGCTTACATTTTTCTTAACATACCAGGCAGAAAGAAATATGCCTTACAGATTTAACCCAGAGGATATTTCTTAGTATTACATCCTAATGCCTAGACAGATCACTGGGCTTTCCACCATTGCAAACTTGTCTTTATTATCCATGTAGCATGAACTGCATGAGAATCAATACTCTTTAACTTCAGATCCAATTAATTCTTTGGAAACGTGACCTATATTCTTTGACTTTAATTTTTATTTCTGGCATTTTGTGGGAGCTGTCTCGATTCCTTTTTCATTTTTCTCAATGCAACTTCTGCTTTATTTTCCACAGGGAAATTAGTTTTGTACTCAAACTTTTGTGCAGGCAAAGAATAAATCTGTAATGTTTCTTCGCTGATTGAGTAGATGGTTATTTGTGGAAACTTCTTGTATTGTACCTGGGATTCAGCAGCAGAACTGCTGTCTATTACAGCAACAATAGAGGAGGAAAAAAATAGTTTCAGAGGTGTGGAGTTAGGAGAGCTATAAATCAATACAACATATATTCATGTCTCCCAGTCTTCTTGCTGTCAAGTTAATTTCCCATAAATCATTTTGGTTCGTTTCATAGCTCAAACTCTAAACTGGGTATGTTGCATTTTTTAAAATCAGTTTAAAATATTGCCAGATATGACATGTTTAGTAGTGTGGGCAAGAAAACACATTCAGTTAATACACGATCCGTGTATCAAATATTCATCACAAGCTTTATGTAAACATTTTTTCTTTTTTTAAACTTACATCTAAATAGCATGGAGGAAATTTATATATTTTTTGTTAGTTTGTTTGTGGGTTTTTTTTGCAGTTACCCGATTATATGCACACAAGTATGTGGCTCATCAAAAAACCCAATAATGAATATTCAATGAACATACCTGGTTTTCCAGAGAAGGAATTGTGGTCTCTGAATGTCGTTATTATAAAGCATATTTTTAGTGAAAACAGTGAGTTGTTTTGTCAAGCATGATTTTTTAATATAGTGAAATAAAAGTCCAGAGCTGCTTTTCACTTTCCTTCTTCCCCAAAGGGAAACATCCCTGGTGATTCCTGCAGACCACACACTTAGCTATGCATGAGTCACTAATGACAGTCTGGTATAGAATGGCAAATGCCACATGCGAAGAAGACTCCCTTAGCACTAAGATTTAACATTAATATTTTTCAAGTGTCATGATGATGGTTAATTCCTTGAAATCACATAATCATCCCCCCCCCACCCCCAAACTATGCAAACTTTTCTAAGATTTCAATTGACTCATCCAAAAATTGAGATCATTATTTATTTATTTATTTTAAAACTTTTTGTTATAAGAGCACTTCCAATTATCATAGATTTTTTTTTTAAATTTATTTATTTTTGGTGTTGGAAGGGACCCTTAAAGACCATCTAGCAATGAACCACACCATAAAACACTACAGCTCCATCACGTGCTCAGAGCCCCATCCAGTCTGACCTTGAGTGTCTCCATAGTTTGGAAACGCCCTGCAAGATCATCTAGTCCAATCATCCTCCCATTACCACTGCTACCACAAACACTAAAGCAGATCTCGTAGCTCCACATCCAGACGCCTCTTGAACACTGCCAGGGATGGCGGCTCCACCACCTCCCTGGGCAGCCATTCCAGTGCCTGACCACTCTCTGAGAGAAAGTTTTTCCTTATGTCTGAAAATGTCCAGGGGCAGGGCAGACACCCCCCCTTTCTGGGCAACCCCTGCCAGTGACTCACTGCCTTTATTATATATAAGGAAGAATTTTTACAATCTAAATCTGCCTCTTTGAGTTTCAAACCATTTCCTCTTGTCCTTATCTGTATGTCTCATTTAGCATACTCAAAGTGTATAAGGTCTTCAGCATTTAAAGGTTTGTCTGGTTTTTTACTTTTTTTTTGTTCATTTGAAAGTTGAATACTAAGAGTATGGTTGTTAGCTAAAGATGCACACCTGCTGCCTGCAAGAATTTACCATAGAAGATTATTAGAAATAAAGGGGATAAGATGTACATGTTAACATTGCTGAATCTTCCTTTGATATCACTGATCAGTGTGACCTACTGTCAGCTTTCTTCAGTATTTGCATTTTTAAGTCCTGTCAAGAACATAAAGGACAAACTGATTCCATCTAGAAATGAAAATCCATGTGTGTGCTCTGAATGCATCAATCCACACCTGCTGCTCAATCTTAATGACCAAGCAATTTTTTTTCCTGCCAGAGGATAAAACTATCAACAGTTATCTCAAGAAATACACCTCATCCGCAGCAAATGTCTTCAATTATCCTTTTATTTCTATTGCTAGTGTTTACAAGCTCATCATTCTAAATAATAGCCTGGAAGAAAGAGGTAAGTCAAAAGAATGGGAAAACAAAAAACACACATACAAAATACTGTTAGAAGTCTGGTCTCGATTTTCTGCTTTCTACAACATGGTTTCCACAGTTCTACCAGATGTGAACCTCTAGCAAAAATTTAGCCTTGTTGTTTCCATATCAGCCCCAATTAACCTACCAGGGAGTCCAGTGCTGCAGCACAGATGGGCTGCAGAGAGGGGAAACCTGGAGAGGGAGGGAGAACACGGAATCATTAATGTTAAAAAAGACCTCTAAGATCACTGAGCCCAACTCATTCTCATCATGCCCACTGCCACTTTTCTACAGCTCTTGAACACCTCCAGGGATGGTGACTCCACCACCTCCCTTGGCAGCCTGTTCCTAAGGCGAGTGCTTGAGCCTGGGTAACAAACAGTATAATTGCTGAACATTATGACTTTTCTGTTGATCTTTTGCACGTGCAGTACTTCGCACTGCAGCACCTCAAGAGGCTTCATTTTTGATTCATCAAGTCATATATGAATTGACACTTGAATTTTACCAAGAGCTGCCCATGTTAGAGCTGTAACCATATACTATAATTGCAGGTGTGGGTTTGTCACATCAGCCAATGCTAGAGCCCTCCCTCCTTCTACTTTTCTACCTACGTGCCAAACAAGAAATAAATTGAAAAGGACATTGCTGAGTACAAGCTGTTCTCTGTACGTCAAAAAAGTGTACAATATATATATATAGCAAGAAGATAACTTGCTTGTCTGTAAAATTTAAGAAGAACTGAATGATCCTGATAAATAAGCACACGACAGTTTGCAACCCCCAGAAAATTCCACCTGCAAATAAGAAATCTGCTTCAGTATTCTGTCATTATGTCAGATCAAAAACATTTAGTTTGAGAATTTTAATGTATATACCAGCATGCCCCAGGTAAAAAGAATCTGGCCAAGGGAAGGAGGAAAAGGATCATAGATTATTTTAAAAACAATCCCAAAGATTAACAAAAAAAAATCTGAGAAATTTTAACGGCACAGAAGAAGACAGAGAAATCACTATTCCCTGTTGCCTGAAAGGCCTCCACATTGTGCAATCATTGGATGATTAATGTATTCACCTAGTAATAATTACAGTGACAAATAATAGAGGAGTCATCGCATAGGCTGTCAAATAATGACAACAAACACTGGGGAAAAAAAAAAAAGTGCCTTAAACTGAAGAGAGAGATCAATTTGATTGAATGAGCCAGGTAACAAACAATGAGAGTTATGACACCAACAGAAAAACACACAAACCAAGAGAAAAAGAGGATGACTCAGTATTTAAAACAACCTCCATTTGCTGTGGCTAAGAAAAGTCTTTCTTGGGGGATAATCTCTATTTTTCTCATGCAGTTTCCTGTAAAATGCATAGAAAGACTGTTCTTGAAGTTACAAGACAATACGAGCAAGCGGCCTGGTTTGTAATCCAGTTTGTGGATACATTTTATTACATACATGTGAATTTTCCTATGAGAATTGAGAAGTCTCTCTTCTCTCACCATCATTTGCTTATTTTAGGATACGGTAGGTTCATTTAACAATGACTTGCAGATAGGACTCTTATTCCAAGCCCACTGAAATCAACAACATAGAATTATGTGAGCATCCCACCTGATGTTCAGGTGTGAAAACGTCCTAAAATATCATTAGAAAGGGAAAAGAAGTGAGTCCATTGAAGGTATATTGAACTTGCAATGATGAATATTAGTATTTTGAGTTTACTATGCTTTACAGAGATGGGATTAGTTAAAAGTTCCTTTATATTTCTTACATGACTTAGTTTAACCAGTAGGAGCTTCAACAGCTATTGAATACACAAGTAAATGAAAGCAACCCCAATAAGCTACATGGCAGCAAGAACACACTTCATTGCAAATTTTGTGTTTCTTTCCTGGTCTTGGAACTTAGACTTATACTCTCTTTCACAACAGACACAAAAAGCTCTGAAAGAAACGAAGGAACTCTCCTTCTCACTTAAAAAGAATTGACTAAAATGGCTTCCTTAGGGAAACCCAGACTTCAAAAATAATTATGAGAAGGTTGAAGGTGAATAATAGAATTCTTTTCTTTCATCTAAACATTGATTTATTTTTTTTTCCAAAGGCGACAGATCAATTTCATTTATTTTTAGAGGAATTTTTTTTTTAACTGGTTTTAAAACCATTGTGCTTGAGGAAAGTCCTGTCAAACCTAATTTAATCAGAAGACTGTGGGCCCTTTCTCCCTCTGGATTTTGATGAGTAAGGCTAAAAGGCAAATATGATACTAAGGACTTCTGACAAATAACGTTAATGGGGAGCTTTCTGTTTCATTTAGGATCACAGAATCATTTGAGCTGGAAGGGACCCTTGAAGGTCATCTGGTCCAAGTACCCTGCAATGAGCAGGGACACCTACAGCTTGATAGAAGTTCTTTCTCCAGGAACTGACTGCAGCTGAATTTCAGCTTATGCTGAAGAAGGAACAGATTAACCATGCTATACCCAAATGCTGTTCCATCTCCTGTAGACTCTCCCACGTTCTATTCAGGGATTAAAGACGAACTAGAGAAGGAAGCATCAAGTTTTGCGTGTCAGAAACAGCAACAAAGCAAAGACTCAGTGAAAAAGGAAGTTCATAAAAGTGATTAGCTATGGTCATGCAGTTTCCAAATAACCAGACATGTATACAATATACAACAATAACATTGGTAGAGCTTTAGCACAGACACACTTACTTCAGAAACACAAAGGTCAGTTTTGACCCCATTTAACTTTAGACACCTACCTGAGTTATACGCAGTCACTTTGTCAATGAAGAGAGAAAAGCAAATCTGAAGGAAGATCTTTAGTATCCATCTCTTTTCATTAACCATAACAAATGCAAGGCAACAGGGACTGTAAATAAGGTGTCCTGGCAAAATGCCTAATTAGATTTAATTCACCTTAGTGGAGACCTCAAGGTCTAGGGAGCTGTCTGAAGTGTGAAATTGCATTATTCTCTGTTTTGGCCCTCCCTGCAATGTTCCATCTTTCATTCTTTCCTTTCTCTCTACCTTTACCATTTTCTTTCTGGTCCTTTATCATTCTCCTTATTTATTTTTTTTCCTCAAAATATGTTTGTACTCATACAATAAGGAAACTATAAATCTAAAGAATATAAGGTAGTAATGAAGATACATTAGCTCTTGTGTTATAACTCTCTCTCCATCCTATAACATTTCTACTGAAATTAGAAGCTCCTCAGAAGCACCCTCTGCTCCTCTTAGTGCAATGCCAAGCTCAACAGGGACTCTGATACCTCAAGAGGCAAACACAATAAAAGCAGTTAACAGCACTGAGGGAGGGAGTGGGTCAGCCAGTTCCTCTCTCCTTTCATCTTAGTGAGCTGGAAGGTTCATATCAGTACAAATTTGAAGGCAGATGACTGACAGCACTACTTTCACGTGGCAAAAAGTCTGCAAATCAACTGTGGAGCAGGTGTTCAGTGGAGTTAAGTGATTCAGAGTAATTTACAGCAGCAGAAGCATCAATTTGAGAATAGCTAAAGTGTAAGTACTGAAACATCATATTTTATTATATTTTCAGCTAGTAAATGTCAGCTGTTTTATTGGTTTTAACATCACATTTGATGCCCTTCTGAATTTACAAAGTATGCCATTTGCATTTCTAATAAGCATGGACTACTAACCTCAGATACCATTATTTCTGCTTCATTTGTAAATACCATGAAGCTAGAGATACATTTTTGGTTGTGATTCACTTCCAAACTGCTTTCTTAGGCAATTACTAAACAATTTCTCTGTGTCTTGAACAAAGTGCCAGTGGTTAAGAGATCATGTTTGTTTTGCTTTAGCTTTTGTTCTGGTAAGAAAGATTTTTCAATCAAAAGCAGAAGAATAATAAAGCTGATTTGCAAGATAACAACCTGGACTGCTCTGTTAGATAACAGAAGGGACCTTCCCACTCCCAAACAAAAACGTTGGCATTAAAATCATTAACAGGCAAAGCAGTTAATGAAGAGATTCTGAAATGCAGTAAAATAGCTGACTGCAGATCTTAAATCTTCAGCAAATGAAAAGATCATTTCCTGTTTGTAAAAGAAAATGAGTATCTATTAACATGCACAACATAGAGCCACTTAATTTCAAGTAAAAATACCCCCCAAACCCCCAAAAAACTTATTTTTTAAAAATAGATTTTAATGTCTTACCGAAATAAATAAATAAATAAATAAATTTAAAAAAAAACGAAAAGGTTACAGAGTTGATGTTTGAAGCTCCGTGAATGTTATGCTGTATGTAGACATTGTGTGTTGCATTGCAATTCAGTGCTCTCTCCAATCACTAAAGCCTTTTTCAGCCATGGCCCATTATTTTGCCATATGGCCTAATGTCATTATGCATCAACTGGGTCTCACTATTAATATTCTGGAGAACACTCTCTATATAACTGTCTATCCAACCCACTGTTATCTGGAGGTGTCACCAGGATGAGGAATATGTTCACCTATGGCATTTTACAGCATTGCTGTGAGCTATTTTTGAGTTGGATATGGGAAAGATATTGGAGTGCTATTGAGGGAAAAGCTTAGGTGGGTGAAATGAACTCAGTGTGGGAGGTAGGTCGACATAGCAACTAATATCAAATCTTGCCAATGACAACAAGTGGGCAGAATCTCATTTTTTTTAATGCTTGCTGGATAGACTGTAGTGAATTTAAAACTAACCAAGCTGTTACTTCCTTTTCTAACGTAAAGGAAGGGTGCCACCTAATGAGTACTAACAGTAATTCCTGCCACGTTACAAACTTTTTCTGCCTTATAAGAACAGACTTCATTTATTACGTGAGAGTTTGTTTCAGTCTGCCCAGCTGCTGACCAGGGCCTTAGTTAATGGTGTTATGAGATGGCTCTTGGCAGAGCACGTGAAGATGCTGCCCATGTGCTTTTAAATGCTATTTCTACCTATCTTTTTTTCTACTTCTATCTCTGTGGGGACTGTGAGCCTGTTTTTGTTGTCACCCTTATATCAACTTTAGCCAGCTTCGCATTCAAACATACTTGCAAGGATGTTACTGTAATAAAGGAAACCACTATAACAATTGTTGGAACATATAAGGTAATCACCTTCTAAACAGAAAAAGCTTGCAGAGCTCTTTGAGCAAGATGATGTCTCTCCATGATGCATGGACCAGCAGATTCTCTGGTTTGAGCCATTTAACATAGAATGATAGAATGGCTTAGGTTGGAAAGGACATTAAAGAATACCTAGTTTCAACTCCCTGTTGTGAGTTGGTTGCCATCCACCAGCTCAGGCAGCCCAAAGCCCCGTGCAACCTGGCCTGGAGCATCTCCAAGGATGGGGCAGCCACAGCTCTCTGGGCAGCAATGCCAGGACCTCACCACCCTCTGAGTGAAGAATTTCTTCCTAACATCTAATTTACATTTCCCCTCTATTAGTTAAAACTATTCCCCTTGTCCTGTGACTATCGCATCATGTATAATGTCAGTCCCCTTCCTGCCTGTAAGCTCCTTTCAAGGCTGCAATGAGGTCTCCCTAGGGCCTTTTCCTGCAAGCTAAACAAATCCAACTTCCTCAGCCTTCCTTCATAGGATAGGTACTTCAGCCCTTTCTAGGACATCAGGAACTCTGCAATGTGCTGTAGAGGAAAGGTCATTGAGATCTGACATCCTTGTATCCATCATTTACCATCCTCTGCCGTGTTCAGGTATGAACAGAGATGAAAAGTGTTCCCACAAAGAAAAGGAGGAAATATGTTTTCTGATTTGGGTTATATAGGAAAAGAAGTGAGAAGATAAACTGCAACATATAAAACATAAACAAAATCTTTGTAAGAACTTTCAGAATACACTAGAGATCACATACAACAATTTCATGCATGATTCTAGCCTTAAATGTATCAAAAATATATAAGGTATAATAAATGATTCCTGTCATTTAAAAAAATAATAATAATTCTTCTAAAAATGAGTCTGGTTCGTCCTATGTAATGATGAAAAGGTGACTGATTGGTTGCCAGGACAAATGTTGCTTTTTCATCTAGTAATGCAAACATTTCTGATTTCTAGAATCTTTTCCGCCTGCTGTCCATGCTCTGGAGCACTCAAAGCTCTCAGATCAAAACCACAACAGCAGTTGAATGTTTAGTTTGGAGTTTGCAGTTTGGAGAAAATCAGCTGCCATACAAAGCCAGTGGCATGTAGTTAAAAGTGAGGTCATTCCATAGCCTCTCACTTAAATCTATCTAAATTAAATTCTCTGCAGCATCAAATGTTAGTTTAGGAAGTGATTTTAATTTCAGTAGTGCTGCGATCAAGTGATCTCTAAAGGTGTGAGTTACTATTCCCTGCTGCTGCAGTTTTCCTTTTTTTTTTTTTTGCTTCTGACAATAAAACTGAAATTACTGCCTCTATTCTTGCCTCTCTTGGGATCTTGATACCAATATAGGTGGTCAGCACCAGCTTACAGAAAGAACTCAATTTGGAAAAAGTAGCTGGACTCTCATATTGAGTTTTAAATGAAAGATTCTTCAGACTTTTCACTCAGGAGGACCAGTGCAGAAAAAGCTACTCACTGAAACGTAGAATCATAGAATAATTAAGGCTGGAAAAAAACCCTAAGATCAGCTCCAACCTCTACCCATCCCCACCATGCTCACTGCCCTCAGTGCCACATCTCCATGGTTCTGGAACCCCTCCATGGACAGTGACTCCACCACCTGCCTGGGAAAGCTTATGGCAGTGCATCACCACTCTTTTGGAGAAGGATTGTTTCTTAATATCCGACTTAAACTTTGCTCTTTCAGACTTTGTAAAACACATCTACAGTTCTGTCACTCACAATCACAAGCACATTTATAATTTTTTTGTTAATCTTACAACCAAACCTCTCAATAGATGTTTCAGTTAGGAGCTAATCAGATTCATTGATTGTCAAGTCAGTGTAATCCATCAGAAGTCTGAAAACTCATATTGGGAATCAATGTGTTTACAGACACAGACTGAACCTGGAGAAGTGAGTGGTAATGTTGGTTCTGGTCTTGGCTGGCATGGATATTTTCCTTCCTATTAACTGGTGTGGTGCTGTGTATGGAATTAGGATGAGAATAATGTTGTTAATGCAGAGTTTTGCTGAGCAGTACTTACGCTATGTCAAGAAATTTTGGTCTGCCACTGCTTGGGAAATGACTGGGCATGTGTCAGTGGGGGTGAGCAATTGCACTGTGAATCAATCATTTTATATATTTTTTATTATTGTTATTGTCATTATTATTTTCTCTTCCTTTTCCATTCTGTTAAGCTGTCTTCATGCCAACCCACGAAAACCTTTTACATTTTTCTAGTTGTCTCCCCTAATCCATGGTGGGAGGAGTGAGCAAATGGTTGTGTGATGCTGAGCTTCCTATGGGGTTAAACCACAACAGTGCTGCCAGATAGAAAATTGTACCCAGCTCTCTTTCAGCTACATCACAGTAATAACAGGAACGATGTGGCTGACAGTTGCTGAAAGCTTCTTGTTCTTCTCCTCTGTTTCTACTTCTATTATCATCTTTGGTTCTTTGCAC
Organism: Perdix hodgsoniae; assembly: GCA_035772895.1. NCBI lineage: Eukaryota > Metazoa > Chordata > Aves > Galliformes > Phasianidae > Perdix > Perdix hodgsoniae. Next base: position 2,083,203 of record JAPSGF010000093.1, on the reverse strand, counting down.
AGTTCCATCTTCAGCTGTGCTCAGCCACACACCAGGAACCTAACCCTAACCTTGAGTCAGGAGCCTGATCCTGTGTATGTCTTTGTTTTAACTGGAAATCTCCACATGAAAGAAACAAATTCTCATGACACTGAAAACTTTTCTCTTTTACATAAAAAATTAAACTTGATCAATTCAGCAAGGCTTACTGCTTCACAATTCTACAAGTCAGGCAGTGATGAATGAGCAATCATTTCTCACCAAGTTTTTATTCCACCTTTAGTTCTATGATATTGTAATTTGTTAGAAGAAATCAAGCCTGTTGGGTCACACCAAAGCCTGAAATCCTTGAAAATGGTCCATGTGAAGGCTTATTTAGTTGTGATACTTTGTGGAGATACTGCCGCAATACAGATAAAGCTGGAAAAATCTCAGACTTGCTTCCCCAGAAGCTTTCAGAGCTTAAATTTTGTGAAGTAGTGGAGGAGGTTGCCCAGAGATGTTCTGGATGCCCTATCTTTGAGATACTCAAGGTCAGGCTGGACAGGGGTTCTGAGTACCTGATGAAGGTGTGGGTGTTCCTGTTCATGGCAGAGAAGTTGGACCAGGTGGCCTTTATATGTCCCTTCCACTCAATGTATGAATCATTGTATGATTCTAGGAAATTCTGGCAATCTAATCTAAAGCCACTGCTGTTGGCAGTTACTGTGGCAATAAGGGATTTTCCTTCTTCAGTGCATTGTTGGACTACTTTCTTAGCCTTGCTATGTTAACCTAGATACAACAGGAAGTATTTTGCGTCTTACAGCAGCTATTGAAATTCCTTGAGAGAATGTTCCCAAACTTCCAGAACACTCATGTGCTGCTGTGGACATTGTGAAACTGTTTTTCCTTCATCTGCTGCTGCTTCAGAAGCAAAATACTTGCCCAAGGAAGTTGTGGATGCCCCATCCCTGGAGGCATTCAAGGCCAGGCTGGATGTGGCTCTGGGCAGCCTGGTCTGGTGGTTGGTGACCCTGCACATAGCAGGGGGTTGGAACTGGATGAGCATCGTGGTCCTTTTCAACCCAGGCCATTCTATGATTCTATGATTCATTCTATGATATTTGCAGTCTGTCATTGGGGCCCACTGCAAGCAACACTCAAGAAATCTGGGGTTTTATTCCAGCCTGTGCTTGTAACAAAATTAGAAGAAATGTATAAGAAATCGGAAAACACGTATTCAGAGCATGCATTACCTTTTTTTTTCCAGTGGTTACTGAAACTGCACTTTATGAGGCATGTCAGAAACTCAGGACATGGCTCACAAATATTCTTCTTTCCAAGCAGGCACTTCTCTCAACATTTCCAAGTGCTATTGACAGTAAATGACATTTCAAAGGACCTATTAAAAATGTCCTTATACCTTTATTCATTTAGAAGATCTCCTTGCACAGCGCTCGTGTTCAAAGGTGCTTTTTATGAAAAAGAACAAAAATGAAGTGTTCTTCTACTATATTTGGTAATGAATCACTGTCTGAGATTAGATCAGTTGGTTATTACTCCTCATTTTCTGGGGGAAATGGGAGAGCTGCCATCCCCCATTTACCCCATTTGGAAGAGCTGATGAATTGCTTTTGATACAAAAGTGCATTTTACACATTTGAAAAATAATTGTTGTGGCAGTTTAATAGCATTATCTACTTAGTTTGTGCTTCCTAAAGACCAGATGGGATAGTACTGTAAAACAGGACAATAATATTGGAACCTAGCCCTCAGATGGCAATCAGGGGAAGACCTACTTCACTTGAATGATGCTAATTAATAAGATTAATTATTTAGTAGGATCTTTTATACATTATTATTTAAAACATCAGAAATGAAGGGATAATTATGGTATGTGTTTTTTCCCATGGTCAGGGTAATTATATAGGAGGAAGTTCTTCAAATTGTGATGGAGCAGATGGATGAAAAAAAAGAGCAAAAAAGATTGTCATAATTATTCTGTGACTAATCTCATGAAAGCATGATGAGTAGAGGTGAGCAAAGGTTTACAGAGCTACAGACCTCCCATCATGGAGGGCTGATGAGAATGGAAATCCATAAATGGCTGTGGAATTTAACTGATGCTCTTGGTTTCAGAGATTTTTGTCATAGATATTCACAGTGACTTCATGAGACTTCTACCTCTGCAGTCAGTTCTGGTATTTTAGGAATATCTAGTGGCAATTTCATCACACTTGTTCCAGTAAATTGAAATCACTTGGGTTTTTGGGTGGAACTGAGTTTCAGAGTAGGTGGGGAGAGAGTGGCTATTGTAGATAGTGATATTAGGTGAGATAAATGGCAGTTGCCATTAATATTAACAGATTTTTGGCACAATGACTAATCAGGCTTATGTGGAAGACTTTCTTTCAGTTTGAAGCTCTCTGCTGCCCTCAATATGTTTTACACACTTTCTCAGGAAAATGAAAAGAAGATATGTTAGATTTCAGTATCGGTTTATTAGACCAAGAAATTAAATTATGATTTAGAATTTTGATTGCGTATTTATTAGTTTGTAAGATTAGATCATAAAATCTAATATTTAAACAATACAAGCAATAGTGTTTTATCCTATAATTGCATTCAAGATGGCAACAACAGTGCAGTCTACTTGGAGCCACAAGCTTCAGTTAAACACTTCAAGTAACAGTGAATTTCACACATTCCTTACTAAGATGTTCCCTTGATTAATCAAAATAACTGTAAAAAAAATATTCAGACTTATTAATAGGTCTGACTTTTTTTAGATTTCTTTTCCAGCCATTATCTCTTAATTTGTCCTTCTCTTCTAAAAGATCTATGCTCCCATCAGCTGCATGCCAAGTTTTTTTTAAGTCCAATTCCAAACGGAGTTTTCCAGTACAAAATCAGATTGGCAGCATGTTTAGTCCACTAAATGCATAATTCAACATTAGTGTTATCTGAGGAAAATGGTACAATCTCTTTAGATAGACAGTGTGGTACAAATGCAGAGCATTCCTTGGCTCATGTTTTTAAATTGCAGTACATACATTATTTCATGCTAACAAAATTGTTGAAGTTCTATAGGATCTAGCAGGCTGGGTTGTGCAAATGTGTTTGATGACAACTACTAGGATGAATAGCATATTGATAAGACTAGATAAAAAGCACGCTCTGATCAGAAGATTAGAGTATACCCACATCAAAAACCTTCCACAGTACTCCTTGAAGTTTGCTGTGGGACAGCAAAGTATCGAAAATCTGTCAGCTGCAAATTCCCAAACTTTAAGAACAAAGAAACAAAAACCCTAACAAAATATTCATCTCTTGCATCGTAAGCAAAGATGAAAAATTGGTATTTCATCAGATAATGCTCCCAACATTTTCATACCATTCTTCTCATTTGCTGGTGGAGGAAGAATCTACCATGATATGAATACTCTAATTCAAGAAACGCTTTATTCTTTTTTGTAGATGAAGATTAAAATTGAAGTTTGAAGATATTGGGTTTATAATGACACAAATTGCCACAAAATTTATCTTGCATTTTTAATATTCTTTTTCTAATTGATAGGAGCTACAAATAACTTAGCAGAGTGAAAGCAAAAGCTTTTTGAAAGGGCTGGGAGATATAAGAACTTTGTCTGTGTTTGCTTTTTGCTTCTAGTCTCCTACATACTGTGACTGGAATTAGATGCTAATCTCAGAATAGTCTGCAAAAAGCCATCACCATTTTTCCAGAGCAAGGATGTAGCAGAGAGATTTTTGTACAAGGAAAAATGACTTTGAAAACAACATAGGCAGTTTAGCAAACAAATCAAAACAAAACAAAAAGGCATCAAAGGTAAAAGACCTTCTCATAATCAGCAGTCCCAAGATACAATTACCTTAGGGCTCATTTCCTCTGTACCTGGTGGAATGAGACAGGACAATTCAGCTCACTTAAGATGTGGCACTTCCCTCTTTCCATTCCAGGGGGACCCAGATTTCCTGGACCACTGGTTATTGGCCTAAAATTAGATGAGATTAACCTGTATTATAGTGTCCACCAGGCTAATAAGAAATAATATAGCAAGTGGAGGACAATCTAGATCTCAACGTTAACCCCATGGGGATCATGGT
>JAPSGF010000093.1:1999100-2079107 GCA_035772895.1 Perdix hodgsoniae | reverse complement strand
GTGGAGGACAATCTAGATCTCAACGTTAACCCCATGGGGATCATGGTTGACTTAAAAATGTCATTTCTTCATGATAAATATATATGAACATCAAATGCATCTATCTGAAGATCTTAGTCTGACCACCAATATGTTACCTGCTGGGAATCTCATTTAAAACAATATTCATGTCATCTTTGGGAGATTTATATCCTTGTAGCTTCACTACTTCAATAAAAATACTAATCATCCACATAGGAAAAAGACAATTGTTGTTGGGAAAAAAAGACACACATCTCTGATTTTTAGTCTAGAAACTGTTTTCCTTGGTATACAAGCATGAAAGTCTGGGGGGGAATAGAGAACTTGACGTAAACCTACTTTTAAATTCAACTAGAGCAGGAATTTTACTTCATATAAATAAAAAGGATTTCCTTTTTTCCTATGCATAAAGAATGTGATTTTATCCTTCATTTGATTTGTGAAAACCACTGAACCAAACATTCTAAATTTCCTTTAGCTTAATTAATTGTACCAGTCCTCAGACAAGTGCACTTCACTGCTATGCACATGGAATTAAATTCTCTGTCTATTCTGATACAGATCTCATAGAACCACTTTATAGTGCTGCCAAAACCAAAGGTTAAATAATGTTCTTGATACAGGATAGAGTAGAGAATATGTAGTAGAATAGTTGTAGTATAGCACAGAATAGAAGCTCTGTACTGTTTTCTTTGTTGTTTCCCCTCCAAAAATTTCAGATGAATTCTCAATAAATCCCTGCAATACTTTCATCTAACTCTGTTCTCATCCCAATTCATGATTTCAACATGACTTGGGAGCCGCCAGACAAAGATTCTGAAAGATTATATATGCTTAGTAGAATATGTAACAAACTGGTTATTTATATAACTTCCGTGACCATGGATGATGCAAAACTTATTGGAAGTGACACATTTTCATGTGAACTCTGAAAACAAGCAGTCAAAAAAACCCATCTGCTGCAGTAAAATATTTCAGAGAAGCGCACACATGATAAAGATTGTGTAGATTGTGTGGTGATTACTGCCATTGCAAAAGTCTTAGAAAATTCAACAAGCCAAAAAGAATGTAGTAGGGAACTATTCAATTATCCTGCTTGATCTCTTGTATAGCATTGCCCAAGTACTCTCACCCAGTCTTTCTTCATTGCTTCTAGATGCAGTTGATCTTCTAGAAAGGCAACCAGTCTTCAACTGGGGAATTCACAATTGCTTTTGAAGTGAAATACACACTTTATTTCTGATTTACTTTCATCTTGTTCTACTTTTCAGAAGATGTGGGGAAGTGTCAGAAAATGATGTTGTACTCCAAGAAAAGTGTGCTGTCCTGAAGGAGAGAGGTGTTATTTAAAGTCATAAGGTGAGGATGAGACTTTGTATTGAAAAGTTGAATGAGAGCACAGCACACAATAAGCACGAGTGAGAAAGGATGTGAGTTGCACTAAAAATACTTCGTAATCATTTAATGTGCAACTCTTAAAATCTTTATTGTAACTTCCATCAGCAGAAAACTGAAATCTTGGATAAACTCTGAAAGCACCTAGCATTTTACTTAATCTCACAACTTCTTGATAAATGAGGAAATCTTGTGCTTCTTCTGAATGTACTTTGAACACCCTTGATGTGTTCATTAAAACAAATCGGTACTTTGTTGCAGCCAAGGACAATTGCCCTTAGGAAAAATTACAGCAGTCAAATGGGAGTTTTCAGTCACTGACTCGTTACCACAGTTTCTAATTGAATAAGGCTAGAAATTTTTAGAAGGTGTTTTTATTATTATTCCAGCCAACAAACAAACAAAATCTCTAATCGTCATAAAGAATTGAAAATTAAGCATACAAAATTTTTGATCCAGAAAGAGAAATGGTGAAATCAATGAAAATTGACTAATATATAAGGCGGTGGCAAAGTGATACTAAAATAGATATTTGACATTGGAGACTGATGTGGTAACAGGCAATGGACAAAAATATTAATTAGAAAAGTGTATGTCCAAAAATATCCTAGATTCTATGGAATCAGCTTTGCTTATTTTTATGTTTTTAGAAAACCACATACAATCTTAATGGATTTTTTATTGTCACCAGGATGTTTAAACGTGAATATATTGGTCCTGGAAGATCCTTTTCAGCCTTTAGGAGGCAGTTGGATTTTCAGGAAGAAGTCAAACTCTTCCTACCAACAATAAAACTAGAAAATGTTCCTTTTTGTTTCTCTCCCTTCTTCCCACTCCCTCATTTAATCTGTAGCTGGAAATTTCTGGAGTTTTGCAAAGGAAGATCAAATATTTCTGCAAGAATTGTCAAAGCTGCTAGGAGCGCAATAATTACAGTGAAACAAAGCTCAAGGAATCAGACTCTGCATTGACTCACATCTTATTTCATTCAAGTGAGGAATTAAATTTATACAAAGGATTTGTTGATGACAAATTTGGTTGTCTGTGGATTACAAATGAGAAAGTTACAAAGATATCAACATGAAAACAATGTAATAATGTATTACAATAGATTTTCACTTCAGTGTATAGGATTTCAGAAGTTACTCTCAATAGCAGCAATTTAAACATGATTGTTAAGGAAAATGAGAAATGCTGAGTTTCTGACAGGGAAAGAAGGGACTTCCCATGCAGAAAAAGCATCTATTTGAGAGATACTGATATGGAAACCAAGACTGGTAAATATGTGATCATGCCATAGAAATAGCTTTATTTATATAGCACCCTATCTGAGGTTATATATGGTCCTAATATCCATGCACATCATTTGTATCCAAAGTAATTCAATAAAAACTGCCCTACCCACAGCTACTTTTATAGTTCTTGGGAATATGAGCATGCATTTGCATATAGCTCACATGCACCCAGATCCATCTCTGTGCAGATAAACATAGGCATGCTTTTTTGGCAAATTAATTGTTCAGGTGAACGTTGCTGGGCAGCTATCCTGCCCAAAGGCAATGCAAAGCAGTAAAAGGTCACTTTTACCCAGGCTGTTCAGTGCTCAGAATAGGAATAAATCCTTCTCCCATTATTGAAAAGTTACTTGGCCAAATGATGAGAGGTTACCACACTTAAACCTCTTGCTGAATTTGACTACATTTGACTACAGCTATATCCTAACCCAAAAGAGACTGTCCACAAATGTAACGTAAAGGATTGTAATGCCTTTCTTTTGAAGAAAAGAGTGACTCCACCTTGAGATGCAGTGATTTAATATCCATGTGTTTTCTAGTCAAGTGTTACCCACTGGATTTTCCAGCATACTGGCAGCAAGTTTACTCAGAGATTTCTCTGGAGACTTTTAAACTCACACGAGCAAGTAATTGATGTGAAGGTTGGGTTGATGCATTGGTTGTCCCCAGAGAGCATCTGTTATGGTCTTTCAGACTGAGTATGGCACAGATCTGATTATTTAGGTTCTATAAGAAGAGATGTTTAATGGTGTGGTTTCTGGACAGGTCTTATGAAGCACTGAACACTTTTCTTGGAATAGTATGAGAAGGACCCTCCTAGCCTGCTCAGCAATAAGTTTATTGTCCTGTTCTTCCTGAAGGAACTTCAGTTGCTTGCTCAGTATGAAAGAGAAAGCAAGACTTTCCCAGAATTCATGCCTGTAGGGTGAAAGTTACAACTGTGACCACTTAAAAATAATCCTGAAAAAAATTTCTTTGATGAGTAGGACTTTTTTTCTGTGTCTTGCTAACAGTGTCATGTCTGTTGCATGCTTTAAGCTCTTTATAAACTGCAGTGATCTGTCTCCTTTGACAACCTTGTAAGAATGTCTGTAAGTAATAAAAACATGAGACTGTGAAAAATATAGATATTCATAGAATATGGATCCAGAAGGAATTTTCATTATTCTCTTGCTCCTACTCATGTAAAATTCCTTCTGCCCAGGAATGAATTAAGACTTCAGTAGTACAGATGGGATTTGTTTGATATGTTATTAATATCAAACTCCAGCTTTAGAAGGAGCTATCATTGAAAATGGTAGTATACCAAGTCCTCTATTGGAGAATGTATAGAAAGACTGAAGATATTTAGTTGCTTAAAGGGGTTTATAAGAATAACACTAAAAAAGTAAAACTGGTTTTCAAATTTTGTCTAATATCCCTACACAGGTTTCTGAAAATTACAAGATCTTTGGTATTAAATGCACAGAAAGAAAGGGCTGCTCAGCTCCAATGTGTTACGTTGTTGGAGGAGGAGGAGTGGATGCCTCAGTGACCTTTGCAATGTGCTGTGTTCCTCAAAGAGACCTTTCTGAAGAAGCAAGGTGGCTGTGATGGAGAGTGTCTGCAGGGCATAAGTCCAGGAAAGGGAGGAGTCAGGAAACAATTAGTTCTAAAGAACCATGAATCATTTTGCTCCTAGCAATAAAAGTTTTCGATTTGCAGACATGGAAGTAAAACCACTTAATATTAACATAACCACTTTATTAACATAAACAGTTGTGGCATCTAGATTTTGGATCATGTTCTACTAAGAGGGATCAAATGGAGTAAAGTGGGTCTTATTTTTGCTCAGAGCAGCCTTAGAAAAGTGAATGTACCTGGATGCTCCCAATGTGGACTGCTGGAAAAGAGCAGGAGATACCCGGGAAAAAAAGTTGTTTGCACTTCCCACTTTCTTATGCATTGTTTAAATAGTTCTGATTCTATCAAAAACAAAAAACTAGATTTAGCTGGATTCCTCTAGAATGGTTCATAGAAATAAGGAAAAGAACAAACATTTTTTATATCCTTCAATTTTAAAAGGATAGAATAACTCCTATGGTCCAAAATCGCAGGTTTTTGCTGATTGTTTCTCCAGCTCTTTGATGGACAACCGGAGAGTGTTGTTAATTAAAATGGGCCCCCAGGAGGCTGCTGTTGTGTTGAGAAAGAGAAGAAAAAAAACCTGCATAGTTTTGCACTGCAAGGAACTAAGATAACAGCATTTAGAATTCATTTAGAGTGTGCTGAAACTTGAATACTTGTCCCCAGAAAACACAACCATTGGGCCAAAATGCCAGGTGGTATCGATCAGCATGGCTCATACTGCAGACATGAAGGCTGCAGCAATGCATGAGCCCCAACAGCATTAGAAGTACATGAAAAAGTACATATTGTGAAAAAGCATTGACAGGCATCTTGGAAGCAGCCACAAAGAATTTGTTTTCCGTTCTTGTTGACCAAAGACACCTCTGATTGATTTAATATGTATTTTCCACTTCCTCTCCAAGGCTGCCTAAGCTGTTGTTTTGTAACTCTTATTTCTTATGGTCCTTGTACACTTGTTCATTCATGCTCTTCTCCTTAGTGATGTTTGCAATGAAATAGTAAGTGAGCATAAAATACAGACGTAGGCATAAAGGAGAGGAAATTGTTTCAGAGGCAATGTCAAAATCACTGGAAGATGTATTGATCTGAGGTTTTTGCTTAGGAGTTTTCTTATCAAACATTGCATTACTGTAATGTGTCAGGTAAAATTATACGTGTTCTGTATGGATTTTGGTATGGAAAAAAGTCACTCTCTCCTTAGACTGCTTATTGAGTGCACTTGAATTTTGTTTCCATTTATTACTGAGGAACTGTCACACAAAATGTTTGATGAAGGTGACCAGAAAAAAAATTCTCAATATTATTTTGCCTTGATTGAGAAATGATGCAAAGGACTAATCCTGGTCTTTTATGCTGCCTCTTCAGAAGGACTATGCAGAATTTTCTCTGACACCCATCATTCACTTTAAAGGAGATGTGCTTGTTTGTTTGTATGATAGCCTGGGTACAGTGACTAAATGCTTTGCACAGGCCATGCAATGTGAACCAAAGCAGGAAACCCAAATGTCTCATACATAGTGCAGTGTCCTAATGCAAGCAAGCACTTCTTTCCTTTTCTTTTCCCTATGAGGAGTGGGGATAATCTATCTGTTTTTTGTGAAGCTTGCAGCCTGGACCTGGTGGGTTAGGACTCATTCTGTGGTCAGAGAAATTCTAGATAAGTTGAAGCCTAAAGGTCTCATGGGTCAGCATTACCAGTATTTTCGAAGGAGCTTAAGCAGACACAGTATAGTTCTTTTTTTCTTTTTTTCTTTTTTTTTTTTTTCAGTATTTTTAGACAATTCTTTCATTCAATTAGACAGATTACGTTGTAATTAAAAATGTCTTTTGCCTTATTTATTTCTATATTACATGAGGTTACTCCCCTTGGCTGGACCAGGATCTGAGCAGCTGATGGAGCTGTAGGTATCATTGCAGGGGTTTGGACTAGATGGCCCTTCCCACATTTTGTAGTTCTATGATTCCATATCTACAGTGTGGTCTGACACATTTCTCAGACCAAAAAAAAATGTGTATATATCCAGTTTTATAAAGGATTTCAATTGCAATCTGGCTCATCCTGGAACATTTGCATACAATTAAAGGATGTGCAGTGAGAATACTTTACAGAAAATCAAAAAATTGATGCCCGTTCTAAGAACTCGTTTATCACAGTTGTTGCTAGAATACATAAAGTAAAAAAATCTCTTATAATAAGTACAGATACACAACAAAACCCGTTCTAACACCTGAATTGGGATCCCAAACTTATCTGTGAGCTTGACAGAAAAAGAAGCACGCTGATTCTTCATTTATATTCTGCAGTACCACCAGTGTCCAGTAATGATCATTTGTGATGGGTTCATTGTGGGGAGAAAGATATTACCACACTGAGACTGGTACAGCCAGTACATGGGGATACAGAGAGTATCTTGATGATCATCTGAAATGACATCCATAAATAGTTTGTGCTCAAATTTACCATAATGACATATCCCAAATGCCACAAGTTGTTCTATTTTGTTCTCTTTCAGGTAGAGAAAGGACAAGATAAAGAGGGGACAGGTGGTTGTTCCTTAATTTCCTCCTATGTGCCCTATGTGCTTTAAGACAAATTAATGAAGAAGTTATGTTCTGTTTGCCTAGCCTGAGATGGATGTGAAAAACCCACATCCATTTTGCTGTTTCTTTTGTCTCATTTTTTGAAGCAAAGACTTGAAATATTTCAAAAGATATTTCTTTTTTGCTCTTCTCCTACAGTCCACACTGATACCAGCTTCTGAAAATTCCCTTTTTTGCCTATTCAATAGAGACATGTTTCAATCTAGCAATAAAATACAGAAACCTGCACTGATCATCCTCTGCCTCCACACCGTATCTTTAAATGCAGTTCTTCTTCTTACAACACAGACCCATTTGGGAGTCATGAGGACAAGCAGAATTCATGGGAAAAAAAATGATTTGAGGTCATATATTACTAGAGTGCTACCATAATCCTTAGGGCCTGAAGTAAGAGTTGCAAAGGTGCATTTGGCTCATCCAGAAATCAAGAGTCTTTATTTTGTAACCAGTCCTTATATTTTTGTGTGGTATTTTAGTCAGTGGGAGGTACTTATGTCTTACTTATCTTGCAGAAATGTAGACAGTATTTACTGCTGTAAGGTAATATATAATGGAAGAAAATCAAATAGATGTATGCCTGATAACTAGCTCTCCATATTGCCTCTTTTACTTTGAGAACAAGTGATTACAAGACTGCAATTTGCAAGGTTTCTTTTCCATAACTCACAAAATCACAGAATAGCTTGGGTTGGAAAGGGCTTCAAGGATCATCAGCTCCAACTCCCCTGCTGCATGCAGAGCTGTCAATCTACATATCTAATACTAGACCAGGCTGCCCAGGGCCCCATCCAACCTGGCCTTGAACACCTCCAGGGATGGGGCACCTATCACCAGGTTGTGATAGATGTGAGATGTGAGTAACTGGTTACTCTTTTCCAAGGCATGGTATTTACAGAGAGTGATGCTTTCGAAACTGCACATTCAAACTGCAACCTCTGCAAGAATGCATGTGAATGAGCTTGCTTTGCAAAACATTGCTAACTGGGTAATAATATCCCTTACTGGCAATTTTTCTTCATCTTTAAGGAGATCAGACTATGACTGCATGTTATTTCCTATCCCAGCTAGTATTGCAGACAAATTTAAGAGGAAGTTCTTCACACAGAGGGTGATGATGCACTGGAACAAGGTGGTTTTGGATGCCCCAGGCTGGATGTGGCTCTGGGCAGCCTGGTCTGGTGGTTGGTCACCCTGCACGTAGCAAGAGGGTTGAAAGTAGATGAGCATTGTGGTCCTTTTCAACCCAGGCCATTCTATGGTACTATGATTCCTCATAGGAATGCTTTCTTTAATATGAATTTTGATATAATATTATGATATACTCTACTACTTCTGAGCCAGATTTGATTCACTAACCTCCATCAGTAACGTTCTGTGCCCTTTCAGATAACTTTGACAAGAGCTACTTTCTCCCTCTGCTTTCTATTTGATATTGTTCTCTTTAATGGGAAACAATTGCCACAAAGCAGTGAATAGTAACTGAGGGGGAACATTTTAGAAGGCAAAAAGATTGTGAGTATTTTACTGCAGGCCCTTATTTCTGAAGACTTTGTTGTTAAGATGTCCTTTAGTGGAAGAATCAAAGAATAATTCAATGGTTTGTGTTGGAAGGGATTTTTAAGACCATCTAGTTCCAACCCCCTGCTATAGGCAGGGACACCTCCCACTAGACCAGGTTGTTCACCGCCCCATCCAGCCTGGCCTTGAATGCTTCCAAAGAGGGGACATTCACAGCCTCACCAGGCAACTTGTTCCAGTGTCTCATCACCTTCACAGTAAAGAATTTCTTCCTGATATCTAGTCTAAATCCACCCTCTTCCATTTCATAACCATTTCCCCTCCTCCTGTCACTACCTGCCCATATAGAAGAATGATGAGAAGAACTGATACCATCAGCTGGTTATTTTAATGTAACAGTTTATCTTGGTTTCAGTGCACTATCACCCAAGCAATGCTTTAACCACACTATTAATGTGTTTTCTGACCAGCCACTGTAATTGATTCCATTTAATACGCCTGTCCTTAATACTTTCCTGCTTTCTCTAAAAGAAAAGCACAGATCCTGAATAATAATCTAGGATTTTCTGGCTTGGCTGCCAACATTTTCTTGCCATCCTTTTCTTTAAAAAAAAAAAAAACAACCACAAAAACAGCAGTTTCCATCTGAGATGTCAGGAGAAGTCTCTTATATTTGTTCCCATGTATAATTAGAATTTCAGGGAAAATAAAGGCTTGCAACTAATTTAGTGCTGAGAACAGGTCTTTTTCTTCTAGAGGAGCAGAACATGATGTCTTCATTAGGAATATAATCATTAAAGTATAAATACTCATCTCAAAATCATTAACATAAAGCACTCTTGATGCAACAGAACTATTGCTCTAATCAGAGAACTTTTAAGTTCAAGGGTTGAACTGAAAGTACAGCCAAGAGATATGGAAAAAACATACTACACGTAAAACCATGATTATTACTGATCAGTTAAATGGGACTGACAGTACATGACTTTGGCCCCACAGCTACAGAGATAAGGATCTACTGAAAAATATATGTAGTTCCAAGGTATGTTAGTGAGGGAGATAGAAGCAGTGGAGTATTTGGTTCGGGCACATGTACTTTTGTTGCACTATGAGCACCAAAACTAAGCTCTTTTTCACCTTTGCTTTGGCAACTACTACTAATCAATAAATTACTTTTTTAACCAATCATTTTTCCACCCCTGATTCATCAGTACTACCATGTCCTCTCAGTATGATGCCATTTTGCAATGGTTTGATGTAAAACACAGGCATTATTTCTTTTGAATGAATGCCCACTCTTGAACAAGAAAGGTCTTTGGCTGACCCACAGTTTCTGGCAAAATTTTAGGGAAAATTGTTCTCCAGTGTTGTAGTTGCTCCTATAAACTCTGGGCTCTTTGCCATGGGATGCTATATTATCCTTGGCCACGGCCCCTCATGGTAAAGACATACTGTACAACAAGTTACAGCAGCAGCTGTTACACTGGCTCTAAAATAAGATGGCTGTAAAGCTTTCTTCTAACCACATGGCCCATGTGGACAAATAGATCATTTCCACTTTGTCATCAGAGCCAAAACCATACAGCTTTAGTATGTCAAAGAGCATGAAAAGGTTGCCTCAGATGCTTTGCTTTGAAGCATCTCTTATCTCATTTTCACATCACGAGCCCCTTCTGAAAGTCTACAGAACTCACGTTATTTTATCACAGATGTTCTGTTTGCATTTGCCTTTTTTATCATGAAGGTCATTTGAACAGAGGGAAGATGCATTGCTTTTACATCTTCCCATTCGTCGTTATTCTTATAAGTCTTCCAAAGACCTCCAGCAATAGATAATCAACTGACATTTAATCACTTATTATGAATTTGTCAACAGTTTTTCTGAATGTCTTCAAAAGTCCTGTGTTCTATGTCCTAATATTATCTCCCATATATAAAAGAATAGGGAATGAATAAAGGCTTGTAAAACCTCAAAGGGTTCCCAAACTTGCTTCCGAATGAGAAACATTGCAACAGAGTTACACAGAGCCATTAGACACATGTAGGTATAAAGTTACACCCACATGAAAAGAAAAAAATATAGAGATTGACCTAAAAAGCTTTCTGAGGTTCCTTTCTTCTCTGCAAACTGTTTCAGAGTCAGGAGAGCCCTCTAGGGTTAGTTGCGCTCAGTGTTCTTCTAATTACATCTTGGAGAATACCAAGAAGTGTCACAGTTGGCCGGTTGGACAACTTTTGCCTACAGATAGAATTACTCAGAAATCAGCTTCTATAAAGAGCACAATTTACACCCTCTGTTCCTAAATCTGTGACTCTTTAAAGAGGTTTTGTCTTGGAATCACCTTTCTCCCTCCCTAAGGAAAAATGATGCCTTCAGAGACTCTATAAATTATATATATATATTTTTTCTAACTTTGCCACTAAATTTTGTCTGAGTGGTAGGAAAGAGGAATTCCACTACCACATTGAAAAATGTAGGGAGCTGAGCAAATATTCATGGCCTTTCAGTAGCAGTGTGTGAGTGCACATAGGAACCAGTGGTTCTGACGGAGACCAGCTCACAGACAGTTCCCTACATGGTTCTTGTCTTATTAGTTTAAGCTGAGAATGGTCTTTCCTTAATGATACTGATTTTTTATTTTCTTCTTCTTCTTTTTTTAATTTTAAATTGTTGCATAAGAAGGAACTGAGAAACTCCACTCAGGCTGAGCAGGTATTGGCTCTGGTTCAGGTCAAACAAAGAGTTTCTCAGCACTCTCTCCAGTGTCACACGCTTCCCTAAAGCACAAGTTAAATGCAAAGACAAAAAGCCTGACAGGCAATTCAAGCCACAAACATGCTCAAAACAGGCTCTTTTCCAGATATCAGATGTCTTGTTAGTTTTTCCATGCAGAAATCATCAGCGAAGACACAGAGAGTGAAAAATCAAAAGCAGTGAGAGCACAGCGAAAGCAAGCTGAGTTTGTCTAAGATTACTGCTATATAAATATATACAATTATATACATGCACAAAGATCATACATTTGAATATACATATGCATACAATCACAGAACTATTAGCATAAGACCCCTGAGATCCCCAAGTCCAACCCCAACCCACCGCCACCATCACCATGCCCACATCTCCGTGGTCGTGAACACCTGATGGATGGTCACACCACCACCTCCCTGGACAGCCTGTGCCACTGCACTAGCACTCTTTCAGAGAATAAATGTTTCCTAATATCCAACCTAATCCCCTCCTGGTGCAACTTGAGGCCATCACCACTCATTCTATTGCTGTTATCTGGGAGAAGCTGCTGACTCCCACCTTGCTCCATCCTCCTTTCAGGGAGTTGTGAGTGATGCTGTGTCTCCCAGTTTCAAGCCTAATTTCAAAACGCACATACAAGCAAAACTGTGATCCATAGAAGCCTGATATTATATTTTTAAAACAGATGCTAATGTCTGTAGCCTTCATAATTTTTCTAAAAGCTGAAAGAAAACCACTTAGAGACTGGTTTGTGACAGAAACACTCAGAAATCTGAAGGTAAACAGAAAGATCCCACAGCGTGCACCTCGTGTTGAAATCCCTTTAGAGGATAGTCAAATTCCCATCTGATTTTGCAGACAGAATGACTCGTAACACTATAAAAACATCTCAGAACAGCCGTTGTGGATATTTTAGATGATCGGTAACTTAGTAACTGAGTTTTAGAGTTTCTGAGCTGCTGCATGCAAAACGTGCAAGTTATCCTGAGCTGAGTATTAACAGCTACATCCCAATATCTATGGTCACAACTTGACTGTATTTACCCACTCATCTTCCCAAATCTGCTTAATCCCCTGTGAGCACGTGTGTGTATTAAAGAGATATCCAGTGTTTTTCTCAGACTTCCAAGCTGGTATGCAGAAAATGAGAGAAGGCATGGGAGAATGAGACTGAATATGCTTAGAACTCCCTTCTCCATGCCGGAATACAGATTCTGGATGTGCTCACTTTCCCAACGTCCCCTTCACCACCTTACAGGAGTGGTGATGGTGAGCTACAGCACATCGTGTTTTCAATGTGCTCCTTCAGACTGAGCCAGAAGAGGGAGACCAAGGATGCGTTAAGGCAGATGCTAGCTCTTTTCACTGCTGGCCTTCTACCAGCTAATACGTTTTTGGGAAATTTTCTGAAATTGGATGAACTTTAATTTATGGGATTCAGTAATTTTTTGAACACTAGGGCTGAAGCTCTGCAACTGCACTTGTTTTAAAAGGGTTTGGAAAGATCTAACTTGCTTTTGCAAATGCTTGAGATTGCCAAAGTACAACATAACCTGTATAAAGTGATAGGAAAGCATCAAAATGGCTTTAAAATTGTAAAGCTAAGAAAGTTAAAATTTTGATACAAGAAACTTGCTTGGTCTTCAGGTCTTCAGGTGCAACTTAATGTGTTTGTGAATAAAATGGCATTGTATGCCCGCCTCCATGACCAGAAATTAGAGTGGAACTGTAGAATCAGAGTCCTTAAGGTTGGAAAGTTGGTTGCACTGTACCTGGAGGTGTCCAAGAACCGTGGAGATGTGGTACTGAAGGTGGGCACAGTCAGTGGGCATGGTAGGGATCGGTTGGGGTTGGGCTTGGGGATCTCAGAGATCTTTTCCAGTCTTACTGATTCAGTGATTTTAGATGCCAAGATCTGCTCAGGTGCAGCCAAGATGACCATATTTTTTTTTTCCCACAGAATCACAGAATCATAGAAACGCCAAGGTTGGAAAAGACCTACAAGATCATCCGGTCCACCATTTCTGCCACATGACCTCTCCATAACTTTCATTCCTATAGCATCTAATTTTTATGGAAATGTTTTTTCAGGCAGTGTTGTCTGCAGGTGGGCATGCATGAACATCCAACTGCACATACTGCTCTTAGAATTCAGTTACACCCCAACAGCTCTGGAAAGCTCTTATCTTTGGGGAATCGTCAAACACATCACTGAGATATTATTTTACACAAAGGAAGGAGGTGAGATAAGTCATTTCAAGAAGGGCTTCATTTGATTTTGTCCCAGTGCTTAGTAGTAAGGGACCTGCCTTAATTTCTTAATTTCTCCTTGATTTGGAGCAGAGACCTGCAGGTAAAGAGGGTGCTGTAATGCTGTAATCATGAGACTGCTGCATTAGTTTGGATTAATTTATGCAACTGAAACTGCTTTTTTTTTTTTTTTTTTTTTTTTTTTTAGTAAATAATTAGATATCAAATGCACCTAATGATTCTGTGATCATTATTGTCCTAGGATAAGTAGAGAAAGGCAAGGTGGGGCACATGTGCCAGTGAATATTTATTTATTTATTTATAAACAAACAAACAAACAAACAAATAATAAAAAAAAATAAATAGATAGATAAAATAGCTCCTAACAAAGAGATTTTAAGTGTATTTGCAGAAATATCCAAGGGTCCTTTTCTGGGATTTAAGAAAGTATCTCCCGTGTTGAGCAGAGTGGGGATTTGAGAGGGTGTCTTCTGCCATCCTCCCTTCCTTCTGCATTGAGGGCCATGGTTAGTGGGCATTGTGGGGATGAGTTGATGGTTGGACTTGATAATCTTAGACATCTTTTCCAATGTTAATGATTCCATGCTTGCATGATTCTGTGATTCTGCCCATAATAGGCAATCTTTTTACAGAGGTAAAAACAAGCCTGGCTTCAGCACTGAACACCAGCTGGGAGCTCAGAACTGAAAAGCAGAAGTAAAGATATGTTCTAGGTACACATCATTTTGATCTGAGCAGACATCAGTTTCCTAAATGCCTTTAAATCTGAACCTGAAAGTATACCTGCTAGAATATCAATAACTGAAACTTCATATTATAATTGAATCATCTTTTTAATATCTTTAAGATATTTAGCACTCTGGGTTAAACAAGCAGCGTTGATTTCTTTTCAGACTTCCTTCTCATTTAACATGAAATATTATGAAATATTATCTTTTTTTCTTAGAGAATGATGGAAAAAATAATCAAGTGTTTGCACATCTGAATAAGGAACCTGTTCACCAAACAGAGAAAAAGACAGCTGAGCACTAATGAAAGAAACTGTAGCAAAAATGGGCAGCTACAGACTGCGTTAAACACACATCAGGCAGCAGTTTAACAACTGAGTAATCACAGTATTTGGACTTGATCCCTATGGAAATGAAATATTGTGCTGTGCTGACACCTGGTGCACAAACATGATTGCTCATGGAATCAGTCCCCTGCCATGCCTTCCCTAAAGAAGCTTTCCATTCCAGGCTGGTTAAACTTTCATAATAATCCAATGTCTGTTAAACCCTTAACAAAGGTTTAACATCAAGTGATGAGCAGCACTACGGGGAGTGATGTCTTCCTGAAAAATTCAACCCAATTAGTTTTCACTTGTTCACAAGATGCATTCTGATACATTAAAGATTTGATTAGAGGCTAAGGAGGAGGTTTTTTGGGTTTTTTTCTTCCAAGGAAAGAAATGGCAGCAGGAGGGCATATGTTCAAAAGAAGTCCTTGAACTGATTCTCTTTACTACATCTTGTTTAATTTGGAGGATTTGATAGGCAGGGGATGGATGGACAAATCTGTAGGTCTCATTTGGCCTAGGTTACTTTCCAGGATTATAACCAGAAATGTTTTTTGGTCATATCCTGTTGAGCTCCATCCAGCACCCAATACCATCTTTCAGTTGGTTGGGGAACAGCCTTCCCCATAAACGTGACTCAAATAATTCTCTAAAGGACCCAAAGCATTTTCTCTCTCTGTTGATCATGTTTTTTCCTGCATGGCAACTTGATATTTCATTCAAGGGCCTCAGGCAGTACTGTAATAATTCATAACAAACACAACTTCCGAATAGGTAGTTCTTTACCTGCACGATGTTACTGCCCTCTTGATATCACCTCTATCTCTGTTACTGTAATTGGGGAAACATATATAGTTCTCCCTTTTGGCCTTTCATTGATAATTTCCTACATTTCATATAAATGCTATCCTGCTTTCTTAATTCTCTCTCTTTTTTTTTTTTTTTTCTTCTTTTTCCATCATAAACTGTTGTATTTACTTACCTGTGCTTTCAAGGCAGATTCTTGTATTCAGGGACCACAAATAGAACTTCATAGAATTGTTTAATTTGAAAGAGACCTTTAAAGTCCATCTTATCCAACTCCCTTACAAGGAACAGAGACACCCACAGCTCCATCAGGTGCTCAGAGACCCATCCAGCCTCCATTTGAGTGTATTCTGAGATGGGGGCATCCATCACCCCTCTGGGCAACCTGTGTCAGTGCCTCGCCATTCTTACAGTACAAAATGTCATCCTTATATCCAACTTAAATCTCTATTTTATTTCAAAACCATTTCCCTTTGTCCTATCACAGCAGACCCTGCTGAAGACTCTTCTTTAGTCACTTTCTCATAGCCCTTTCATCTTCCTGTTTGGCTGCAAAGTGCCCTTTCCATTGAAATGATATACAATAAGCATTATATCATCCAGACTTCCTTTAAATCGCTTCTATTTACCTCAGCTGTGAAATGAATTCTTTGTCACCTGAGAAGAACAGATTCACCTAGACATGTTAGAATCATAGAAGCATAGATTTAAGGTTGGAAAGACCACTAAGGTCATTCAACCATCAGCCCATCACCACCATACTACTAAAATGTACCTATCAGTGTGACACCTACCCATTTTTGGACACTATTAGGGATGGTGACTCCATCAACGCCCCTTCTGAGAAGAAATGTTTCCTGACATTCAACCTGAATCTCCCCTTGTGTGTCTGAAAGATGTTACCTCTTGTCCTATCATCCTTCTAAGTACTTTGAGAGAAGTTGTGTAGTACTTAATCGCAAGAGTTAATGAGTTAAGAGTTAATCTCAAGTTAATCTCAAGAGATGGATTCTTATGGTTGTCCTTATTTTACATTCATATCTCTGTAACTCTCATACCTTAGCCTTTTCTTCTTCAGGGTTCCCAGTGTCAGAGCTGAATTCCTTTCCTGAGCAACAATGCAATCCTTATGTTTGAGGGCATTCATAAAAGTGAAGAAGTGATGAGTATCTGTGGCATTATACATCAGATATATCCTGCTAACAAGAGCCGTTTGTTGTAATTACTTATGCAGACCTAAAAGGCACATTACACCCAGACAATCTCAAACTGCAAACACTGTGCTTGTTTACTCCCCTTGAAAAGCATGTCAGGCTTAATCCACTTTATTTATTTATTTATTTATTTCCCTGTTTGTCAAATTGATTTATAGCATCAGTTTCAAAATAGAAGCTCCTTTCCTTGTTTTCATTTTCTAATACTCCACACTGCAAGTGTTCTGTGCTTGGTGTTTAATGTTAGGCTCAGTTTGCACATGTAGAAGAAAAATAGCTGCCTGGTAAGAGTATAATTTACCACACTTGGTATGGAATTGAGAGGCAGACAATGTATTGCAATAACCTGATTTAATTACCTCTTACCACCGACTGTTTTCGTATGTGTACAATCATTAGTTCATGCTAAAATCACAAAGACAAATCTTTCCCTTAAGTTCCTTCAGACCTTTTTTCTTAATCTCTTGGAAAATTCCACTTCTTACCTGGGAGCACCTCTGCTCAGCATTCACTGTGTATGGAATAGATGCAGTTAGCAGAACTTTTAGATGCATCTTTAAACTAGATAGTTCAACTATCTGCAGTAATCACTGGACAAAGGAGGGCAGAAGGCCTGGATGTTAGATTGTGCTGAGCCTCCTGCTGAGTTAATTCTTTTACAGGCATTTCTCACTGCATGGGAAAGCTGTACACAAAGTATCAGAATCACAGAATAACTAAATGGCCAGGGTTGGAAGGGAACTCAAGGATCATGAATAACCAACTCCCCTGCCACATGCAGGACCACCAACCTACACATTTAATGCTAGACCAGGCTGACCAGGGCCCCATCCAGCCTGACCTTGAACACCTCCAGGGATGGACGGGGCATCCACAGCCTCTCTGGGCAGCTGTTCCAGCACCTCACCACTCTCTCTGTAAAGAATTTCCCCCTGACATCCAACCTCAATCTTCCCTCCCTCAACTTCAAACCATTTCTCCCCGTCCTGCAGTTGTCAACCCTTTCAAAGAGTCAATTCCCCTCCTGTCTGTAGGCTCCCTTTAGGTACTGAAGGCTGCAATGAGGTCACCCCACAGCCTTCTTTTCTCCAGGCTGAACAAGCCCAGCTCCCTCAGCCTGTCTTCGCAGGGGAGGTGCTGCAGCCCCCTGATCATCTTTGTGGCCCTCCTCTGGACCCTCTCCAACAATTCCCTGTCTTTTCTGTACTGGGGCTTTCAGACCTGGACGCAGTATTCCAGATGGGGCCTCACAAGACCAGAGTAGAGGGGGACAATCACCTCCCTGTCCCTGCTGGCCACCCCACTTCTGATGGAGCCCAGGATACCATTTGCTTTCTGAGCTGCAAGAGCACACTGCTGGCTCATGTTAAGCTTTTCATCCATCAGGACCCCAAGGTCCTTCTCTACAGGGCTGCTCTCAAGGACTGCTCCTTTCTGTCTGTATGGATGCCTGGGAATCCTCCAGCCCAAATTCAAAATCTTGCACTTTGCTGTGTTGATCCTCATTAGGTTCACCCAGACCCACCTTTCAAGTCTGTCAGGTGGTAAAGTTTGGGTTTTTGTATGGACTTCAGCATCGGCCCTGGCTGTATCTGACTTTTGCTGGTTCTTTTGGCATAATATCCCTAAACCACTTCATCAGCACTGTAAGAGAGCTAAAGTTCTCAGGATTTCATCTCTTGATCCTTACAAAGAGAGATGGTTGTAGGTTATCAGATCTGCACAAGCCCATCTGAGCATGCCACTTATTTCTGTATGCTCCCTTTACTCTTAGAACAATTCAGGCCATTTGTCTTCCCTTATGTGATGATCTATACCCTCACATGTCTTGCTTAACCTGGCTATTGTTCACTGTCCTGGATGTACATGATCGTTTTATTCTGTACTTGTGTAGTTTGTCACAGTGGGGCTGTGCTTTAAATCTGAAAGCTGCAAAGTCTTAAATAAATCGAACTCAGATGTGTGAATGTTGGAGTGCACAGTGGCATTATTTTATTCATGCTGTCATGTAAAGCCATGCATGCTTAGTTCTGGGTACTGAATCATCCACACAGGCAAGCTGCAGCTACATTAGAGCCAGTGAAAGTATCATTTAACTGCACCCTTCTGTCCTCGCTGTAGCCCAGGTCTGCTCAACACAAAGCAGTACAGTTGTGCACTCTGCTCCAAGTCTGAATGTGTGTCAGGTCAGGGAGATATCTGTCTGCTCAATGCCTGTGGCCCATTTGTAAGGGAACCAGAGCAGTAGAACAGTGAGACTTGCAAGGTGTATTATCTCTGCTGGATGATGGATCCCCATAGAATCATAGAATCGCCAAGGCTGGAAAAGGCCTCCAAGATCATCCAGTCCAATTGTCTACCTATCACCAATAGCTCTCCACTGAACTATAACCCTTAGTAAGATAACTCCAGTTGGTCCGGCTGCTGTGTGGACCACTTTTCCACTGGTTTGGTGACACATGCTAAATATATATACATGTACATATACACATACATATACATACACCTATATATGTACATACATATATATGTATACATACATACATATATGCGTAAGCATGCACACAAGCTCTCCTCCAGAAGTAATGCCTCCTATTTGATTATGTTGGTCCACAAAATCAGAGGCGGATGTCACTGGTATGGCACTAGATGTTGAACCTTCCCACCAATATTCCATGACATTTTGTTTCCGTGGGACAGATGGCAGCAGAAGGGCAGTCTGGAAAAATGGCATCTGACATGGAAGTGAGTCTGAAGTCAAGATGTGTCACTGAATTCTTCCATGCAGAAAAAATGGCACCTATTGATCTTCATTGACTCTTGTTGTATATTTATAGACACCAAATAATGGATATGAGCACAGTGGGGCAGTGGGCGATGTGTTTCAGCAGTGGGGACTGTAACAACAGTGGGTCACCCCCACTAGTGCAGCTTTTTATGAGTACAGCATGCAGGCTATTTTTCATTGCTGGCAAAAAAGGCATAGCTGATGGTGACTATGCTGAAAAATAGCGTTTTGTAGCTGAGAATTTGCTTTATCAAATAGTGTCACTGTGGTCATTCTATTTGTTGCAGATTCCAGAAAAATAAATTGGAGGCATTATTTTTGGGGCAATGTATATATATTTATATAAATAAATAAATATATATATATATATATATATATTTGAGCGTTTCTTCCCACAGCTTTTAGATATGTGAAGGACATGCTCAGAGCAACAGCTTTAAGCTGCATGTGGTACTGCCTAGTTTTGTGGGCACCGATTAAAGGTAATAAAGGGGATGGTGATTCTGCTTCATTTGTCAGTGGATAGACCAGCAGAAAGCAAGCTGCTGCCTGCTAATCCATCCACCAGGCACAATTTGCCTCAGAAACATGAGCTGTTTCACACAAGGAAACAGTGCTCCATAGCCCACCCACTGTGCACGTACATGCATGCAGATATTCCTTGTTCTGACTTCAGCACAATGCACAGCAGTTAATACCAGACTCACAACCCAAGGTTACTATGCAGTCTGGTTGGCAAGCCATGTGTGAAATAAATTAAGCACACAAACTCACTTTGTGTCATGGAAGGGGTCAGATGGGTAGCTAATTAACACCCCATAGCAAGCTTGTCCCTGCCCAGCTCTGCTCTCACCAGTGTTACTGAAAAAACACACGTTTTAGAGGTTTGATCACAAGGTTTTTATTATTATTATTATTTATTTATTTATTTACTTAGGGTTTTTTTTTTTTTTTTTTAATTGCAATGCAAGGAATTCATCCCTGGAGGTTTTGAAGAGAACAGTGGATGTAGGGTTGAGTAACATGGTTTAGTAGGTATGGTGGTGAATGGGCTGATGGTTGGACTAGATGATCTTAGTGGTCTTTCCAGCCTTAATGATTCTATGATTCTCTGAAAGCAAAGCAGTAGTTCTTAAAATGGAAGAAGGGACCATAAGCTGTTTACTTTTTCTTTCCCTGAGCTACCAGTAACATAAGTGATTCTTGCAGAAGGCAAAATCCTATCTGGGTAATTCAGCATTAAAGGGTGCTTGGGAAAACAAATGGTTATTTAGAGCAGTTCGTATCCCCTTTTATGCTCAGTGAGAAAGGATGTGCTCCTATTACAGCCATGAGATCCTGCCCCTCAGCTCATGCAGGAACATCCTGAGCTCCGCTATAATCACAGTTGAAGTTGCTAAACAAACTGAGGTCAGGACATTTTCCATACAGCGTTTGTAGAAAGTTTGACTGATTGCTTTCCCTCGATTCTTATAGTCACAGATTTTTCTAGGTCGACAGTTCCCTCACACAGACACCATACACAAATATCTGCAACTAGAGGAGCCAAGGCAGAATTCTTGAACGGGATTTGCGTTTCTACAATTAATAAATCATCTGCAGGAGACATGATAGTCTCTCTGGAGCTTTCTTTTCAGATGCCTCAAGATCTGAGCTCAGCAGGGAAACTATTGACTTCTGCCCTTTGTTTGTTTTAGGATTACTGGGGAGAGGAATCAGCACCCCATTAGGAAAACTCATAGTGAGAATTGGCAGTGCTGCCCTCATCTCCAGGAGCTTCAGAATAGGCCTCTGTGAGAAAATGTAGTTAACCAGGGCACAAGTGTATGTGAGCATCCAAGCCTGCTATGGAAGGAGCTGTGATGATGTGAACAAAGCACTGCAGGACTTTAGGCGCTACCTTTGAACAGCAAGCAAGCTGTATCATTGCTCCATACTAATTCCTGATTGTGATGATAATAGCTTAAAACCAAACAAATGGCAGTGTATCAAAATGCAGGGCACTGATTTAATCATACACTGACTGTTGTGAGTAGATGTCTGACCTTCACAAGGATTTGGTATAGCTCTGTCTGCAATAAGCTATGGCTTATTTGTAGTTTCCCTCCATTTATGAGCTTTGCTTTGGGCTGTTTCACTCCAAATTGGGTATTCATGGCTGTTGATTTATCTGCTAGGCTGGAAGTTGCCAAACATGATTGCTAACAGAACAGGAGGTGTGTGTTGGCTGGTTTAAAATGACACCCTGGATACATTGGAGAGTTGGGCAGAAAATAACCTTATCATGCCCAACAAGAACAAGTGTAGAGTCCTACACCTGTGGAGGAATAACTGCATGCATCCTAGGGGCTGAGCTGCTGGAAAAGAGCTCTTCAGAGAATGACTTGAGAGCCTTGGTATCCAAGAAGGCCAATGGTACCCTGGAGTGCATTACAAAGAACATGGCCAGCAGGGTGAGGGATGTCTTCAAGGGTGGTAGAGCCATGGAACAAACTTCTCATAGATCTGGTAGAGTCTTCTTCTCTGGAGATATTCAGAACTCACCAGGATGCTTTCCTGTGTAACCTACTGTAGGGAAGCTGCTTTGAGGGGGGAGTTGGACTGGAAGGTCTCCAGATGTCCCTTCCAATGAAAAAAACTTCTCAAGTCCAGATGCTGGCTTTTAGGAGCAGGGTTCTCCGGGAATTGTGCTTGTGGATTGAAAGCCATCACTTGCCTTCTTGTCTGAACTATCTTTGGAAAAACTAGAAAAGAGTATGATAGCATTCATCTGGACACACCATTCATGAAGACAGGATCATCCACATCATTTTCACTGACTTATTCTGATGAACCAGAGTTATGCACAGTCTATTATCTTGGCCATGTCTTTCAAGCAGTAAATTATGAGTTATAATTAGGAAGACACAAGGAAGCCTTGAAAGAAAAAACAACTCTTCCTTGAGTGAAGATAATTTTTTCATTAAATCTGAAATTGTCAGTGATAGCATCTCAGAGAAAGTACTCTTTTTGTTCCATAGGAAATGTTATTTAATCTTTTTTCTTTCTATATATCCTATTTAAAACTCTCATTGTCCCTGTTCCATACTCTCTCAGGAAGTCTGTCTGAATACGAGCTGTATCACTGTAACAAAAAGGTCCTATAACTAGATATTAATAAAAAGATCCAAAAAGTATTTCCAAGTATTGTTGTTGGACTATCAAGGTTCATCCCTAAAAAGACAACAAAAACAATGGAAAAACAACAATGAATCACAGAATCACGGAATCACAGAATCACAGAATGGCCAGGGTTGAAAGGGAACTTAAGGATCAGGAATCTCCAATCCCCTGCCACATGCAGGACCACCAACCTCCACATTTAATACCAGACCAAGCTGACCAGGGCCCCATCCAGCCTGGCCTTGAACACCTCCAGAGATGGACGGGGCATCCACAGCCTCTCTGGGCAGCTGTTCCAGCACCTCACCACTCTCCCTGTAAAGAACTTCCCCCTGACTTCCAACCTCAATCTTCCCTCCCTCAACTTCAAAACATTTCCCCTCATCCTGCTGTTATCAACCCTTTCAAAGAGTTGATTCCCCTCCTGTCTGTAGGCTCCCTTTAGGTACTGAAGGCTGCAATGAGGTCACCCCACAGCCTTCTTTTCTCCAGGCTGAACAAGCCCAGCTCCCTCAGCCTGTCTTTGTAGGGGAGGTGCTGCAGCCTTCTGATCATCTTTGTGGCCCTCCTATGGACCCTCTCCAACATCTCCCTGTCTTTTTTGTACTGGGGGCTCTACACTTGGACAAACGATGAAATGAAATGAAACAAAATGTCAAATTTCTGTTTGCGAATAGATTCTTAAATATACCCATGAAATTAGCTGATCCCTAGAGGCAGCTCTCAACTCCTCTACAGTCTAAATTCCTTTCTGTTTTCTTGTCTGTCATCCCCTATCACCCAAGAAAAGGGTCAGACTTCACACTCAACTTTGTCTTTCTTCAGAGCAGCTTCAGAACAGGTAGAGAAGGATGCAATGCGTGGATTTGGACTGACCTTTTCATTGAGACCTCATTCTGGTCATTGCTATCAAAAATTCTCACAGCCAGTTTTATGCATTAGTTTTGTTTGCAAAAGGATTGAGAGGGTAATAATTGGAAAGAAGATTGACACTGACAGAATGAATGTGTGCCATGGAAAAAATGAGCAGTTTGGTGTTTTTAAATGTGATACTGAAAGTAAAATTGCATTATACCAGAATTAATAGATTTTTCTTCATGAAGGGATAAAATCAAATTCTGGGAAGTGACTAGTTTCATTATTTTCACATTGTATGGCCAGAATTCTTTTTTCATCTGTCTTTCTCTCATGTTTCCATGTAACCCTCAGGGCAGAAGAGGAAAATCTACCTTCAGTTACCTATTTGCTGCTAGAAAGTTGTGTCTGTTGGCTCATATACTTTATCAAAACTTTCTGAAGTGTCCTCGAGTGTTATGACTGTAGGTTCAGAAAGAGTGCAGCCCTGGTGCACATTAAATACAGTAGTCCTGATGGCTGCTCCTCACACTGACCATTAGTGGTTCTGACATATATGCTTTTCAACAATTAAATATGATTAATGAAGGTGTGCTTCATTTCCTAATGAGTAGACCACCTAGTAAAATTAATCTCTGAAAGATGATCCTAACGTGCAGCACCATTTTTGTGGGTAGCTATGGGTGAAAAACAGAACTCCATTATTCAATTATTTTGCCGTGAAACAAGAAAATTGCCTCCAGTCCAGGGAATATCCCATTTCCTATAGCCAGACGTCTTTTTTTTTTTATTTATGCCAACATTATCCTGTTGTACAACACAGGGGTTTTTGCTATAATTGCTGGATATCATAATTTTGGTCCTTAATTTTGGTGCATGTCTCTGTAGATTTTAAAGGCAATGTTCGCTGCTGAGCTGATGCAAAGAATAAATACAGAATTTTTTTATATGATGGCCCATCTTTTCACCTCTGAATGTTATACAGAAAAAGAAAGAAGCCTACAAGCAATACAGGAAGACTTGTGACTCTCAGCTCCCAGTTCAATCCCTCTCACTGGTGTATTTCAATGAGCACTTTCTTATATTTTATACAAGAAACAGTAGATTCAGTTAAATATGGATAGAAATGAACTTGGCAGGTCAATTTATCCATCCTTCATCTTCAGGACACAGTCGGCTTTGTGTAAACCCATCCTGCCAGACATTGTCTGCTCTTAGAAACCTCTGAGGCTGAAGATGCCCCTGTTATCTTTGCTACTCAGTTTCAATGTTTAATCTTTCTTTGGCCATCTTAAATCTCATCTAAACCATTCTGTTGTTCTGGATACCCCAAGGATGACTTAAAGTACATTGTTAACCAAAGACACAGTTTAGTCTTGCTGACACTGTAAAGTACCCCAATTCTAAACATCTTCTCCACCTCACATAATTGAATATCCTTGCCTATTTTGAGTGAAAATATCTCTTTATCCTCTTCAGGTTAAAGCACAAAGCATTTACAGAGATAAATCTCCATTTTACATCCTCCTCCCATTTGTATTTTAATTACTGGTGTAGACATTATAAATCATTCTTCCATCAGATATACACTGATAAAGATTTACTATCTTTGCAGTGAAGTCACTTTTTTTTTTTTTTTTAACAGAAAGCTCACACTTCTGCTCTGTGTATTCAGGCAAATGTAACATATTCTCTAGACAGAAACATTACTGAATTTTCATGTCATGATTGATGGGCATTTTAAAAGCAGTCTTTGAGGGAAGGACAATCCTGCATCATTACACTGAGGTAAGCAATGGATTTGTTATTTCTCATATAATAATGTGCATGTCACCCTTCTGCAAATAATTAAATTGTAAGGAGAAGATAGGGAAAATCCACTCAGGCCACAAACATAAATTGGCAATTTTCATTTCTTTACAACCTAAAAACTGACAGGTGCAACTACGCTTTCTAATAAGGTTTTATGAACTCAGTTAGTAGACAGAGTAATGCTTAGAGATAACTTAGACACATTTCTGTTCAGATAAGATTAAAAAAAATGGGTGCAGGAACAAAAATGTGGGTTGAGAGAGGCTGTTTTATATGAGAGAGTGGATGAAGGAGGTGATGGAAGTGCCCTGGTGTCCTCCTTGGTTCCATTTCCCTGGATCTCCTTTGCTGAAACAGGTTTGTATAGTGTTGGGTGACTTCAGGACCACAGGGCTGCAACCACTGTGAGGTGGATTTGCAGTGAAATCAACAGGCTTTGGTAGAAGCCCACCTTTGCAGACCTTTTGAACCTGGCACACCGAGATTTGCAATAAAAGCCAACATTCACCTATACAACATGAAATTTGAATAACAATCTGCACTTGTAGGACAACAAGTAACAAATCTGTTGGCTTACATTACAAGAGAATCAGACGCGAAACTACATTCTGAATTTCCAAAAAATACTTTGACCACAAGATTTTGATCAGTGAGTGCATTGGTCTGACTTAATTAATCAGCAAGTTTCTTCTGAGATAATTTATGAAGATCCTTTGAATACATAAAATATGAAAGCCATCTGAGTTGTCCTTGGACTCCATGTCCTTGGGATTTAAGTCATGCAAAATGACAGTTTCTTCTATGTAAGCATTTAATAAACCTGTAAATAACCACAAAGTAGTATTTACTGGAATTTCTGTGTTTTAAATTGCCTTTCTCTTTGGTTCCAAGTTCCCTAGCTACTTTATAAAATGATCCACTAAAGAAAATATTTAGTTACTTTTATGGTAAAAACAGCAATGTACAATAAAATATGGTGGTCTCAACAAGATGGTTCTGGGTAAACAACATAATTTTTTTCATGTGAGCAAACAACATATGAGTTTCAAAGATGAATAAGCCTCCAAAAGAAAAATTTTCTCCAGATTTGTAGCAAAATTCTACTAAACAGACATTTTCCACTGTGTTTACTCAACAGGATTGTGAAATAGTGAGTTGGTTATGGAATTTTAATGGGAAGCATCCTGTAATAAGATACAGATGCAGGGAATTCTTGTGGGCAAAAAATTGAAGCCAAAAGCCTCAGTTTGGTCCAATACAGCCACAGCTACAGTGTCATGTGCATGAATGTGGCTTAGTGCAAGCAGTTCACTGAGTCATGGGTGCTTTTGAATGTCTTCAGGATAAACTCGGTGAGAAAATAAGTGGACAAATAAGGTATAGATAGCTGAAAGCAGCAAATGTATAAAGCTCACTAGACAAACTGCTTTGCATTGAGCCCAATATGCTTCCCCCAAAATTAGCAGGTGTTTCCACTGACTTCAGCTTGCAGAGAATTTAGGTGTACACAATGCCTTTTGAAATTCTTGCCATAAAAAGTCTCAGTAACAAAATCCTTCCTGAAACAACCCCCCCATCACAATTTGCAAAAGGGAAAACACAATACATTTTTCTTCATTTTTACATTTAATAAGAGTAATTATATTAAGGAAAAAATTGCAAAATGCAATTTCCAAATGCAATATAATTATCTTCTTTTGCTGACAATAATATTAACCTTCCTTTCTGGTAATGTGCATGTATCATAAAAGCACACTGTTTCTTTGGTAAAATTGTGATACAAAAGTTTTGGTGTTCTGCTTTTATGAAACAGCAACAAAGAGACATCTCTACCACTGTTGAATTTAGAACAGAATAATTTCATAAAACTCTGTTTTACTTTATTACTTCTCATAAAATCATTTCCAAAAAGTGGTGGTATAATTATACAGATGTATCCATTAAAAAAGACAGCTCATATGGCAGTCTTCCCATTTTATTGTAAATAAAAGTTTATTTTTTATTTACTTGCTCAGAATATCTCAAGTAACATTAAAGAAATTCTGTGTGTACTTCTGTGTTCCCTGCCTGGTTTCATTCAGGAGACCATTCAGTATTCCTTCTGACAGTAGAAATTTATGACTTGAGGGGACATTGCTCCCAAATAAGGTTTACCTGAGGGGTGTTGGATTGACCATGAGACAATGATAAGGAAAAAATAAGTGACAACAGACTTAATAGTCTCTTGAATTAATGGCAATTCTGCCAAATAGAAGTAACTGCTATGAAAGGAGAAGTTGAATAAGCTAAGACTTTTCTGACTTCAAAGGAGAAATCTCATTTAGATCAGTGAAGTTTTGAGTGGCACAAAGTGGCTGGATAGGGAGTAAATTTCTCCAGTGAAGCAAATTCAAATCAGAAAGAAAGGTTTCTGTCTGTTTAATGTGCAGCTAAGATGTGGAATTACAAAGGGTGTTGTAGATGCAAACTTTTACAGGGAGTCAAGAAAAGACAAGTTCATGGAGTTAAAATCCATTAAATATTCTCAAATATTTCTACGTTTTTATTAACATTAAATGGAGTCTGTAGACAGAAGTCATGTCTGGCTGGAGGATGGGAGAAGTACCATGGGGAGAGAACTATGACTTTGGAATTGATCTTGTAGTCTGTAGCAGAAAGTTATGTTTAGGTATCTCTGCAGACAGACTGCTTTTAATGTCATCCAGTGTGGTGGCTTGTCTCATATTTGACGGTTGTAGTCAAAAGTCATTCTCCTTATAGCTACCAAAACAGACTAAAATCCAAAAATGATTTATTCTACTTATTTTAGAAAGAGATTAATCATCATGTAGAGATGCCCTTGTATCTCCACTACCCACAGAGAGTCAGTGGAAAATCTCTTAGATCAGTTGAACACAGAAATATGATCTCCCCATGAATTGTGCATGAAATGGCACTTTGAGGTTTCTCTTTCTGACAGGTTGCAGCTTTCATGTTGTTTTGTAGAGGCTTAGTTGATTGTAATCCATCTGCAACATTCATTTTGCATTATAAATACTATTTGACACCCTGAGTGCTCCATATAAGTCATCAAAAGTTAACCCAACAAAAACAATGAATTTGGAATTCAGTAATGGTAGAGGCTGGAACCATCCTAAAAGCCTGTGATAAGATAGCTAAGAACCGGGAACACCAGTTTCTCCATAGGAAATGAGAGCTTGTCAGTTGTATAGTCTATTTATGTAGAATGCATTCACTTAATGGTAATATAAAGAAAGGGCATGAATTTACTGTCTAAATCTTCTAGACAAGATGCCCAGTTACCAAGACTAATCAACAGCTTACAGTTGGAAGACTTTGTATTATCATGACATTGTGCCCAATCTTTGCCACACAATTATAAGGCAAGAATATGAATCATAGGTTTGTTCTACATTCCTTTCCCCAACAACTTAGGTAAAACCCACAATTCCCTGATTCAGAGAAAATGCAATGACAAGTGTGTTCAACAGCTTGCTGATTTCCACAGATTTCTGTTTTCTGCAATTAGAAATAGTGCTTGATCACTGTATCCTTCATACTGTGAAACTCCTGTTCAGTTTTTTTCTTCCCTACAGACAGTTACCAAGACTGCAACTATTGCTCTCTCTCATCTTCCCCCACAGTCACCTGTTTGGCATGCATTCACAGTGCTTAAAAAAGAAGTGGTCTCTTCATTGAAGAGACAACAGGCTTTGATGAACCTTTTTAGAAAATTACAGAGGGGAAAGAATTGAATTCCAATTGCCCAATTTTCACAACATACAGGCAGTCTGAATGCATTTGTATAAAATCTTGCCCATAATTGTTACCCAGACCATGACAAAGCAATGAGAAAAAATGCTCTTTTTATGGTAATTGAGAACATTTCTGGAAGATTAGAACAAGGCTACGTGTTACATATAGGATTCAGTTATCAATCACAGTCACATACAGGAAATACTAAAACTCTAGGGTGAGTATTTAAATTCCAGTGCACTGTACACAAAGGATAGCTAGACCCAGTCCATCATCAGTGTGACTTGGAGCTACAATGAGAACTGTGACTGCAGTGTCTGTGGGGGAAATGATGTGATCTGTAAATTCAAGTTGAACAGCCAAGGTGGAAGGCAGAGGTCTAACTCAAAATTGATATTCATTAGGATAATTAACTGGTACCATGTCACAAATGCAGTACAAATTAGTAAATGCACACCATCACATCTCTAAATTGCTAGATGAAATAATGCAGTAATTTGTTTAATTTTATTAAGCTTAGTAAAGACAGACAGCATTTAGCCACATGAAGGCAGAAAGATAAAATACTTTCAAATGTGCATTGTAACACCAAGCATGCAAAAAGATCAGCATCTTGTCCTGAGATAATGAAGAAATTATTTCAATATGATGCATGATGTTGTAAGGATGGAATATTCCTCTGGCCAGTTTGGGTCAGCTATTCTGGTTCTGGTCCCCCCCCAAACCCTTCCTCCCTCCCCCACCCCCACATTCCTGTGCTCTTCCAGTTTCCTTGCTAGCTGGGCAGTATAAGAAGGCAGAAGTCCTTGACTCCTTGTATGCACTGTTCAGTGACAACTAAAACATCATTGTGTCATCAACATTGTTTTCATCCAAAACACAGCACGGTGCCAAATGCTCTGAAGGAAATTCCGCCCATCTCAGTTGAAGTCAGGATAGAAATCTGAGAAAGAAAACATAACTATCAGAATTGCTAAACTTGATGGGGATAAAACCCCGAATATAGGAGAGTCCTTTAAGTCAGGAACCAAAAGATTGACCAGAATGAGCAGCTAGGGGAAAAAAAAAAAAGAAAAAGAAGAAAAAAGAATTAGAGGTATTCAAATTACCATTGGCATGTACATTTTTACCAGTGACACAAACTCCCAGAGGATGCAGTGTGTTTTCCATCTTTGGCTATCTGCAGATCGGGACTAGATGTGTTTCTGAAGTGATACAGGACAAGTGGATGAAATCTCATGAGCTTTATTTTGCAAGAAGTCAGATGGATTGACCTGTCGGTCCCCTGTGGATATTAACTTGGTGTTTGTTAGTCATACAGAAATGATTGAATTCCCAGAGCTCTGACCCAGGCATGCACAGAACTCTATTAAAAATCTTTCTGGATTATCTAGGATCTTTCTCACTCTGTGATAAGCCCAACTCTGTGGGCCAAAAGAAATATATATTCACTGCTCATTCTTCCCTAAACACTGGAGCAGCAGTTCTATGTGAAATTTCATGTTGATCTTCTCATTAACCTCACAGCTTTTTCTCTATTATTTTTTTTTCATTTATTTTCATAAAAGGTTATTAAAAGTAAATCTTAATTGGATTATGGCTGACCTTTGACTCTGACAGCCAGAATTTATTTTTTCTTCTTTTCTTTTGGGGATTACTATCTTTTAGAAGAAGAGTCTTGCTACATAAAAAAAAAAAAAAAAAAAGACTTGAGGAGCCTCAAGACTCAAGACTCAGCAGAGTCTTATGCAGTGAAATGTTTAATTGAAAATTTAAGAATACTTTATACCTTACCTATTATAATCAGATATTTATTAGCAGGGGCAGCAGATGGATAAATCCTTTCTGGGATATTGCCCCACAATGCCAGAGGCTTCCTGGGTAATATCCCTTAGAAAGTAAAGCTTGCTGAAGAAACACAAGTTGCCGATGGGCACCAACTTTTCTATCAAGAGACTCCTTCCTCTTGTTACAGAATCCCAGAATCCAATCCTGGCTAAGAATGGAGATCTCTCCAGGTCTCTGTGGCCTGGCCCTTCTCCAGCAGGGATACCCAGAGCTGGTGCCCAGGCTCACAGCCTGGTGGCTTTTGGATGTCTTCAAGGAGGAGACTCTACATCTCTCTGATCCCTGTTCCAGCTCTCTGGTACCTGCCCAGCACGGCAGCTCTGCCTGATGAACAGGGAAAGTTGTGCACAGGTTGTGCCCTGTGCCTCTTGGGAATCTGATTGCTGTATGTCACCTTCCTGTCCAAACCAAGACTATTTGCAAGACAACGTTGAGCCACAGACCCTTTCTTCTGGCCCAGACCCCGTTCTGGTGGTGACTGTTCACCTACAAGGAGATCAGTACAAGATTTTAGAATCATAGAATCATTAAATTTGGACAAGACCACTAAGATAAAGTCAATCATCAACCCAACACCACCATGCCCACTAAGCCATGCCCTTCTTGCTGCTCTCATCAGTATAGCTATTTGAACAAAACTGCCAGAAATTAGGGATTGTGGAAACTTAACTCACTAAATGGTGTTTCGAGAAGGGTGTGAGGTCTGTGGTTACAGTAAAGTGGAGCTGCAGGAGGAGAATTAAAAAGGGAGGCAGTCAGCTAGCTGCAGTCTTGTCTTTGGGATCACAGCCTTTCCACTGACTCATAGAGTGAGCTGTGCTTAAGTTTCTTTAGTTATTTGATGTAATTTTTGTGGTTGAAATGATTCTGTGGATCTGTGACATCGGCGGTGTTTTGATGGTGGAATTTAGCGGATACAGAAGGGGAAGCAGTTCTGCTTTCTGAGTTCTTTTCTTTTTTTCCAATTCCAGAGTACCTGTCACAGTTGATGTCTTCAAAGACATAGGTATATCTACGTATATATATTCTTTTTAACATATAACAAAGATGGTTACAGGGAAAAGCAGGGGATGCTATTTCCTAACAAAACTGCCTCTTCTTGATCATATTTCTGAGAACGAAAATAATTCAGGCTGACAGGTTCTCACCGCTTCTCATAAAGTGCACAGCAAAACAGCAGAAGGTTCCTTAAATGCAATGCAAAGCAATGAAAGCCGTGGCTGCTTCAGAGCCACATACAGCAGAGGAACATGACTGGTTCTTTGAGCAGAATTCATTTCTTGAAATAATCTGACTCCAGCAGGTGGATAAAAGTTTATGTCATTCCTTTTGCAGAATTTCATCGTATCATGTATAACACTCCAATGAATTTTATTCCTGGAAAGTTCAGCTGTGACCAAAAGACAAAGATTAAAAAAAATATATCCCCAAACCTCTGAGCCAAAGATGTAATACAGAATTTAAATAACATTTCAGAGAGGATCACATTTAGATGCATTTCACGGCAACTTATTTATTTTTTGAATAATCACATTACTCAAAGCAGTTTGGCAACAGGCAGGAGGGAAAATGATTCAAGGAGAAACAGAAGGTTATACCCCAGAAATACATTTGGTAGCCTGTAGAAATAATACAGCTAAGCTGAATGAAGTATAAAGCAAAAGAGCTATGAAATAAAATCTGGATATTTGAGGCTACACTCTGCAATCTCTACTTTAGAAAGAAAAGACTAAGCATGATTTTGCTTGAGTGAAGAGTGTCAGCTTAATTGCCAGATTTTCTTTCTGTTCTTGTTTTTGTTGCTGAAAGCGTCTCTAAGGCATTCCTTACTATAGTAGGGAATGTGTTCATATTCACTTCTTTTATTTCACAGGTTAAGAAAAAGCAGTCTTTAATGGTGAGTCCATATCTGTGATGACCAAACTCCTAATGGATGAGAATTTGCATCTGATGTCCAATGCATGGTGTGTGGCCAAAACCAGAAAGAGTCATAGGAGTCATGGAGGGGACAGACCCTTTAGCAGGGTCTGTTGAGACAGGACGAAGGGAAATGGTTTCAAACTCAAAGAGGGGAGACTTTGGTTGGAGGGGAGCAGGTTACCAGAGAGGTGGTAGAAGACCCATGTCTGGAGACACTCAAGGTCAGGCTAGATGGGGCACTGAGTATCTGATGGAGCTGTGGAAGTCCATATTCATTGCAGGGAGTTAGACTGCATGGCCTTTAAAGGTCCCTTCCAACTCAAACAATTCTATGATTCTGTAATAGGATCCCTCATGAGGTGAGATGTAACTGAGAGACTCCCATGTAGGTAGGTTCAAGAATGGTACTGATAGAGCATATAGTACTTAATGTTCTTTGCTGGTTTTTTTATTTTATACCTCAGGAAAGCTTTATTCCACTGTGATCACCATGGTTTCCACTACTAACCTCATTCCAACTTCTACAGTGAGTGACTTATGTATCAAAATTTTGGATATTTTTGCTTACAGATGTGTGTCCAGATTCTTCATTGCGTGCTGTATGGGAACTGCTGAATCACAGTCTGAACCTCTGATTGATCACCTGAGGAGCACCTCTGCTGCTG
The DNA here is from genome assembly GCA_035772895.1 of Perdix hodgsoniae. NCBI lineage: Eukaryota > Metazoa > Chordata > Aves > Galliformes > Phasianidae > Perdix > Perdix hodgsoniae. The sequence continues at coordinate 2,045,741 of JAPSGF010000093.1, read as the reverse complement.
GAAGGCGTGGAGCCTGGCTCCACCTCTCCTAGACCCATTTAAGAGCTACCAGGGGGGTAGGAGCTCTTTCTGGAGATCCCTCCTTTGGAATTTTACAGTGAGCCTAGGACAAGGGTAAGTACTCTATCTGTTCTCTTTTTGCTATAACAACCTGCTTAACCAAACTCTCTTATATATTTCATAATTATAGCATCTGTATATTCATTAATTATATGTATGCTCAGCCCCATTGCCATAAAATGTTGGTAATATACTTACCTATGGCAGGAACTTCCCCATTCTGTTTTGGACTAAGCATTTGGACAGGATGCAGAGATTTTTTCGTAATGATCAAAATAAAGAATAAAATATTTCTCAATTAAGTTTTTTCAGCTTTGGATCTATTCTAAAGGAGCTGGAAAAAGATAGTCATCCAAACATTGAGTTTTGTGTCACTTGTATGTATTATTTTTTTGATCCTAAAAGCACTTTATTTTTTGTCAGTTGTTCCTTCCTATGTGTGACTTCTTCAATCTTGTGTAGATGGCTCCCCACTCTAGGCACTTAAAAGTATGGGAGAAAATCTGAAGTACAGTTTAACATAGAAATTATAGTTAGGTTTATGTAGACTGGAGTATTTGTATCTTGAAAGATTTTTCTATTTTAGTTGTTGATTATCTTTCACAGAGACTTCATTACACCTCTTGTTCAGTGTCTCGGTCTGTAAATATCACCCATATGTGGCAGGATCTTCCATGAGGATCTGCAAAATCTTGGACAAAAGCAATGTAGCTGAAAGTGTTCCCACATGCAATGCTCTTTTCTGGAACTTTTCTTTATCCAAGTAATGTCTTAATCTTTAATTGATAAACACTCTTGTCACAAAGGGCACAGGTCCCCAGGAAAAAATGCATTAGTACTGTCTCTATGAACAGTGTTTAACAGGATAGCTGAACACAGGCAGCATTTAGTTTCTATTCCTTCTTCAAGGGATCTTTATGTAAATCCCATGAGGTTTTTGCATTTGCCCATTCTGTTACGAACCATTTTGTCACATTTAAAATGGACTTCAAGGCGTTTTTAGAAAGCTATTACTCAATGTCAGGCTTGGGAAGAGCAAAGACAGTGAGTATTCAGCTCCCACAATGAAGATCGCAACAAATAGCGTCAGGCTCTTAGGAGATGCCAAGCATTAGCAATGGGAAAGCTGCCAAGCTTCTTAGGGGAGCAGAGGTAATTCTTTCATCCTTGTCATTGCTCAGGTCGTGTTTACAATAAACAAGGGAGCTGATTTATAAGAAAGCCAGAGGATAATATTTAGCACTGCTCTTCTCCGTTATCTCAGAACATTAACTTGTAAGATACAAATAATCACCAGCACTATGCCAATTATCGTATTGCTTTTACTACAACTCTATCTTCCCACAGAATGACCCCATTTCAGTCCCACTTTTCAGCACGGTTTCTCTCTCTAATGCTTATCCCTGATATTGAATGTAAAGAAAATTGCAAAATATCAGCAGTGTGAAACACTGTGTTACAAATGAAAACAGAGTGTACGTGTATAAATAGCAGTAGTAGAAGAAAAAAGGTAAACTCTGTATTTGAGGCTCCTGGTACTTTCTCATTCTTGGACTCCATCAATAAAACTAACAATAAAAACACATTTTGTTTTGGGAAGCTTTACAGAAAATCTCAGGAAATAACATTATAAAACATAAAATGCCATTTTTTTTTCTTGTGCTAGCCAGTCAAGTATTTAACAAAAAACAGTGATCCAGTTTTAAGATGACATTGCCATATACGATGTCCTAATCTGCAGTGATATTTAGGCTCCTAAATTCCATGTGTTTTAGCAGCACTTGAATACTTATTGAGGTATTAGAATAGAATAAAATAGAATAGAATGGCTTGAGTTGGAGGGGATCCCAAGGATCTTCTCCATACAGCAAGGTCTATTTCTAAGCCATCAGCCTCCCAGTTCGAACTCTCACAAGAGCTGTCTGAATTTTCAGATGGGATTTTTTCACTGTAGATTTCTTACAATTGTTTCACCTCTCATTAAGCTTTCTTAACTTAAAAAAAAAAATAAAAATTAACCAGTGGTATGTATGATAATTTTTATAAACTGATGTTGTAAATATATACAGAGAAGGGCCAAATATCTAGATAGTTTAAATGAGTGCTTCTGTTCAATCACATCAATGTACTGAAAAAGCTTGAAAAAGTCTTAAAGTCTTCAAAAAAAATTTTTGGAGACATTTCTAAGCACTATTTGTATTTTTGTTGTTTTTGTTATTCAGGATTGGCTGCTTTGATCAAAGCGAAGCCAAACTCATAGCAGCAGGAAGAAGTTCATACTTGCTTCTGCCCACGTCTGGTGATGTTCATAATTTATTTGTAATATATTTGTAATATATTTCAATTTTATTTTGGTAATATATTTCAACAGTCAGACAGCAATATATACCCCACATACATCTCAACCCTGCAGTCACTGCAGAGCCCTTGTTGTTTGCTGGAAAAGCATAGTTTTTTGCTTTTACTAGACGCTTCGGATTGAGGACTGTGACAATTTACAAGTAACTGCAGGATGCTCGTTTGCATAACAAAGGAATTTGGCTACACTGAGGCACTGGCCCTGTGACTGTTAGCTTCCATCCTTTCAATGTAACACAGCTGCCATCACTCTGAGACAAGGGAGATACAATCGGATCCCACTTGTGATTCTGAATGCAAATTTTCAAACAAGCTCTAATGCAATCCAATTAGGTGAGGTGGGAAACCAGAGCAAGAATCTTGATTAGCATTTACAAGCATTAACATTTACAGTAAACCAGACAAAATAATAAGCTGTTCCCAAAATAATCATGTGATGTGTATGGAACATGTAAAACAGGTTGGTTGATTAAAGTCTTGTGACTTCATTGTTTGTGCCTACACCTTAAAGGTCAGCTCAACAGTTCTCCTATTCCATTCTTATTCTTGCCATGGTGAAGCACGTGGTTGGTCCCTGCTTCTTACAAGAACTGTGAATCACATGCTTTTGTAATATTCCATTCATAGGTGCAGCTTAGGACCATGATGCATGAACCAGCAGATGGCATTGTGAACTGAACATAACATTTCATGTTCTGATTTGTTGGTCAAATTCCTGAAGCCAGAGTTGAAATGGTTCCCCTATTTCCCAGATCACTTGGTCCAATTATTTAGTAGTGCTTGCTCCTTCCTCAATTTTTGACTTCTAGTGTTTGGGTATTTTTTGTAAATTGAATATTCAATAGGTCCACCATTACTGGGACAAAGAATCTCACAATAACAGGAGCATTGAAGTTGGCAGAGATCCTTGAAGGTCACCTTGTCTAAGCCTGTTGTTCAAAGCAGCATCAATTACAGCAGGTTGCTCAGGATTGTATTCATTTGGGTTTTGACTATCTCTATCAAATGGGGAAAAAACCTTCAAGATTTTCTCACTAAGCTTTGGTACTCACATCATTTGTCATTCTCAGAGTAAGTTTCTCCACATATTGGGTTTCTGCCTGTGACCTCAAGACCTATTATAGTGTCAGTGTATTCAGAAGAGAAGAGTATTCAGAAGACAACTCAAGTTCGTTGAAGGAATCTTGGGAAATAAGTGGCAGAAAGCACATTACTTTTATTTCTCTGTTTAAGGAAAGCTATAGGCTTGTCTTTGTCGCTGCAAGTGAAGGACTGGCACAGGTTGGCCAGAGAGATGGTTTGTGTTCTGGAGCCACCCAAGGTGGTTGGGTTTCTGAGCAGCTGGTGGAGCTGTGGGTGTCCCTGTTCATTGTAGGGGAGTGAGTAGGTCCCTTCCAACTCAAACCATTCTTTGTTTCTATACAAACTCCTGAGCTCTTCCAAGGGAAATATATCTGAAGAGAATGATTTTCTCCAAGATCTACATAGAAGGCTTAAACTCAGCACTGTCTGTAGGTTTTCAGTTGTCTCATAGGTTCAACAAGTCTGAGTTGAGTGCCTCAGCTTCCTAAACTGCACCAAGGGAGAAGAAGGCAGGTGTCAGACTGGTACAAAAGGGTTGTATTAAATAAAAAGAAATATTGGTAAAATTTCCCAAAATGTCTCCATGCCAGAACTTTCTTCAGAGGCAATATTTCAAATTTAAAAGCTGATGCTAAGCTAAGTTCATTTTCAACTCTTCTAGTTGATAAAAGGAGTGAAAACTTATGCTGATGCCTTCTATCTGTTGGATCTGTGCCTGAGCCTGTGAACTGTAGGCTATTCTAAAATGGGCCTATCTTGTTCTCCTCTCACTGTTACAGCTAATTAAATATTAGTTGCCAAGGGACCTTGTGCTAAAATCTCCTGCAGATGAGCTGCAGAACAGATCTCTGTCTTGATTTGGCCTAGTAAGTATTTTATTTTCTTAAATATGTGAGGGAACTGGGAGCACATTCCTCCTTCAAACCTAAGTCACAAAACATGATGTCAGATATCCTGAGAAGCCTGGTAGAAATATCATCATACTAGCATGAAAGTGACAAATTCCTGTGTTGAAGATGACTTTATTGCTTAATGCAACTAAAAGGAAAATTACACATCTTCCTGTTTTGGTTGTATCAGTCCATGAATTCTGACCTAACTGACTAGAATGGATTCCAAAGGGGATGTTGGCTGAAGTCACCTGTTTTTATTTGCTAAAGTACCTAAGATAATTTTATTTGCTGAGTGTCTAAGGAAGCAGCTTAATGACTTGGGTATAGAATCATAGAATCATTACGGTCGGAAAAGACTTCTAGGATCATTTAGTATCTGCCCACTGCCAAAAAGCCACTACATTGTTACCTCCCATGTGCTCACTGATGTGACAGGCAATCCTGGAGGAGATCACGATAATGGCAATATAAGTTGCATGTGATCACCATGCCCTGACCCTTCTTCCCCTCCTCACTTTCATAGAGGACTTTTTTCTGTCATAACTAGTTTTTAGTGTTTTGTTGTCACTGATGATGAAATAAAAGGAAATGTGCAAGAAAAAGTATTCTGCCTGGACTAGAACAGGAAGACAGCATGTTGGGTTCAGAATCCAGATTTGTTCTAACACTGACTTTTATTTCCCCGTGCAAAGCATGAGGCAGGGTAAAGCTTACTCTTCCTCCTATCAGCAGGCATAAAAGGTTGCAAACACAAGCTTGTCTTCAGAAAAGTTGACATTTGGGTTTGATTTGTCTCCCATAACAGATTGTGGCTTGGAAGACACATGGGATTCATTGGCTTTCATTCAGTGCTATGCCATGGTAGGCTACATGAACATGCACCAGGCAAGGAGTTGACATTCATGTGCTGTGGCAGTACCTTGTCTATCTTCCTCTCTGAAATCACACACAACTACCCACTCATGTCTGACCAAAATGACACTGAACAACACCACAGTGTGCTTTAAATTTGGAGCTGTACCTGTATTTCTTTGCAAATCTTTCTGTAAAGAATGGGGACAATGATAAAACAGAGAAGAAGAGCTTCAAGTCATTATTACTTAAAACTTCACAGACTTCAAATGGCCTCCTACAGCTTCTTTTAACATCAGCAAAAACATGAACAAGTAACAAATTACAAATGAATGAATTGTTCTTGGCTTCTGTGGGTATGCTTTGCAGGCCTAAAGGATTTAATGGCATTGAGTCAAATGTTGTAGTTTAGTTTTGTCACCTGATAACCAGTCTGTTTCATGCATTCACTTTCTTATTTCATGTCTATTGATCAAAGCATAGAGAATTCCCTGAAAGATCCCTTTTCTGTGGCTGAAGCAAAAAGAAACACAGCTATTACAAATATGAAAACTGCGTTTAGTCATCTATGATTTCAGCTATGTAAACAGCTCCTGTTGGCTCATTCTAATCTTGTAAGATATATATATATATTTAATCTTCATTTCTTTTAAAATTGCATTCACTTTCAAAGGATGAAAATATATTTGGATTCTTGTGCTTTTGTTTCATAGAGTCGTATGAGTTGAAAGGGACACTTAAAGGCCATGTAGTCCAATTCCCCTGCAGTGAGCAGGGACATCTACAGTTTTTAATTTCTTTATCTTCCTTTCTTCCTATTCTTGTCATTGTGACTACATTAAACAACATTTTCCACACAGTTGCACGTTTTTACAGTTATCCTAATTTTTTTTCTTTTTCTGAAATTGAGAGTCTTCTAAGTGTACATATTTCTCTTGTTTATCACTTCAGGAACACTCACTATAAATGCAAGAACTGTCACACATACCAGCCCATATGCATTTTAGAATTTCTTTTGATACTGGTTATTAAAAAGTGTCTGCTCTTAATCCTTTTATGTTTATCAAATTGCTAGTATAATTATAAACGTCGCTTCTGAGCCTGTTCTCTAATTTGAGCATTAGAAATGAACATCACCAACTCTTCACAGATGAAACACAAAGAACAAATTGCATCTTAACAGCAGAGCATAAAAGCAGATTGCAATATTAAATTGTATTGTGAATAACAGGCAGGGAGCATTTGGGTGAGCAATTGAAAAGAAGATGCTATCTGCAAGATAAGTCACAAAACATGATGTCAGATATCCTGAGAAGCCTGGTAGAAATATCATACTAGCATGAAAGTGACAGATTTCTAAACGCCTTGGCTCATAGGAGAAAGCATTCAAAATTGCAAGTCAAGCATCTGCAATCTGGCTTACATATTTCTTAGAGTGAAACAGACATTATTTATGCTGTGTGATGTTTGCAGAATGAAAGCTGCTGGTTGTGTAACTGCCCTGGGTCTCATGGTGCTTTAACAGTACATCCCAGTGTCAAATGGTTATCATTTATGGATTTACTGCAAGCCCTAGAGAAACCCACCACAACTTCAGAAGCAGACAAATGAAAAAATTCCAAAGCAGCAGACTGATGTTTTGGTCCATGGAATAAAAGTTATTTCCTTCGCTTTTGGCAAGAGGGGTATGAATCCTAAAAGAAAAGTACAGAATCATAATGGCATCATAGAATCATTAAGGTAAATCATTAAGGAATAAAATTAATCATAGAATCATTAAGGAAAAAAATTAAGATAATCTAGTCCAACTGTCCAGCTACCACCAGTCTTGCCCACTAACTCATGACCATCAGTGCTACATCTCCATGTCTCTTGAACATGTCCAGGGATGGTGACTCTACCACCTCCCTGAGCAGCCTGTTCCAAAACATAGCGATGGCATAGTATAGTGTTCCTTTTCTGTTGTATATTGTCAGGTTTTCCATGTATAAAGCCCTCAAATCAGGAGGAAAAAAAAAAGAAAAGATACATCTTTAGGCCAACAGAAGCCAAGACTGTGGCCACTTCTCAGAAGCAGCAATAGAAAATACAGGAATAGATCTCAACATACTCTCAAGGATCTGCCTTGCTGGAAATTATCCTCACTAGTTCTTGTCTTCTCTATTTACGTACTGAAAACAGTATATTGCCTTTGCAGTTTCCCACTCTGTGTGAGAATCCCTGTTATGGTTAATGGTCTCTCCTATTATTCCCTTTTCTATGTTATATTACTACTATTCCCTCATTTTTTCTTTGGGTATTTTCAAAGGTCCTCATCTTTTCCTTGATTACACCTGAATACAGAGCAAAGAGGCACAGCTTTATCAAAGTGTGCTATTCAAATCACAGACAGCGGATGCTACATTGGGCTTTATAAATGGATAGAACAATCCCCTCCAGTGTCCTACAGATGCCACTTGTATTTATACAACCTAGTATGAAGTTTGCCCTTTTCCAAGAATGTGATCTTTTTCTTTTACCGTGACTTTTTCACACTTGTCAACTTGAAGTTCAGCAATTTTTTTCAGTGGATTTGCTGTCTAGCTGCTTTTTCTGCATTTGCAGAGATTATTCCCATCTAAATGTGGACACCTGAACCTATTTTGTAATGAATAGCACCATGTTCCCCTGTTTATCAAGAATATTTTGAATTCTGTTTATCCTCTTCATTATGCTGATAGCCACTCTTTGCTAGAAATTTTTAGGTTTTCTACAAACCTAAAATTGTACTTTTATATTAATCAAGAGTAATGAGTATATCCAACAGCACCAAATGTAAACAGACCCAGTGTCATGCCACTTTCTGAGCTGGCAGTCAACTTTTGATAATTAGAATTATTTCAACATTGTTGTACCCTCTGTAGCTCAGTTACACACTCTGTACTCTCAGCAAATGCTTTCACATCTTACCCATGAACATTTATATAGGATACAATAAAATGCTTTATTAAAGATATAATATCAACTTTTTTCTTTTTTCTTTTTTTTTCCATAAGGGCTGTTATTGCATTTTGAAAGGATTTAACTGGATGACTTTAGGTATATCCAGAAAAAAAATAACAATTTGGAAGTAATTTCAACCAGTTCTCTATATGACTGTAACTAAACAATATGAAGTCAGATGGAAAATTAAAGTATTTTCTAATACTGCCTATCTTCTTTCTGTTTTCCAGTTGTAGGTACCTCTTGCATTAGTTGTGTTGGCTTTTCTGATTAGTATGATTTTTATTAGAATATCAGGCAAAGACTAATTATTTTATTGAAGACTGGAGAAAAATAGACATTAAGCATCACGACCTCTTGGCCTTTTCTGTTGACGACTTCCACTTTTTGTTGAAGCAGATGAGAATCATCCTTGTTTTTTCACTTACTGTTGCCAAGACCACATTTTTGTGGCTCTGGCTTGCTGTCTCTTATACTATACATCAGCCATTCTTATCTTTTTTCCTGGTTTATTCATCTTTATCTGATTGTGAAGACAAAGGTGTTCTAGCATCATACATTAATTCATTTTTTTACTTCAATTAATTTAAGTGTATTTATTAAAGTTTTTTTCAAAAGTAACATCTGATTGCAAGACAGATTTTGCTACTACTTGGGACAGCTTTAGCATATGTTCCAAGCTAAGTACAAGTGAATCTACAACTTTTGAATTTATTTGATTTTAAAAGGAGAGAGTACACTTAGTCTGTTGTTTTGGGTGGTTGAGATTCTGAGCGTGCTTGTAATCATTATTCTCTGCCTAAAGCATTCAGTAAGCACCTCTCTAACTGAATAAATATAAAAGACATCATCATGCAAATTTATCTCTTCTTCCTGTAATCCCAAATTACAATATGGTGCTTTCAAACACTGCATTTAGATTTCTTCACCTCCTGCTCTTCCTCTTCACAATCCATTCTTTAATTAGACCACGTTTTTTAAGAACAGGAAAGAAATTAAAAGTAAACGACATGAGAAAATGCATTTTTTCTTACACTGACATCACAGATGGTAGAGGCCTACTTTACTGAATGTGATTATAAACATTAATCATATTTTCTTTTGTCTGCTAAGTAAGACTTATCCTGATGGAAAGAGAACCATACTAATAAAAATATTTACACTGCACAACAGGCACCCTTAAGCATTAGGACAAAGAAAGTAGTTGTTTTTTTCCTTTTTATTCTTTTCTAGAGGACTGATTATTACTTCTTGCATGGATCATCATCTTCATGGGGTTTTACTCCTGAGCAGCTACTAAAACACAAGTTCTTCTAGTGTAAATCATCCTGCGTCTTAAGTCCTCAATTCATTCTTTAGGAAAATGGGAATGAAACTCAACATTTAGAGGAATATTGTAAAGTTTTTGGGAAATTCTAACTGGCATTATAAAATACAGAATATAAATATAAACTGGCATAATAAACTGGTGCTATAAAATTTTATGCACTTCAGAGCAACTTTTTAGAGTAGCTTTAGGATAATTTATTAAGCAGCAACTTTTTACTCTTTTTATTTAAGTTAGAGTTTTGCCCAGCCTTAAGGCATAGGAAAAAAATTCCAGTCTCTCTTATAGTCCCAAATCTTAAGCCATTTACCAAGGAAACTTCCTTTATTTTCTTTGAGAGATATATATATATATATATATTGCATTCAGAAGATCAGATCTTCAAGCTTTTTGTGCAAATCAGATGCCTGGCTTGGTCTCACTCAAACTAATCCCAATGTAAAATTCTCCCTCCCTTTTTCCACAAGTACACACGGAGACAAATCTGCTCACCGGAAATTCTTGGCAAGCTCAACCAGCCACATGAAATAAGTCATCTGAAATAAATGTTCTGTAGTGACTTACACTAAACTTGGAAAACTTGTGAAGTTGTGAAAATGAAAAAAATAAAGACAGAAAAAAAACACAAAAGAAAGATGGAAGAAACAGAAAAGAATCTGTTATCATGTTCATCACAACTGGGGCTTAGCTCCCTCCATGTCCTTCTGGCACTGGCTCCAAGAATTAACCTTTTGTAAATATATGTGAAAAGGGACACCCTGTCGTTTCCATATGGCTTCTATGTTTGAATTGGCAATTACTTACCAAAAACTTGCTTAGGTCTTGACAAAAGTGCAGTCATGAGCACTTTGATCTCAGGTCTCATGGAGAATGTTCCCAAATGAACAGATACTGAGATACTGACTCAATTGCCGGAGGGATCTGAGATGTGTTCTGGTTGGATATCAGGAAAACTTCCTTCTTGGGAGGACTGGTCAGGCATTGGCGCAGTCCACCCAGGAAAATGGTGGAATCACCATCCTTGGGGGTGTTCCAGAAGTGTGGAAATGTGGCACTGAGGAACATAGTTTAAGTGGGCATGGTGAGGATGGGTCAGTGGTTGGACTTGATGATCTTAGGGGTCTTTTCCAATTTTCTATGATTCTATACTTTGCCCATCAATTTTTTTTTATTATTATAAGCATTTCTGCACTAACCAGGTTGGTTGTTCTGGTGCCCATTCTGGTTGCTTTTCTCCCTTCTACTCTAGGAACTGTATGTATCCATAATGCCTTATTTCTGCAAGCCATTTTGCAGACCATACTTCTGAAGACTGGGTGCAGCAGCAACAATCTTACAGTATGATGGATATTTAGTAAACAACTTCTTGATTTCTCCATTTCAGTCCTCTGACAGTGAGAGACTGGGACAATAAATCTTCCTATTTAAATATTATGTCAACTGTGTTGATTTACCAATTAAAAATAACCTAGTTCTTACCTCTGAGAAATTTTCAAACAGTGTAAAATGAAAACTAGATATTTGATTCTTAGAATGAAGAATGTATACCTTTCTGTTAGAACTGAATTCATTTGTAACAAAGCTAGCAAGCACAGGAAATTGCTGATTCACACCGTAGTTCCAACTGTAATACTAAAAACTCTTACACAACTACTCACAATGCTTACAGAGTGGTAAAAAATAGGGTAGGGATGTGTGGTTTATGTTGAAAGCATGTTTTATTTTCACAGTGAAATCTCCTTGTTGATATTAAACGTAGTCCTGAAGGATGTGCTGAAGCATAGGCGGAAAGCTGTGGTACCTGCAGCTGCAAACAGATCTTTCTAGCTGGGGCACACTGTGAGAAAGAATACGGGACATTATGAATTGGCTTGGATAGAACCCAGCCTTGCTTCTGTTGGATACAATGTGAGAAAATGTACATCCTCCAATTTCACATTAACAGAAGTCTCATTTTTGCGCAGCACATACAGCCAAGGGCTAGAATGATATTAATGATGTGGAAAAAGACCAGCCTGTCATTTTTGCTGAAAATGATAAGAGAAAACAATTTCCTGTAGCAGTTGCAAACACAGCATGAAGATTAAAGACTGGTTTGTCAACCTGGTGTCCTCCACTGCTGGAACAGATAATTTACAACAGTACTCCATTGCTGCGTGAAGAGAAATAACATCACCTCAAAGCCTATTCAACTCAGGGGAGGTTTATGCTCTTAAGAGATCAAGGTTAAGCTATGAGTTATTATTTTTCATAGATGGTTCTATCTGTGAGCAAAGTAAGCAACTTTGTGCTGATAGCAAACTGTCTATCAGCTTTGGCTACTCCAACACCTTCAAAAACCAGTTTGCTGCTGCTACTGATGAGGCTCAGGGTACATGGCAGGTATATGTGAGCAGTAGATCACCTACAGAAACTACCCACCACAATGTGTAGGATTCCCCTATGAACTGCAATTTGATTCATCTTTGTCTTTATATTTAGAATAATTAGTGCCAGAAATAATAATAATAATAATAATCAGCATTGTCAAGTCAACAGTGCTCATAACCTTTGCATTGAACATTTTTCTGTTTTTTTTTTTTCTGCTCAGATTTTCCTAATAGAAAGTAAAATTTTTTTTTCTGCATGAAAAACAAAACTCAGGAAACTGTGAACTTAGACCAGAGAAGAGGCAGCATTGAAGAGGACTTGAGGTAGCTCTCAGATGATTATTGCACTGCCTCTTTAATATACCTTTTTCTTACCCTGAAGAGCTTTTCATATCCTGATAGTATTAAAGCAGCAAATATGAGTACTGGAAATGACACAAGGAGAAATCTAGACTTACTTTTATTAAAAAAAAAAAAAAAAGTGAGAAGTCATATGGGTCTTACTTATTTCCAAATATTATTAGGCTTGTTAATTGAGAACATTTTTGCCATAAAGTTTATCCAGTGTGACAAGAATTCAACAGAGATCTCAGTAAGATCAAGCAATAATATCTTTTTTTGTTTGTAACATTTTCATGCACATTAAGGGGCTGTGATAAAAACTCAGAGAATATTTTTTGAAGATCACCTTTTAATCCTATGAAGAAATAAGTTATATTTCTCCTCTGTCTTTCTCTCTCTTCTCTCCCCACTTCCCCAGTATCTTCATGCAAAGCTGCCCTCTGTATTTTTCATTTCATTTAGGAACCATTGAGATCTGATCTGAAGTCTTTTGAAATCAATGGGGAAAAAAAAAATAAAATTAATTGCCTTCCGGACCTTAATCATTGCCATTTGGATCAAAACAACCAGCTGTTAGTCCCTAACAGCAGAGAGAATGGAAGTAAATTGATTGCATGTGGTGATGGTTGCAGAACTCAGCATAGACTCCTGAAAGAATTCTGTTGCTAAGAAATCACAGAGGAACCTTCTCAAAACTGACTTCTGGAATTTCAAAATGCTGTTCTTGTCCTTAAGGCTGTTGTGTATTATGTCAAAATTCAACTGGATAAATGAAGATGGAAGATTTGTTTGAGGGTTGATCTGTAGGGCTGAAAATTTGTCCTGTCCTAATTCTGGAATGCAAAATAGGATCCAGGTGAGTCTGTATATCTTCAGTCGTAGGAGCGAAGTTAAATGTAGAAAACTGTAAAACAAACAAACAAAAACTGTAGAAAGTACTCCATAACTACAAAGAAACTTAAAAGATGTGGTCCTGAACTTCTGTGGTTATTGAGTTCCAACGAAGAGAAAAGATTTGTCTTCCATTTTGAGGATGGCTATCCATAAATTTCATCTCCATTTTCCCAAGAGATTTCCACAAACCAAATGGATGATTTTTCAATTCTTTCATTTTTTGTCTTTTTTTTTCATACAAAAGTGGTTTGCACTTGTTTTATGGCTAGTGACATTTTAAGGGGCTTTCTAGAAATGAAATAATCCAGTTTGAGTAGGTTGTTCTTCCCATGTTTTTCAATAGAAAATGAAAAATAAAAAATTCCCTGGAGAGGAATGGATCGTTATTTCAAAATTATACTACAGCTGTTGTTTGTGGGAAAAAGAAAATAAATGGGAAGGAGTATTCCTTCCCTTTAAGTTGCAAAAATGAAGTCTATCTACATAGAAAATATTTAAAAATACAATGGTTGTTATCGTGAAAGAACGAGCGTTTTATTTCTGCCATCGTGTGGTGACCTTTTGTGTATGATCCATCTCCTCATGGACTGAATTATCTAATTTTTTTTTCCCCCAATTGCACATATTTTCTCTGTAAACTTTTGGGGCCTACTGTCATTAGAATGGCTTCAAAGAGGCAGTCATTTCTTAGCAGTTCATCTGCTCCCCTTTGTATTTAAACATTATGGGAGGCAGAACATGCAAGAAGTTGCATCAGAGTTTATCTTAATGATGCTGCCTGAAGTCACAGCCCTGTAGAGCTTGCATCTCTGAGGTTGATGTTAAACACTGCAGAAGCCTACTGTTTGCTGAATGTGTCCATCAAAAGATTATTCTGTTCATCCAAGTTGCTTCACTTTCTCTTTTCTGATGCCTGAGTGCAGGAATCCACTGCTCTACTTCTTTGGATTCAGCAGAAAGTTGTTTTGTGTTTAAGTTAGGCATAGATTCGTGTCAATGCAGGTAACTACTCATGGGAGATGTTGCTTAGATGGATGAGTGACGCTTTGCAGTGGAAGCATTTGTTACTAGGCGTGTTTCCATTGCTGATATTTATTTACTTATCTATTCATTTATTGGTAGTCACAAAGTCATTACTCACTCTTGGGCTCATATTCCATACCCTGTTGGAAAACAGATGTCACCTCAAGTGAGGTCTGAGCCCTTGAACTTCCTTCCCTTGTACAGTCCACCCTTAGGTCATACTCTGCTGAGAAAAAAAAGAATCAATGCTTTACCAGCTTTACCCATCACACAGAAGAGACCTTTTTTTTTTCTCCTGTTGATCTTCCTCTCTATGACTCCTTATCTGTCTGAATTCTCAGTGTTAGCTCAATTCTTTCAAATGTCTTCTTCACAACTGTGTTCTGGAAAAAATAAATAAATAAATAAATAATAAAATTCTAACAACCTATCATGATGATACAAACGCCATATGTGGAGGAAAAACTGCCTTGAAATTAGGTCACAGTGCTGTGTTTGGGATGTTCAGATTGAACTGAAGCCATTGCAGTAGAGTACACCAGGATATATGCATACAATGCAATAAATCAGTACAGAGATGAGAAGCTAGGGAGGGCATAGCCCTGCCAGTGGAGCAGCCTGCTTAAGCTGTTTACTCTCAAAGAGCTTTTCACACTGAGTTTGGTGTAATATTTACTTCTGCAGCTCAAGTTATCATATGAAAACCAGTTATTTCCATATCCATTTTTCTCGGACTGTGAGATAGAAAAAGAGCTGTATCCTACTTCCTTACTTTTACCTTTCCACTTACCTTTTCTATCTCTTATCCTCTCACTCACTTACCAACAACCCTTTCTCATGCCAACCCTACTTTTAGGGTTAGCTGGCAAAGAGGGATAAGAAGATATTTGATGGGGTGGGTATTGCATTTATTTCCCCATTTCCTAAACATAGAATCACAGAATGGCTTGGCTTGGAAGGGACCCCAAGGATCATCAAGTTCCAACCCCTTGCTACAGGCAGGGCTGCCAACCTCCAGATCCGGCACTCACACAGTGTTGCCCAGGGCTCCATCCAAACTGGTCTTGAACATCTCCAGGGATGAATCATCCACAGCCTCTCTGGACAGGCTGTTCCAGCACCTCACCACTTTCTCTGTTCAATAATTTGAAGAGTGGAGTTGAGTTGAATTTAGTGAACTCCATAAAGCTGCACCAGCAATCCCACTTCCAGCAGAAGAAAGTCTTCTGCAAAGATGATCTCAGGCACAGAAAAGGGGTTTCTCTGCGGATTTTTGTGGAGGAATATTGGAGCTTCAGGTAAGGAAGGAAAGGCAGTAAAATCTGGAATTCAGGGCATATTGGAGCTAGAAAGGACAAGGCATGAGGTAGTGTAGTGTTTGAGGACTTGCTGTGGAAGCCAGAGGCTGTAATTGTTTCAACTGGCTAACCTAGCTTGAAGAATGAAGAATATTACTACATTTTAAAATGTTATGATCATACTTTTCAGATCTTGCTTAATGAATAAATGAGAATCAACAGCTTTTAATGGCAATCTATCACCTAAACTACGCAGTTAGTATGAAAAACAGCATTAACACAAGCAAATCTTCTAAAGTAAACAAATACTTCAGCACAAAGTAGGTGGAAAAGTGCAAAATACTGTTTGACTGTTACACAATGACAACACTGCATTTCTGTTTGGAGATCCCTAAGTCCTTTAAAATTATTGACGTATGAATTTTCAGATAAGTCAGAAACATTGTTATTTTCATTTTATAGTGAGAGATACCAACATACAAAGAAATTAAATGTCAGTCAAGGTTTATAGACAAGCTGAAGATGGACAATAAATGCCTCCACACCATGATCAGAGGTTTTCTCACAGAGTAACTTCAATTTCTGGATACTTCTATGTATAAAGTGATAGCATGGTTACCTTTTATCATAAAATCTATTAAATGAAAGATATGCAGTTAACTATTGAAGGGTTTTTATTGACTTCTTGAGAAAGATTTTTAAAACTTTTTTTTTTTCACTTTGATGTGCATAAGTTGTTTCTTCTTATTCAGTACATTAACTGCTGCTGAATAATTTGGAGGATATTTTGATCTGAATTAGTTATTCTTGGGATCAGGTTTCCTAGAGCTCAGTTAATGCTTTCAGAGTTAAGTGTCTGAAATCTTGCAGTGAAGTCCATTTTGAAGCAGATAGTTTAGACTAAACTTTGAAAATATAGACCTTGGGGACTGGATACAGCAGCTTTCCAGTTTTCTGTTGTAGACATCCTTCCAATTCAGACTGTCTTTGGATATCAGGGAATAAGAGTAAAAGCTCTTCTGGAAAATTTCTTTTGACTTTTCAGTACTGTATTTTTCCTTTTAAATTATGTGGAAATTCCAAATGCTTTGTGTTAGAGTTGAAACCATCATAGAGGTACACACGGAACAAAGCAGGTACTATTTTTCGGTGAAAGAAAATCTGGATATTAACGAATTATTCCTTTATGAACTCAACCAAGGGATCACAAATCGCAGAATTGCAGAGGTTGGAAGGGACCTCTAGAAACTGAGTCCAACCTCTAAAAGGATTTGTTTCTGCTCATCTCTACTGTTTTTCATTCTTACATTTCCTTCTTTGTTTGACACAAGCTACACCATGTAGACTATATAGGGATAGAATATAGGTTCCCTCCATAGTGAATAGAACTGAGTAGGCGCCTCTAAAGGTGAGCCATGCCAACTGCTTTGGAATGAGAAAAT
Organism: Perdix hodgsoniae; assembly: GCA_035772895.1. Classification (NCBI taxonomy): domain Eukaryota; kingdom Metazoa; phylum Chordata; class Aves; order Galliformes; family Phasianidae; genus Perdix; species Perdix hodgsoniae. Next base: position 2,028,818 of record JAPSGF010000093.1, on the reverse strand, counting down.
AATTTCCCTATCAAGAGAAGCCTATCTGTCTCCAGTAGCCTTGAGAATGCTTAGCCAGATAATCACCTGTATCCACAATATAGTTTGGGGGTTGATTTTTATCAAAACAAACAAACAAAAAAGTTGCACTGGCATATATTTGACACGAGTGCCCGTATCCACAAGTCATACCAGCAATTCTGGGATATCAGCATTTGGGAAATGCTTTGGAGAGCTCCTGGTGAATGCTTTGGCACCAAAGTCCATAGTAACGCAACCTGTTGACAAAACTTCCAATGACCTTCTGTTAGCCAGAGGTCTCTGAGTGCCAGATATTCTGACTTTTAGTGCTGATCACTGACAATATAGGATATCCAGACTTAGAACATCGGTGCTCAGCTCATTTTAGGGACATCACCACACTAAGCAAACTCTTGGTTTTCTCTGTCACATTTCCACAAAACACTGAATCTGGCTGAGGTCATCACTCCTCCTTTTCATATTTCTAAGTGTCTTCTTGCTCAAGTGATTGGAAATACTCTCTATACTCCAAGTTGAGTATAGTGATTAGAATCTTTTCTTTGCTCTGTAAATGCACATTTCTCCAAAAGAAAGCACAGGCGTTTTTGCACTAGATCGAATTCTGACAAATGTAAAATAAATAAGCAAACAAACAAATAAATAAGGCATAAGAGAATGAATGCAGTGAAAGCAGTGAATTAAGAATGTGAATTTGGATGTACTGCTGCTTTCATTTGAAGGTAAATGTGCCGAATGCCTTTAATGTCTGTGTGCAGTCATAATACGCAGTTCAATAAAAAATAGCACTCAATTTTAGCATTTAAACTACTTTCTTAATGTTATAGTGGTAGTAATTAAAATTACCACTGTTGCATTCAGCCAGGAGTCAATGGTTTGCATTGTAAAATCAAAATCTCAGTTCCAGAGGATTCACATCAGTGCCAATAACACATTGATTTCTCACTGGGTTTTACACATGCAAATCAGACGCAGGCATGGAAAATGGCAATGATGATGGAAAATGGCAACGTCTTGCCACTCTGATACATCCCTTGGGAAATCCCAGCCTGAGGCCAATGGAGAAAATGTGGATTCCTGGATTTGTTGTTTAAGCTGTTATTTAATCTCATATGCTCAGGCTCAAGTGGACATAGAGTAGCTACAGAAGTAATTTCCACTTGCCCAGGATCATACTGGATAAACTAGAAAGACTGTTACTGGTCCCTACTGATTGAAACAGGGTTCAAAGGATAAGCCCTAATGTCTATGCCTGGCCTTGCTGCGATCAGAGTTTTTATTTGAATGAATTACACCTCATTGCAGGTCATAGCACAAATTTAATTAAATCCTTATAAAATCAATTTGCAGTTCTTGTACTGCTTAAGTCAAGAATAGAAAAGTAGTGATCTGGGCACCCAGCTGGAGAAAGTTATCAAGTAGAAAATTACAGTCGCAGTTTTAAGCATTCATCTTATTTTATATGCAGAAAAGGCTAACAGGCTAGAACTCTGGCTGCATAGGACAGGTGAGTTCATCCATTGGTGGGATTTTGTTCCCTGATGCCAGCTGAGGTTCGTTCTTTAGTCAAACTGATAACAGGAAAATAATTGCTTTTAGGAAATCAGCCCTGGCTGCAGACTTAAACCTTGGCACAGGATATCCGGCTTTTCTATCATCATCATCATAAATTAAAAAAAAAAAAAGTTTGATAGAGTTTGTATTGAGTCTTTGATTTTGTCTCCAGAGAACTACTCACTGGTGGCTATATCATATATAATAATATCCTTTAGGACATTCAAGATTGTTGTAAATGAGCCACCATTTGCATTGCAATACAGGTCCTGTAACCCCTCAGACTTCAAGAGAATTCAGACAACATTTCTCAATCTGTCTGCTCTCAAAACATCTGGAACATGGCTGAAGCAGGCGGCAATAATAAACAAGTTATTTCTGCGTTCTAAGCAGAGGATGGACAAGTGGAAAATGTAGGGCTAACACAGCTAGCTGGGTGACCTGGGACTTTTGAACTGTTGGTGTTGGACCAAACTAATTTCAGTAGACGAATGACTGAATATCATGGGGTAAAAATAATCACAGAACCATGAAATCATTCAGGTTGGAACAAATCCATCCCCACCATGCCCACTACACTATGCTCCTCCATGTCATGTCTACTCTTTTCTTGAAAAAACATCTCTTTTGTCAGCTTCCATGACAGAGAGTGTCTGTGTTGTCATTTTATGATGTGAGAATCCTGGGAAATATCCTTGCTAACTAGTCTGTGATGCTCCGTGCCAGAAGGTGGGCAGTGAATTTCTACACACGATGTGCCCGTTCTACAAAAACCTCTCTGTGATAATTTTTGTTCTTCTACATTAGCATGTTTCTCAGACCCCACTCAGAACATTAGCATTTCTTTGCAGAACAACACTACTTTGTATGTACTTCATGAATCCAGATTCATGGTGCCTTGTCTTCTGTTCGGAATGCTGATGAATAATTCAGTGATGTTGCTGACGCAGTCGTGCCCTAAATAACAGATACAAATCAATGGCTGTACGTTAGAGATGCAGTTTCCGAGCCTGAGTTTTTTCCATGACAGATAGGAAGTTTCTGGACATACTTATTGCACCCTCTTGTGTTTGTTCACTAGAAATGCATGATTTATTCAGCTTCGCACTTGTCCCACCTTTTCATGGAATGACAAAATCTTTTGAGTTGGAAGGGATCTTTAAAGGCCACCCAGTCCAACTCCCTTACAGTGAATACAGGCACATACAGCTCAACTCAAACAGGCGCTCAGATCACGGTCATGAGCTTGAATGTCTCCAGGGATGGGGAATCCACTACTTCTCTGCTCTTGTGCTTTACCACCCTTATCATGAAGAACTTTTTCCTTTTATTCAACCGAAGAATGAAGTTCCATTTTATATCTAATGCCTAGTCTGGTCTAGTATTAAACGTGGAGGTTGGTGGCCCTGCCTGTGGCAGGGGGTTGGAGATTTGTGATCCTTGAGGTCCCTTCCAACCCTGGCCATTCTGTGATTCTGTGATCTTCCTTTTGGGCCTCAATAGTAGAGCACAAAGGGCTGAAGAGACGATAAGACATTTGTGTGGTGGGGGATTCCCTATAATTTTGTAGCAAATAGGGATTTAATCCAACAGTGGAGCCAGTGAGCACATTTTTTTTTTTCATTTCAGTAGCACTCATTAAGATTATAGCTGCTCGTAAAATTGATTCAAGTCACAAAAATACATGTGACCCTGACCAACTTTCATCAGACTGTGGTGTGCAATGAAAACGTTTATTAAACGCCGCACGGTGACTTACGCATGAGGAACTGAATTCATGGACACTTTGCCTGGCACTTAACTGAATGATTTCCCAACCTCTGATGAATGGCATGTGGGATCTAAAGAGCTTTTCCGGTTCTCATCACATTCTCTGCTGTCCTGTTTTGGGCAGGCAGCCCAACTCTGTCTCTTCCTTTACATAGCAGTTTTCCCGAGCATGGAAGAGATCCTTCAAATAATTAGTAATTCAGATACTGTCAGCACAATTTATTCTTATTGATTTTTCCTTCTAGCTTCAGGGCCTTTCCTGCAGGTTGAAGCTTTCTAGGGCCATCCAAGCTACTGACAGCTTTGAAAGACCAAAGGCAGATATATCCTTTCTTCTCTTTTATATTAAATGAAATTTTCAACCTTACCTTTACAAGACTTTAAAAAAAAGGTATTGCACCTTTTTTTCCCCTGTTTTGCTTGCTTTGAAAGAAAAGTTTTTAAGTACTTTATAAACACAACAGAGAGGTTGTGGATGCCAAATCTCTGGAGGTGTTCAAGGCCAGATTGGATGGGGCCCCGAACAACCTGAGCTAGTGTTAGATATGGAGGTTGGAGCTTGATGATCCTTGAGGTCCCTTTCAACCGCCACTGTAAAATTCTATGATTCTATGATTAAACTGTCCAGGTTCATCTTTCCTTGTTTGCTGACACACAGTGGAATAATAGTGTGAACAGAACATTCAAAAATGCCTTGCTGGTCTTTTTAAGGCAGATTGTCAAGATCCAGAGTTTAATTATTATAATTATGCTTAATAATGATTTAAACTTGTGGGATTCCATTCGAAATGGGTAATATTAGGACCCCCATTAGAGCTGAACTCATGTTTTAGATTTTCCAATGGAGATAGCAGGAAAATGTTAGCAAAAATTCTGTCTGTCCTTGTTTTCAACATGTTCTGTTTGCACAGCTTTGGTATTGCACAAATGCTTCTCAGCCCTTTCTCAAAATGCTCTGGGGGTGGAAGGAGAGGTGCAGCAACCTTACATGTCTTGTTTATAGGGAATTAAGGAAACTGCTGGCAGCATCATGATCAAAAAGTCTATCTCAGGATAGAAATATGATTGTTTTGGGCAGTGTTACTGAAGATGGTCAACTGTGTAAGAGCCTGGTTCAAAACTGTGAATTATGAACGTGTATCTATGCATACACACATGCAGAAGTAAAAAAGCAAGGTTGTTAAATTCAGATGACATGTACATCATGTGGTAATGTTATTGCTACTGTTGCTGTGGTAACGAAACATGACAATGTGTCAGACAAGGTAATTTTAGGCAAAATAAACTGTTTCTTAACAGTGCTGGAGAAACAGATGGATTTTGTCTTAAAATGAATTCATTTGCTCCTTGGAAATACATAGAGACAGATGAAAAATATGCAAATTCTCCTCACAATACCTTGCTCAAACAAAAGGACTTTCCAAATGCTTTGGGACCATCTTCATTACCTGTGCCTCACGTATCAACATATTTTTCTGTACCTTCTCAAAGTGATACGAGGGCTAGATGAAAAGGCAATCTGAATTCTTTTTGCTGTGTTTCTACTGAATTGCTTGTCCTACTGCATCCTCAGTATCTTCCTAAAGAGCTTCAAAACTCTCCATTTTTCCACTGTTTTTTCTCTTTGAAATACTGCTTTAACTGTACATATTGAGTTCCTCCTTAGTGCCCTCACCTTTGCTGTTAGTTTAATATCCTCCAGGCTGCTTCCACCAGGCTGGCATTAATTTTCAATGATAAAGTAGCACATGTAATGCAAGAGAACTCCATTTGGAATCTGAGTATGATGAATGGAAATGAATTAATCAGTGGAGTAAGGATTATGGTTGTTAAAGCACCAATGGTCATGACCTGATTATAAGCAGGAAAAATAGAAGACAGTCCTAAGCAATAATAGTTTCACTTAGTGCTTAAGAAGGGCCATTTCCTAATGCTGAGGAAAATCATAAGTCAAACAAGGTTGGAATAAAAATAACAATATCAGAAACAGATTCTCTTTTAAAAAAATTAATTCAAATAAGTTCTTGGCTAGAGACAGAGGCAAACATTATGAATAATACCACAGAATATCAAGAATTGCTCCTTACATGCTGTCATCTTGAAAATCAACAAGAGATGTTTTTCCATCTAGTAGATCTAGTAGATGCTGGTAGATGTTAATAAAAACCTGATGTTTTAGTTGCTGGTGAGGATAAAGGGAGCTACTGGAATGAAGGGGCCAGACAATTCAGTGGAGTCTGAGGTGATAGGACAAGAAGAAATGGCTTCAAGCTAAAAGAGGTTGAAGATTTAGGTTAAGTACAAGGAAAAAGTATTTAAGGTGAGCATGGTGAGGCACTGGAACAGATTGCATAGAGATGAGGTGGATGCCCCACTGCTGGAGATTTTCAAGGCCAGGCTGAACCAGGCTCTGAGCAACTTATCTAGATGTGCATGTCCCTGTTCATTGCAGGGGAGTTGGACTAGATGGGTTTTAAAGGTCTATTCCAACTCTAAGAATTCTATGATGATTGTTACACATTTTTGGTGACGACAACTCTGTGTTTTATAGAATCATAGAAACGTTATGGTTGAAAATAATGTCACCTAGACAACCATAAACCCATTTTAGTAAATGAAGAAATAAATAGCCAAATGTACCAAAACTACCTCTTTTCAAGATCAGCTAGTTCATACGATGTTCAGAAGCCAGAGTTGATAGAGGGGATGTTTCATATACTGTTGTGAATATTAATAGAACATTTTGTTCCACTGAAATTCCAAAAGGCAGAAAGACTAAGTGTGAGATACAATTGTACAAAACATGGAAGAAGCTGATGACTCGACATCTATCAATCCAAAAAAAAAAAAAAAAAAAGAATGGAAGAACTTGTATGAGATTCTCTGAGTTAAGTCTGTGAATATAATTAAAGCCAATCAAATCTGCCTCTGGAAAATGGATCTTGTCAAACAAATCTGATTTCTTTCTTGAAGGAGACTGTTATTTTGGTTGGAAAGTGTACTGGTAAGTGTAGACTTTCCTGAAGCACTCGCCTTCATATTGCACAACTTGCTAACAGAAAATACAGCACTGCACAACATCAGTACAGCCCGCCATCTGACATGGGAGTCACATCTTTGGGAAACTAATCGGAAATCATTGACAGCAAATGCAAATTTCTTTGCTGATTTTGAGAAAATATAAAGGTGAACCCTAATGTATGATGTGCTGAAGAATATTTCCAAGAAGCTATGACTAAGAGTCATTTTGAAATGTGCTCTCAGGATGGTTGATAGTGCTCCAGTGATGCTGGCTGCTCCCAAGGGATGCTGAAATGAGACTGAGCATCTCAAAAGCAATACTCAGTGTCTTGTGGGATCAAGGCTGTATTTCTCACCAGGAGCAAAGCCAGTCCTACTAGTGAAGCCTACATTTTCGCTTGCTTAATTTCTTCCAATTACCCTTAATTGTGCCCCTAGGAGTAGAACTCTGTGAATAATTGATTTTTTTCTGTTTTGTTTCCAAACTGGGGGGAAGGGAGTTATTCAGGGTTGATTGCAAATGAAAAACATTTTGTTTTTCTCACCAGAACAAAAGCACCCTCCCCAGCTTTTTTCAGATTGTGATCAAATAGTCCATTTAATTTAAAACAAGATGGTTTTGTTCATTTTCTTTTTCTAATTATCATAAACAATTACATGTAACTATATCCAACCATAAAGCATTACTTGAAATGCAAAAAATTCAGAACATGGTATTTAAAAGAGCTGAAATGAAATGTTTCATATATTTTAACTGTCTGGAGCAGAGCATCTGACATAGATTAAATTCAACCTAAATTTTCAGAATCTGTTTTTCCAATTTCAATGGACTGAAAGTTGTTGTTTTCCCCATTCTCTCCTCCAGTTCACCCAGTTTTGCTATGATCCTACGTAAACAATTCCTCTTTTTGTATAGTCTTGGTGTTCAGCTTACAGTTGCAGATAGATTGATGCCCTTTTCATGAGTTTTCCCTTAGCTAAAATTTACCTAAGTTGTTATTCTGATCTTTGAAAAGTCAGACGCTTCATCCCTCCAAACATTCTTTTTGCATTCTTTAACAATAAGGATAGAGAAGCACTGGCACAGGCTGCCTGGAGAGATGGTGGATGCCCCATCCTTGGAGATATCCAAGGTCAGGCAGGACAGGGCTCTGAGCACCTGGTGGAGCTCTGGGTGCCCCTGTTCATTAGATGGCCTTTAAGGGTCCCTTCCAACTCAAATGATCCTATAATTCTATGATCTTGATTCAGTCAGTCAACATGTGCCTGAGCAGGAGCCTGTCATAATGGCCACCTTTCATAAACAGATAATTGGGTTTTGCTATTTTTCTTGCAATTACCATTTGCTTGGTAATTTACCAATTACAATACTTGCTTTACCAATCTCCTTGAAACACATTTCAAGCTGGTGAAGATCTATTTAGCTGTTCTTTTTTAAAAAAATTGGAGGTAGCTCATTTATAGACATGGATTAGATAAGCATGCATTGTGGATGCTCCAAGATCCTTTAACAGTTCACACTTTGAATATTTTACACTACTGTGTTCACTAAAATACTTCTTCTCTCCCTGCTCAAACATTCATCAAATTTGCCTAAGGCAAAAACTTAATACACATACTTTGCGCTTCCAAACATTACTTATGAACATCTGCATGTGTAGATGCCTGAGGCTGTAATAAAGCCAAACCCGTCCATATGAAATATTGCAAGTAAAGACACTGGAGGGTCAACAAACCAGAAGAAAAAAAAGGAAGAGAAAAGAAAAAGCTATGTTTTCCAGCACATTCAAATGTCAGGTCTGCTCTAATGCTCTTCCATGCAGCAAAGTGAAAGGAAATTGATTTGGTAAACAGTGAAGGATAGCTGCAGATTGTATGCTGGGGAGAGATTCAAACGCAGGAAGAGTTATGAGAAAGCTGTGTGTGTTTTCATAATTCATCTGAGTAGAGCAATATTTGCTGTCCCTCAAGGTGATCCAACACACAATCCTGCTGCCAGCATTTAGTCCTTTCAAATGCATGTTGAGGTGGATGATGCCAGTATTTCTCTGTTTCTAAATCTGCCAGTGTTTTTCTGAGTTTTTCATTAAGGAATGTGTTATCCATGCTCACATTTGTTCAGCACACATGCCTCATTGATTTAGATTGTATGAACATACCTTAGCTGTGTCCTTAAAACCTCTGTAGTGATGAATATCCATTTAAATCTGAATTTTATTCATAAATGCAAATTTACAAACATTTTTAATTGTATGTCATGCATCAGTGTGATTAAAACTCCCTCTCCTCTCTTTTGACATAATATGGATTTAATATTTCTCGAAACAGTCAGCCTATATAACAACTCACTGCTTATCCAAAGGCAAATGTTTCCCATCTTGTGCAGATGTGGTTGATACCCACTGAGAAATACACTCTGCAGTTAACAGGAATGAAGTAATAACAGCCACTGCTGTGTCCCTGTGTAAAAGCAGCACAACGCTTGCTTCTAGCAGGAATTCCTTTGCTGAGGAACAAACACAATAATCATAGTCATAGAATAGCTTAGGTTGGAAGGGACTTTGATGATCACCCAGTTCCAACCACTGCCATGGGCTGGTTGTTCCCCTTCAGCTCTGGCTGCCCAGGGCCCCATCCATTCTATGATCCATGGCCTTGAGCATCTCCAGAGATGGGGCATCCATGCTTCTCTGGGCAGCAGTGCCAGGGCCTCATTACCCTCTGTGCAAAAAATTTCCCCCTAACATCTAACCTAAATCTCCCCTTTTAGTTTAAAGCCTCAATCCTTCCTTGGATTATTATTATTGCTAATAATAATGACATTTAATAATGACTACAGTCATTTCCCACTGCTGATCTTCACCTCTTTCCTCAGCGTTGGCCTAGAAAAGTCAAAATTGCAAACTTCCACTCAACACACACATTCCAGGTTCAGAATGAAGTAGCTCAATCTGCTGGCTATTACAATGCCAGGATAACAGCCACAAAATTCTATCAAGTCTCACAGTGTTGCAATGACCCTTTGTAATCAGCCTTGAGTGTCATCTATGAACTGGACCTCGAACCTGGCAGAAGAGTGTTCAAATAAAACTTTGGTGACTTTTTAACTTCTCATCAACAGGACAGGATGTTCAGGAGAAAAATCAATAACACTGGCACATTTGTATTACATATACAGTGGATCTGCTTACTGAATGCTGAACTCAAGGAAGCTTTACTTCATGCAGACTTTGACAATGTGGAACTGGAAAGGAAAATGTTTACTTACTACAAACATTTAGTGTATTTCTTCCACCTGAAAACCAGTGATCTGAATTGATCTTCATCACCATTATCTTTGGTAATAAATAAATTATCCTTTTAAAATTTGTTTCCTTCTGGTTGGCGAAAGAATTTTCTGAATGTGAGTCTTTAATGGTAGCTTTGTAGAGCAGGTTTCTCTCATCAAAATTAGCAGTGTTAATTTAGGACTACAGGTAGTGGGGATGGAAGCAGTTATTTGTCTGCCTCCTTCTGCACAAAGCAATCAGCCTTAAAACACAACTGCACAGCACCTTGCCAATAATTGAATTGTTGCAGCACCACTGCAATCATGACCTTGCTCTTTCGTTAAATTATCTGCCTTTAATGGCAAATTGGTCCTTGACCTGGATACATGCTTTTTTTCCTTAGTGCTTTTATGTTGCTTCTTTTTTTGTCTGTGTAGACACAATGAAAGACACCTCCTCTCTGATTCAGAAGGCACTGCGTAAAACCCAAGAAATACTGAATCAGAGGTTGCAGATTCACATGTAATCACCTTTCTTGTTCAGTGATAGTTAGCTCTTTGATTTTTGGCTTCAAAATATGTACTTGTTCTCCTACTGATTATTTTTTTTTTCATTGGAAGCTGCTATTGTGTGCAAACTCACAATTTCCTTTGGCATTCTCTTTATGTTATGTGACATAGCCTCTTATAAGCAGCAGAAGAGGAAGGCTTAGGTCCCACCCATTCCCCAGCTGCTAATGTGAACAAGGTGGAGCTCTTAGGGCCATGCTGAGCACCACAAGGGCAGCTGTGCCCAGGCTCAAGGCTTCAAGAACTTCCTTGACAACTGGGTGGATGGATGGCTCTATCTATCAAATGTCAAGGGTCCTAATTAAAGGGAACTCTATCTTGTTATGAGTATTTGAGATATTAATAATACTTAATTTAAAAATATACAGCTTATTTCTGTATGTTCAGGATTACAGCTTCAGGATGTAAGGTTTGGGATTGTCCCTGTTTCCACACTAATAAGCAGTCATCAGCAATATTTGAGGCATATACTCAGCACTTTCTTAACTCTAATGATCTACATCAGTATTAAAAATATATTTAATTTTCTTCAGCTATGCTTTTTATCTCATTTTTCTCTTGTAGCTCCTACCTAAACCACTTTAGTTTTCCTTCATGTTTAACAAAAAGTGGACAGCTGAATTTCACATATTACTTCAAGTATGTACTATGGAAAAAGCATAAGGATGCAGAAGAATTATGCAAGGTAATAGGCTTTGGGGTTTGGGTAAGGGTTAACTTGGTTCTTAGAGAACCACTTGAGTCAGACTGTCTTGCATATAGAATTATTTGGAGTTGGAAGGGACCCTTAAAGGTCACCTAGTCCAACTTCCCCGCAATGAAAAGGGATATCTGACATATGACTCTGACTTCTATAGAACAGTGGTAATTTTCTTCTTCTTTCTCTATTGAATACTCTGTTTGCAGATTTATAGTAGATAACTCGTCTCTTGCTGTTGTGAACCTACGGAGGTTTGAAAGTAATTAATCATGCTGAAGAGTCTTGCTGTTAAGGAAGGAGGAATCTGCAATTCTGCAGATTGTTAGTCAATAAAGAGAGACTTTTCAGGCATTCTTAATTAAGAATCATTTTTCAACAATTTATGCATAGCAAACTTATGTTAAGGATATCCTTGCAGGGCAGATTGCCAAATCAGAGTAAAATAGAAGTTGCAACACCCACTGAATAAGAATTCTTTAGCTATTCTCCCAGCCCACTTCCCCTTATGTCAGTTGGATTTTGATGTCTGAATTTATAAAGTAAACAAGGCTGGGAAATATGTGAACTTGTTGTAAATCTCTATCAAGCTAAGAAGAATTTTTTAAAGAAAGTATCAAACAACAGAGGAGAAGCCTGTAGGAAAAAATACCAGGCAGTCTAGAAGACATTAACTTCATTAGTACGAAATCCCCTGTTGAACAGATGACATTGTTCAGACTTGGTCAGAAGCAGAATGCTAACATTTATCCTGGGAGCAGTCATTCTCATCATGAAAAGGTGTCTGCAGATTTTCACAAGTGATAGGATCAATTTGGGGAATAAGAAATGAGGAAGAAAGATGTTCCATCACAGTGAGATCTTTTAGGCTGCAGAGCAGCCTCAAAAGAAAACTGATAGAAATCCCATTGCTCAAGGTGTTTAAAGTTAGACTGAATACAAATGGTGTTATGCATCTATCTCCTGCTCCAGTTAAAAAAAAAAAAAAAAAGGCAAAAAATTACCCAAATTCAGCTGGGGATATAAATAAAACCATTCTGCTTGCAAACAGCCTAAAAGGTCCCTGCCATCTTCCTCCTCTCTGCCATAGTATGAAGTGCCAGAAGTGTTGCAGGGGAAAATCTTGCTTGGAGGGAGTTGTACTTCACCCCTTTGTAAGTATGCTCTCTTCAGCAAGATGTGATATTTTGCCATGCTAGTGAAGATGCACATTTTGTTTCACACTTGCACATTGTTTCAAAGGATCTTTATCCATGTTTTTATCTCCTACAATTCCACCTTTCTTCACCCTGCATAAAGTAACAATGAATGCTGGCTTGCTACTACAGACTATTACTTATCTTCCCACACTCTAAACCTTTATAAACAATACTGATTTCACCAGTGTTATTTGTCTTTTCACCTGTGAGCTTTCTAACTAAAATCTTTCTTCTTTGGCTTCATATTCCTTTATTGCTACATGCATGAGAAGATCACAAAATGTTAAAACTAAGTATGTTTATTCCTTGAATTGTCAGCTTATTAACCTGTAAGTTATCCAGGAAAGGAAATTATATGTATACAGATAGAGAGAGAAAGAGTATATGACTACATGTATATACTATCAAATTTCCATGGTCTAAATCTACAGACATTCAGGACAACATCATAACACTGAATTAAATCAATTGGTGATCTTTACGGTGATCCTGCTTATTGCAGAAATGGTAGTATGGACCCAGTACATCAGATGCTTTCTGTTTCAACAACCTGATCAGGCTTTTCAGATGAGTTAAGCATAGTGTAGTTATGATGATTTTCTTTATCGAGGCTAAACCCAACAAACTTTTGCTCTGCAATTGGCATAGACACCTTTATAATTGCTCTTTCCGTGAAAATAAGATAGAGGGGAGAAATTGAGAACTGTTTGGATGTGTGAAAATGATATCTCCTGCAGTTGTTCAGCTGACAGTAAAGGTTTGTCGGGTTTGTGCCAAACATCCTATCAGCTTTCTTATTTTTCCTGTTGCTTTACTTGCTCCATGCTATGTTAAATGTTTAACGATGATGCTATGTGCCGTAAATAGAAGAGACAGGATGAAAATTGGCCTTTCAAACTGAACACTGATTTTTTTCTGTTTCAGCCTTCATGAAAAATGCTTTTAAAAAAGATTGCATTGCAGAATTGAAATAAATAAATAAATAGATGAAAGGGGAATGAAAGAGTCAAAAATCTCCAGCACAGAACTGCTGTCAAGGTAGAAAAAGCTCTGTAGGTACTAGCAGCAACCTTCCTTTAGCTTCACATAGGAAAATAATCTTTGACCTAACGATCTGGAAAGATTTTGGAGGCAATTGAAAATTTGACTGTTAGGAGAGACCTACAAAAATCTTTGTGAAATCTGACAGAGAGATGTGAATATAGTGAAAATTATGCATGGGGATGCAAGTGGTGGTCATGCTTCAGGTCCATAATGAGAGACCAATAGTTCTTGAAAAGAAGATTGGGTCCCTAATCTGAAGCCTTCTCATAGGAGAACCCAAATGGCTTCACTACAAAGTTTAGCTCCTTTTTGTAGCTTTTCTGGGCAATAGACACTCAATTCATATCTGCATAATGGAAACTTTCAGCAAAATGGACACGGAACTCTTTTGCCCTGCAGTATCTGGTGTTGTCTTTGCATATAGGATGTTTGGGTTTAAGTCTAGATGGCATTTTGCCATTAGCATTTCGATCTGCTACATTTCCACTGTGTGCTCTGATAACTGAGCATCCCAGAACCATGGAGAAGCGGCCCTGAGGGACAAGGATTAGTGGGCATGACTGGGTTGGGTTGGAGTTGGGCTTGGTGATCTTGGAGGTCTTTTGCAACTTGTATGATTTTATAAAGATAAATGGCTATCTTCTGCCTTTCCCTCTCTGCAGAGTACCCTGAATTGGATGGCTCCTGTCTCTGTACACAGAGTTTTAAGAATTCCTTTCTGAAGTATCATGCTCTGGTGAGTATTACCTACAGCAAATCACATGGCCACCTTAGGGCCTCAGATGCTGATTTGTCAGGGCAGGTGAAGATGTCCTGTGAAGTGTCACTCTCTGGAATCAGTGTTGTTTTGCTAAAACAGATTTTTACAGCAACACTGAAGCAAATCTACTCCTTTTATTTTTTATTTTATTTTATTTTTTTCCCTTTTACTTCCCACTATTTTTATCTGCTTTCATCAGAGAGAAAACAGGTAATGTGTGCAATTGCCTTTTGGCTTTCACATGCATATATTCCCTTTGTGCTTTTTGTCTAAGAGTCTTCTAAGATGCTTTAACAGATTTCTAATCTTACATAGTGTTGCTAACAAGGAAGAAAGATTTTTGGCCCTTATTTTCACTGAAGAACCCAACTGTGGCGTATTTTAGCTCACAATATGCATGAGAGCTGTTTGAATAAACCTCTGAATGGCTCAAGAGAAGCAAGTCATTTCTGCCTCAGATACATACCATAAGAACTGAGTCAAGGCCCACCAATGTAGCATATGGCTGCACTACAAGCCATAGCAAATTGTCAAAACCCTTTGGCAAACTTACGGCAGGGGAGGACTGGAGTCCCAGAGTGTGTTAATGAGAATCGCATGCACTTGAAAAAGCTGTTTATATTGGACACTGCTGTCTTCAGACTACTCATACTTTCTGTAAGATGTTTCTGTGCATTAAGTTCCTGTTTCAAAGAGAAATTTTACTTGTGTGGTTTTTTTTTGTTTGTTTGTTTTTAAGTCAAAGTAAATTCTTTTTGGAGGAAAGTAGTTTGTTGTTAAGGGAAGGATGAAGAATCTCTTCTGTGATTGAGTCTTGAATTTCAGTTAATCTGTGACTCTTTCACAAAATTTTACCAAGTCCGTGCCACTTGTATAGGACAAAGCAGGGATGTAAAATTAACTGGGGAACGCTTAATTTCAGGGACTATAATCAAAATCCCATCATCTACTGTCACAAACTGATACACCCCAAAATATGCAGCCATTAATTCTAGAATGTTTTATTTTTGCTGAAATTGAAGAGTGTGATTACCAGTACCTATTCCACATGTGCCGAATCCAGAAATCATAGTTGTTCTTCTTGAGAAGGAGACAGGGGAGCTATCTAACAGGCTTGCACTGTGGATGGGAGATCAAACTGCTGGAGCAAAAAAAGAACCCTACAAATCATTCCATTGAACCCAAAATTGAATTGTTAAAGCACTCTCCAAGTTCATTTTCTTTCTCTGCTTGAAGGGATTCATGCTTTCATGTCCTATGAGAATATTTAAGCAAAACACTAGGCTATAAATGAAGAAGGACTGCAGACTAAGAAATGACAAGATCATAATTCTTCTAATTCAACCTTGTCTTGAATAAATAGCCCCAAATTATCCAAAGGACTTCAAATAACTATTTGATTCTGAATTGCCTGGTGGTCCAAAGAAACTCTTATGAAACAATGTGGGACATTTAAAGGAAGATTAAGGTATCACAAAGATTCAGGGAAAATTTCCATGACCCTATGACCCTATCGATTGCTCACATTTAACAGCTGTCTCAGCATGATCCACAAGGAGTTCCTCAGAAATCCTCAACTTTATCAGAACAGTAGAGATGAGTCGAAAAAGGGAGGGAAAGTTAACAGAGTTATATGGCTGCACACTGACAAAATCTCTGTGAATATTCTAATTGTAATAACTATGCATTGTACTTGTAATAATTGTGTGTAGTAATTCTATTTTTTTATGTCCTTACTAGCAAGCAGTAAAATGAGAGTGAGAATGTAGGGAATGTAGGGAGTAGGAAACAATGAGATGTTGTAGATGGGTCCTTAGAGACTGTGAGCAAATCCGTCTGCTTGAAGGAAGAGTGAAGCTGTTCGGATGAACTGTAGTGAAAGGGTGTGGAGGGATTGCAGATGTGAGGTCAGGAGGAGAAAGGTATTTTGTTGTAGAAGCAGGTTCAATAAAATAGAGAGCAACTTGCGTATCTATGACCCTCTAATCACTCTCCACATCCCAGTGGTTGATATATTAATAATATTGCAAGCCAGCTTGACAGCTAGGTCATTGTCCAAGATGTGAGCAGAGACGGAGTGATGAAAAAAGGGTAATAGTTTTCATTGCCATTATAAGAGCAAAACCAAGTTAATATGAAGACTCAGGAAAGATATTAAGACCTTTTGCCTGAAACACATTTCTTTGTGGTAAAGTCTTGGGAGGGAAAAAAAAAAAGCAAAACACTAAAAACAACAATTGCAACACATCTTTAAGCATGTCTTTTAATTATAGTTTAGAGAAGTATTCGTCCGGTTGCTTACAGAGAGTTGGGTTTGACCTGGAGAGCATTATTGTTATCCACAGTACACATAAGTCCCTTTGGCACAGCCAGAACTGTAAATAGAGACTTACCAAGCATGAGAGTTGGGCCACGTGTGAAGAAAAGGAAGAGTGTTCTTCAGAGAAGAGCCCTAAAACTGAGACACCCATCTGTCTTGGGCTTTCAAGAAACATTTAGGGCAAAGGGTGAGCCAAGAGGCTGCCCACAGGTCTGAAGTATGTTATGGTCAGGATGTTACCATGCTCACAGTAGAATGTGATTATTCAGGATTCATAGATAATTCAGATATATTTTCTCCAGTCTTATAATTCCCTCACAGAGGTAACTAAGAGAAAATATAGTCAAAGCCAAAGAAACAGCTGATTATTAAATCGTGCTTCCAAATGAGAAAGGAATAGTTATTGCCACTAGCATGTTTCACACTATGGGCTTTGTCTATGAGGTGGTATTAAAACCACTAACTGTCCTACCTAGTGATCACGTCCACAAAATGTATTTCTTCAGATGGGCACATAAAAAGTTAATTTAACTGAAGGTCTGACATAATTAATGAAACTCTAGAAGAATGCAGTACTCTGAGTCCTAAAACACACTCGTGTGTGTGATGATATCTGAGTAAAAGTTGTTAAATTCCCAACAATACACAAAGATACATGTGTCAAAAAAACCGCATATACTTTCCCGTGTGGTCTGTTGTGTTAAAAACAATATGTATATTTCAGACATTACACATTTGTGTTTGAAAATAAATGGAAATTTTGTTAGTCGTTAGAGGGAAAGAAGGATTAGAAAAATAGTTTACAGAATAATTTAATGTGGAGGCTTAATTGATCAGGTTGTTAATTTTACTCTTGTAAAGCAATGTCATATGTATAAGGCCATCTTTGTGGGATTATTAGATTAAGAAGTAATGATACTATGTTATCTCACATAGCTATGTTATTCCACACAAAACCTATTAAGACTATGTATATATTATATTCAGTGGCCTCTCTTACACATGGGCAAATCTGATTGCAAACTCTCAAATAATAAGATCTCACTATCACAAGGTTAGAATATTTATAAGCAGAGCTGGGCAGTGAAGTGAAAGAAGTGCCCGATCACCTTAAAAAGTACACCTCTGTATTATATGGAAAAATTACATGCAGAGCATTGCAGTTCAGTCTGTCATCTTGAAACTAGGAAATACAACTCCTCTGATTATTTGTACCACCTGAATTGGACCTCTTTGAACACATGCATTGAGAAAACTGAATACCCAGTCTGGAGGAGCCAGAAGTTGAAAGAATCTGCCTGTCATATGCTGGCAAATGACCTCTACATCACAATTTAGATTTACTTTGTGCTGTTGAAAGTAAAAAGCACATTTGTTGTTGGCAAACACCTATTAGGTCTACATGAAAATGAGCTCAGGTGTCGCAGTGCAACTCCTCCATGATAAGATCATAATGTTAATAATGTTTTTACCTCTTGAGGTAAAAGCATTATTGGTTTCAGTATCCAAACACCTTGTAAAATGTATAATATATTTATCTGCATAACACTTATGAAACAGCAGTGGCCTATTTCATCCTGCTCTACAGATAGAGAGGATAGGTCATCTCAACAGGCTCTCACAGATCTAAGGAAAGCTCTGTTAAGTGCTCTTGCATTCAACAGAGCAGAATCTAACTCTTCAATACTTAGTTCCTGATTTCCCTGTAAATGTCAGAGAAATGCTAGCACATGAAGTGATGAGTTGCTTATGGTACAAATTAGAAAATATGTAGGCAATATAGAATTATAGAATCATTGTCTGGTTTAGGTTGGAAGGAGACTTAAAGATCATCTAGCTCCAACACCCATATGTAGATCTAAGGTGATCCTTAGATACCATTACAAGTTTTTGCCAGGATTTACTCATCTGTCAAGGTGTGTTCAACAAGGTGACAATCAAAATTACAGGAAATTGTCAAGGACTGAACAATTTTTCAGTCAGAATCACAATAGCTACAAATATGTCCTTTTCTCTGCCTGACTTTGATTAGGGCTTCCTTGGCTGTCAATATGACATTCCTCATGTCCTAAAATTCATCTAAAATTGAGAACAAGGAATAAAGGAAAATCCATTTGCTGTGTACCTGGTGTTCCCCCTCTGGCTGATGTGCTTTCTGAAAACTCATTGTGTATATGTCATCCTCGTGTGACAGCAAAGCCAGAAATGACAAATCAGCACGTTGTTATATCAAGCAAAGGAAGATTTAAAGACAGGCTTAAATTTTTTGCAGCCTTTCATTTTCATTTTTATTTTTACTGTATTTTTCTACCACACAAGGCAGTACAAATAGCCTTGGAAGGCAGTACAGCAATCTCTTTCCCTTGGGAAGTCTAGAACAATTGATATAGATGGACATTTTTAAGTTGCACCAGAGGAGGCTCAGGTTGGATATTAGGAAACGTTTCTTCTCCAAAAGTGGTAATGCACTGGAGCAGACTGCCCAGGGAGTATTGGAATTGGTATTGGAATCACCATCCCTGGAGGTGTTCAAGCACCTTGGAGATATGGCACTAAGAACATGGTCAATGGGCATGGTGAGGATGAATTGGAATTGGCCTCAATTGATCTCAGTGATGTTTTCCTACTTTAATGATACTATGATTTGATGGAACTATTTTTATGTCTCTTACTGAAGATCAAGAGAAATCTTTACATTACTATTAACAGAAACAGAAAAAATTAAGGTTTCGTCTGGATAGCTGTGTTCTAGAAGCACTTTCTCAAAAAAGATCCCTTCAGTGAAAGTCACATCTAGAAGGAAATTACATTCTGTTTCCATTTACTGTAATATTCTAGGCAAAGCTCAGAATGTAAGGAAGACAAAGCCATGTCTATTATTTTAATGGTGTCTGAAATCTCATGAATTTTGGCTATAGTTGAGTGAATCATTGTATAAATTATGGGCAATTAAATATGCGCTTAATAAGAGAACTTTAGAACAGCCTTCTCTGTTTCCCTGGTGAAACCGTGGTCTAGGTTAACTCTAAGGTATTTATCTCAGTGGAAATTTTTGGTCTTGTGAAATTAGCCTCTTGCAGCACTATTTTAGTCGCAGATTTTGTGCCTGACATTTGGTCTCATAAAGAATGGTCATTTTTGTGTCTTCTGATATCTTATGCTGCAATACTATTGAATTCTAAATTGCTTCCAAGGAAATGAGAAGTGAAAGGATCATTCTTTATTATTTATTTCATCTTTTCCCTCTTTCAGCTTTAGTCCCTTCCCAGTTTCTTCCTTCATCCTCATATTTGTCTCTCTTCTGCTTTGTGCTATGCCTGTTACTTTGGGTTATGTCCATCTTCAATGTAATTGCTTCTGAAAGGCTTAAGGTAAACACAGAAGAGAAGCCTGATAAACAACTGCTGCAAGAAAGCCAAGTATAATAAAAAATATAAGCACGGGGAAAGATTTGGGAGTAGGATATAATTTTAAAGGTCAATAATGCACCAAGAAAATTTTGCCTGAAGCACTATTCACATTGATAGTGGAGAGTTGGTATTTTCGTATACTACTAAATAAGCTTAACAGTCTACATTTTTTCTATCTCCCATCTTCTGTCTTGCTTTCCCCTCCCTTCCCTCCCCTATCCTGTCTTTCACATCTTTCCTAAATTTTCCTTCATTCCTTCCCTCCTTTCTTTTTTCCTTCTTGATACTCTGCTGTTTGTCTGTTTGAGTGGAAATACTCCCTCACTGATATACACGAGTATAAGATTGATAAGAAGGGCAGCTCTGCCTCTTCCTCGTGTGATAAAGTGCACCCAGGTTTTTGTAAGATACATCCCATAAGATGTAAGATTCATCCCATAAGAAACCCATTCAGGATTTAATATATGTGTCTATAAATGCCAGCACGAGTTCCTAGGCAGGGAGGAACCTGAGTAATGTCCTATTCAATTTTCTTCATGCGTTTATTCAATGCTTCTCCCATGTTCTACCAGGCTAGGATAGAGTGGCTGCAATTAGGACTGCTGAGGCAGCTCATTGGCAGGCTCTGTATTTATGAGATCCGTGATAAATCATTATTTTTTTTCTGGCCCAAGCTGTAAAAACAATAACAGAAAATGATTGCACTAGGCCTCTCTGGCTTCTGCTTTTATAGACTACCAAGCTATAACAACATCTATTTCACAGGCAGAGACCATAGGTCTACAGCAGACTTTATGCTACGGGCTAAGCATGAGCACTGAATTGTGAATGCTGGAGAACATGCCATCAAATTCAAATACAGCCCCATTTGGGGCTGAAAATGGGAACTCTCTTCATAACTGCCATCTGGGACAGACAATATCAATCACACATGCTTCTACTTTGAGACATGTGAAATGAGTGCTGTCCATGAGCACTTCTGATGCTTTATTATCCGTAAGACAGAATCAGCAACATCTACAGCTCCATGGCGAGAACTAGGTGTGGGGTGGGAGATGTCTTTTTAATGCAGACTTAAGGCAGAATACTGATCCAATTCAGAAAATCCATCCATAACATTAAAATAAATTACATGATTACAAATTTTGAACATGAATGCCACAAGTTGTAAGTTGTAAGACTTTTCCACATACAGATCTGACTGAGCATCTTCCCCTCTGTTTTCCCACAATCCTATTTCTGAAAACAAAGATCAGAAAGAGGCTGTATGTGCGACAGAACTCTTACCATGTCTGAAAAACAAATGCAAGCGGCAATTTTGGTATCACCTACCACAGATAGCAGAGGAACAGTGCCCAGGAGGCAGTCACATATGGATTTTAACACAACCAACGATTTTAACAAAGAGGGATTATTCCATGGAATTAACTAATTATGTGTTGCCAAAAGTATTTTTCTTTTTTTCTAGCGATATAATGTGTACCATAAGAAGGGAGTTATATAAATTTGCCCACTCTAGAGCTCTAATATCAGCATGCATCTAGTACAGATAGGCTAGTATTAAACACTGGCAGTTTACAATTGTCCTCATATTGAAGTAAAAATTTTTATGTTTATGTTCAATTGCCTGTTCAACCTCATATCATACTTCCATTTTCAGTTCAACAAAATTCAGCAAAAACATCCCACTGGTTTTGCTTCCACTGTTTTTCTCTTTATTAGTTCCCAAATTATGTGAAGGTGGATGTGTGATGGTATTATCACTCATAGACTGACACCTGAAACCCATCAGTTGGGTTTTCAGTCCATCTCAGCTGCAAAATAAGGCCTGCTGGCATTACGTTCTTTTGTCTAACTTTTACTACATAATTCAGTCTGGGTAATGATGTTCCAGCTATTAATATGGGACTGTGAATTAAACCAGCATGCCATACTATTCAGGATGACCATATGTGATATAACCTTCTGTGCCTTTTGCTAAGATAGGCAGAAATTCATAACTGATCTACCTAGAAAAAAAAATATTAATACTCCTCACTTTTTCATATACACATTTTGCATGCAATGTATGCTCGTATACAATGTTGAGGAACCCAAACATTACCCTTACATAGAAGTGATTAAATAAGGAGGCTGAGTCTGGAAACAAACCACAACCCATATTACAGACATGACCCCCCTGGCAGGACCCCAGCAGCATGTCTCCAATGCAAATGTAACTCTAAAGCAATCTGCATTACATCAGCCTAGGTTCACCTTTTCTTTTTTTTTAAATCTGTCCCTTTACCTTAATCAATAATTTCTTCTGCTTGTTTCTGAGCATCATTTGCTCTGCCTCCTTATGGCATTCAGCACCCTGAACTAAAACAGGCCTATTCATCTTCCTGTGTTTTGGTTCTGCATAAGTGAACCCAGCAGTTTTAATATTTATTGCCAGTTCACATTCACCTCAACATAGTTTTGTCCTCAGAAATGTTTCTTATCTCTTGTGTTTAGGTCCAGGCTGAAAAGAGCAGGTGATTTTCTATTGATTCCAACAGGCCTCCGCTTAGGCTGTGTCTCCCTTGATAAAAGCAATATCACATTTTCAAAATGTAATGACATAAACATGGTTTTATCACACAGCTTATCACTCTTCTCTCCACCCTATGTACCTTTTGTGTAATAGGTTCTGCACGAGTACCCAAAGCTAAAGAAAGATAAACAAAGCAGAGTTAAACGAGCAAGAAGAGCTGCTTCCTGCAGCCGTGAAGCTCCGAAGGTGGTGAAAAATTTGCAGCTCTGTAGAGGTGACTTCGATCCTTCCACTGGCAGAGTTTTCTTCTCATGTTTTTCATGGCATTTTTCTGGCTTCCACTACCAGATTTGCTACCTTTTTGCCAGGAATCTGCCTAGAATCTATTTGTCACCCTTTCCAAGGACTTTTTTTACACCTCAAAGACTCTCTTTTCCATTTCTGACTTGACCTTTACTTCTCCCTGTACAAAAATCCCTGACAAAATGAAAATTCTTGCATTTACCAGCTATATTTACAATGTCATAAATGATTTCTTGCTGAGAGGCATACATTGACTGGTATGATCCTTTTTAAGGTAATGGGAAATCATTGTGCAAGAGTAAAACCCTCTGATCTTTATCTTGTGCCCTTGTCTTCCCTTTGTGTCCAACATTGTTTTAATTAAGCTGTAATTTGGAAGCTAAGATAGGGATTTATCTTCCTTTGCTCACATAAAGTACTTTATAGTGTATTATAAAGACAGACAGAAATTTTGCAAATCAATTTACTGGCATGTCACCAATGTACTCAAGGTTAGTTAACAGTGAGGTCGGGAAATGGACAGCTCTGTGAAATCTAGTTTGGTTTATTGTGATTTGCTAATATCTCTTAAACCCAGTGAATTTAGCTCATGCCATTTGAAGGACTTGCTAAGAGAGAGGATTGTAGGCCATATTATTGTGGCTTCCTTTTCTCTTAATTTAATCAGTGATATCATATTATTATCAACAGCAACTGTAATTAGGCTCATACTTTCCACATTGATCCAGAAAGGGTTTTTCTAAATAAACTAACTTTCTCTTGAGATGATAAGCAAAGAATTAAAGAAGGAATTGAGCAGCTGGAGAGAAAGAGAAATGCAGAAAAATGTTCATGGCCAAAGGAAGAGTTTTAGGAAAAGCAAAAGGCTACACAGTGATAGGGATCTATTGGTAAAGGATAAAGGTAAAAGGGAGACAGTCAAAACTAGGAGTTTGGTGCAGAATAATGACTTTTATACAACATTTAAGATAGATAATAAAAATGCCAATATGGAATTCTTATACTCTTACATCCTCTTACATGGAAATCAAAGCAACTGAGCATGTGACAAATCAGGGGTCCAACAAATGTAACAGCAGCTCCACCACACTCATCATGCTGGAGAAAGGAAAAAGTTACCTCACCTTTCTTCTATTTGAATTAATTGATTTCCATGGAGACTCACTTGGTGCAAGTTCTGTGACATTTTGCTTTCGGAAATGAAAACAGAAAATAAACTCAGGAGGTATTTGCATAATCACTACTACACTGGTCATTTATCACCTAGAGCACTGTTGTATGAAGGCCAACATGTTTCAGCTTGAACGTACATGCTTTGACTGCAGACTAAAAACTCTTATCACAGAATATTTTGTTGGGTACAGAGGTAAAAGGTAAACAGAGCCTCCTTGTGGCAAGGACAAATTTGTATAGATAAAAAGAATGTAGTTCATTAGTTAGCTGAAGGGTACTGAAGTCTAGAAGTTCAGATATGTTAAAGGAAAGAGAAGGCAAAGATTGATTTTCTGATCTAAGTTAGCTCTGTTGTACTAATACACTTCCCTTATCACACTGGTTGTTGGGGTTCTTTTGTATTATCTATTGGTCTGCTAGTATCTCTATGTGCTGTTATCTTACTGTTAACTCACACTTTATCAATGAAATAAAATTATTAAGTCTTCCTTGAATAGCTTTTAGCACGGAGAGCACATGTAGCCTTCGTTTATTTTCTCGTAAAGAAACAGCTCATGATTTGGATATCCAAAGTCTCCTTTGTGCCCTTTTGTATATTTGTAATTCTTTTCTCTAGAGCCCTCTCTTATCTTTTACAATCTGATTCATTTGGTACTACTATATCATCACTGATAACAATCACATAAGTTGCAACAAGTGTGCTCAAAAGAGTACTAATTCTCTGGCACTAATCAAGTGCCTGATTCATAGGCAATGGGAGCATGGACAAGAGGGATGTGAAGTTCAGGTTAGAGAATTGAGATGGCAGCAATTCAAGAAGGGAGGAAAGCAAAGAAAGATAGGGAGGGACACCTCGTAGATGTATTAGCAGTTAACAGCTGCCTCCAACCTCTCTGGTGGAATTAAACATGGCTACTAATTTCCTAGGCAAGTACATGTATTCTGGGGAGAAAAAATTAATTAACACTAAATATTTAACCTGTGGCTGGCCTGAGGTTTCAAGGCAAATTATAAATATTGGCAAGAAAAATGATTAAAAAAAACCCAACAGATCAAATGCTAGAAGCAAAGGTGACATGAAGATGAATTAGTATGTTAAAAAAAAAAAAAATCAAATATATTTTCATAATAGTATGAATAACTCCTTCCTGTCTTTGCAGTGTAGCTAGAAATATCTGCATACATAGCAAAGAAAGTTGTACCAGGAGCCCCAAACTGGACACAGTACTCCTGGGTTCATTCACACAGCGAATGTCCAATTTTCTGTAGTATTCCATGACCAGATCGTCTTCCATTAAGGGCACATCTTCCTCGCTACACACTTTTGTCCTCCTCTTTAGGTTCTTTGATTTCTGAAGATCAAAAATATTGCTAAATTCTGAGGCAAAGTAGGCATTCATCACCTCAGGATCACAAGAAAAGCCTTCTCTAGAATTAAATGAACCTCCCATTCCGAGTAATGCTCCCTCAAGCTTATATTTCTACGTAACTTCCAGATCTACTGAAGTAACACATAAGGATTGAAGTGCATATTTAGGAGTTTTTGCCTATATAGACTTTTAAATTTGCTTAAGGTAATAATATATTTTTCTATCAGAATTCTTTACTGCCTTTATGGCAAGGCAAATTCATCCCAAACCAAGATATGTTATCAGATCCAATTGAACATGGGAGTCACAGTTTCACAGAAACAAAGTGACGTATCAGAAATTGTATGGAATTGTATTTCTACATTTTTGCTTTTACCGAGAATTCCCCTGACAGATTCCCTAATGTCTTGTAAGCATGACTTTGTCAAAGAACTTAAAGGATACGTAGACTCCTCATTTAAAAATCAAATATGTAATTATTTTTTTTTTCACTTATATGTTATTGTTTGCTTTTCCCCATCTATCCAACAGGTTTTATGAAACTGCTGTAGTACATTGTCTGCCTCTTTTAGTACCATTTGGATAATATTTCTCCTCCTATTACAAGACAGATATTTTCCCAAGACAGTATCAAATAACATAGATCTTCAGATGGCAGTCTGGCAATAACTCAATATCTAGACAGGGAAGGCAGATAATTCTTTGGGGGAAATGGTTAAAAATATCAAGGATACAGGAGGAAACTGATGATGTTTCTGTTGCTGAAACATGCTTGCCAACAGGCAGGTTACATTTTGCTGTAGATTGGTATGATTGCACAGATGCTGCACATCATACAGAAAATGCGCATACCCACACTGCAGTCCTTCTCTCTCTATTTATAAAATATCATGGAAGCTTTATCACAAAACCATCCATGACTTTGACACCAGTGCTAAACATGCTGCTACAACCCTCAAGTCAATAGGCTGGAAGGCAAACTAATCCTTCAAACCAACCCTGGCTGTCACAGTCACTACTGTGACCACATCCTTGAAGCTACATCTGTCAATGATCCATGCAGAAAACTTCCCTGTTGGAAACAGTGAGAAGTTCTGCATGATTTCAGAGGCCAGAATACAGTCAATTATTTGCCTTGCAGTGGCATATTTCAGTCTCTGAGATGTGGAGAACCAAAACTAGTGAATAGAGATACCCTGAAAATCAAATATTGTAGAGAATTTGGAGGTCTTTTGATTAAAGTACTGGACAAAAGTTGAATACAATTACATCTACTTATTTGGGAAGCATTATTATTGGGAAGCATTACTATTTTTATTTTCAAGAAAGGTTGCAGAATCAAGGCTTTCATCATCTGTAACCACTTAAGATTCCAAGTTACTTTATAGAGGGAATGATAGCTTTGGTGTCTGGGCTAAGATCCAAATGAGTAATTGCATTCTGTGAGCATACATTTATCCTCAAGTTTTATATTAGATAAAGTTCTTTTCACTTAGCAGTGTTGCTTTTAAAAGACTGACATCTTCCAAGTCAGAGGCAGCTGTATTTCACTGATGGGTGAAATAATTCCTATGTAAACATAATTTGAATAAATTGAGTGCTTGGTGGTTTTCAAAATGCAACGTCCAC
Organism: Perdix hodgsoniae; assembly: GCA_035772895.1. Classification (NCBI taxonomy): domain Eukaryota; kingdom Metazoa; phylum Chordata; class Aves; order Galliformes; family Phasianidae; genus Perdix; species Perdix hodgsoniae. The sequence continues at coordinate 2,002,197 of JAPSGF010000093.1, read as the reverse complement.
TCCAATTCATGGTTTTCATTTGTTACATGCATGGGGTAAAATCCTGTAAAGCAACCAAAAATATCCAAGAAATCTCTGATTTCAGGGAATTGCCTAAGCATGGGCAACAGGGAAAAGAGTTTTGGGCAACTAAAATTTACTTTTAGGTGTTTTGTTCGTGAACAGCTTTTAATGAAATAGATTTGAACTGCGTATGATGCATATAAAAATAAAGCAGATATTAATCTGCTGAAAATCCCATGAACAACAGTCCAAAAAAGATGAACCACAATTAATCATTATTTGAACTTCCTTGAGATATATTTTAAAAGTCTTCAGCTCAGTAAATAATTAATCAGTGTGAGATTTTTCTTCTCTTCAGAAATATAAACTCTTGCAGCATAAATTAAATGCAATTTACTTACTAATGATGAGTGTGTCAAAGCTGAGGGGGTGCAAGGCAGAAGGGCTGAAATGAATAAGTAAAAGTCAACAGTGAATTTGCCAAGCTACACTAAAGTATTTGTAAATCAGATCTTAAAATATAGTTCTCTTCACAGATAATAATTCAGAGAACTGTTATTTGCAGGTTGTGGAACAATATTCAGTGCTCTTCTTGGCTTCTATGCCCCAAGTTTTATTCTAGATGAGTTGTTATAGCCAGAGATACAGTGGGTAGTTTCCTTCAGTTGTCTTTCTCATTATGATCTTTTTGCAAAGAAGAAAAGGAAAGATCCTCACACAACTCCGCTAAGGACAAGAAACTCCATTCTTTCTGATGAGACTTAAACACAAATCCTATAAAAAAAAGAAAAAGAATAATAATAAAATAAATAATTATAAAAAAAAAAACAAAAACCGGGGGGGGGGAAAAAAAAAAAAAAACAGAAAAAGAAAAAGAAAAAGCAGCTAAAAGGAAAAAGAAAAAATAAGAAAAATAAGAATAAAGTTGGGAAATGTGCAGGAAACCTATACCAGGAGAACAGGTCTTTTCTCAAGGCATGTTGTTTGCACAAGATATTTCTTCGTGTTGAAAGTTGGTCTTTATTCCTGTTTTTGTGCCTTGGATGTTCTGGCACCCCACTCATCCCCATTCAGCTTCCTCCCAGGCCAGGAACAAATTAGTTTTTTCTGGTAATATCCAAGTGCCAATTCCCACTCGCACTGCTTTGTAATTCAGTTTTGCTGAAAGACATAGGGTTTTTGGACTGAAAAGTTGGAGTGTAAGTGAAATAAATCATAAACAATGTTATTGCTGCATAACAGGCTAAATTTTGTTGATTCAAGCTATTGATTAGACCAGTCAAATCTCTTACAGCTTAAAGGATTTTACATCATTTACAGTAATTACTTTGTCTTCCTAACTGGTAAAGATACTTCTGAACTCACTGAAGGGCATCCTGGACGGGCTGAAGTGAGTGATAATTTCCTAGTTATACTTGAAAAAACAGGATTTTTTCCATGTTAAGACATGGAATACATTTTTAACTTGAAGACAGATTTCCATGGGTCCCACAGTCTCAAACCAGCTCAGTGCCACTGGGATCCATAGCTGGTGGTGTTGGATCACTCTCTACAGTTGTCGCACTGGATAAGTTTGCTCGTATCTGTTCTCAGCTGCAGAGTAGTCCCACACTTGGGATTTCATGTTCATGTTTTGTTCATGTTGAGTCTGAAGATGGGCATGGAGGCATTTTACATTCTTTCAATGCAGTGATTGAGCTAAAGGTGCTGTAGGTTGCTTCTGCAGTGCATATGGGCTTGCTGACTGGGAGATAATCAAGGTCAGGCTGAATGGGGCTCTGCATTTTAGATTGAGCTGTATAGGTGTCCCTGTTCATTGCAGGGGAGTTGATCTAGGTGGCCTTTACAGATTCCTTCGAACTCAAATAATTCTATGATTCTATTTCCTTCCAGAAGTTTACTTTCCCAAGGGCTAGCCATGCCTTTCTCTGACTGTGTGTATGCATCCTAATTTGATTAAGGTACATCAGCACTGTACATTAGTCACCTTTTCACTCAGGAAATGTGTCTGTTTTCCCTGGATGAATAGGGGTTTTGCGTGTTCATTTTAGACACAAGCTCTCCTGTGTAATCACTGCATAATAATCACTTTTTTTTTTTTCCCAAACAAAGCAATCAAGGGCTAGCACTCTCATAGTAAATAAGTTCATCAAAGAAGCAATCACAGGTAGTCATTTTCATTCATCTAAATGACAGAAGCTTATATTAGAACACACCTTGAGACACAGTTTAACTATTAGTAAGGCAATTGAGAGAAGAGTACCTTCCAGGGTGGACTTTGTTCACAGCTTATTGGCAGCTCAGGATGGATTTGTATTGGCACCTGTCTGGTCTGATACCTTCTACTTCTATCTACTGATAATTTCTACTGGTAGCTCTATTTATGGGAGCAGTTTTTCTGAGTGTGGCACCTCAGATGTTTCAGCGAGTACCTTCTGACACATGGATGATATTGCAAGGGAGTGTTGAGGGGCATAATGACTAGAGTAGCAACAATTGTAATGCTCCAAATAATAGGAAACATATCCAAAGAACTGTACAGCCTTTTTCAACCTTCCATGTTTCATTTCTTCTGGTAGTATAGTCTGAATCAAGTAAACAAATACAAGTTGAGAGCAAGGACCCTTGAATTTGACTCCTAATCCTGGACGAGATTTGAGATATGACCTTAATCAGTGTCAAGTTCAGAGTTTCTATACCTCAGCTTCCCCATCTGCAGAATTATGGTAATAATTCCTGCTCCACAAGAAGGCTGTGAGTCTTAATTAACGTCCATAAAGCACCTTGAAATCCTTAGATAAAAGGTTCTGTAAAAGGGCAAAAGTAATTACTGTTATTATAGTGATGCCGCTATAAAATATTCATGGTATAATAGCAAGTCCAGTGGACATTCAGAAGCTTGTGAGATCAATTGCTGTGCATGAATGCACAAGCACATTAGCAGGTTGTACAAGATGCAAAGCAATTTCCTTCCAACTATTAAGGTCCCATCCTGCCATGAGCCAAGAGCCCAAGTTCCCCACTGAACTCAGTGATCAACTTTTGCAAATAGAAGGAAATGTGGGGTCTAACACTTTGCAGGATCAACACAGGT
>JAPSGF010000093.1:1927447-1999090 GCA_035772895.1 Perdix hodgsoniae | reverse complement strand
ACAGGTTGGGATTCTTATCATGGAAATAAATTGCGGTATTTTTTCAAATTGATTAGAAACACTGTTATAAACTTCCCTGAAGTGGTGTGCTGGAACCCATCAACAAAGATAAAAAGGTCACATCCATATCTGATACAAAGCGTGGCAACCTTTCTGAAGTCAATGCAGTGAAGCTCTTAGGAACAGAATCTGCTTTTGAAGATGATTTTTTAAAGGCACAAATCAGGAATATTACCTCAAATTAAACTAACTTTGCACTCATTAACTAAATATATAAAGAAATAAATAGGCACATTTTCAAGGCTTAGTTGCTGTATATTTAAATAGTAAAAGCGTCAAAATTAGTTTATCATTGAAATATACATAAAATATTAATTCCTTAGCATTTAAAGAGCAACTGGATATGCAATGGCTTTAAATTATTATTGTTCCTCCTATATTATAGGAATTATTAACTAGAATTACTACCTAGAGTTTCACAGTGTCAGCTGTTTTGGTTTGAAACAAGTTATCATTATTGACTTTCTAACTAATTACAAGATGCACTTAACAACTGACTGTGCTGTTATACAGTTCGGGTATTCAAGAGCTTTTAACTTAAGGACTGTACTAAAAGTCATGTAAGTCTAATTGTGCTTAGCACATTGATGGGCTGCACCTTCTCAGATCATGAGCCTTGAAATGATTTGTAGCATTTCACAACATCCCACCCATTCTTTACAGCTCTGAGCATACCTCCAATACTTCCAGCCTACTCAAAAGACAATATCATCATTAATGACCCACTGAGCATACAACATCTTATTAACTGCCATAATATTTTCGTGCTCTCCGTTTCAATTCATTCCTTCCAATATTCGTTTGGTATTTCCTCTGATTTTAATTGCTGGCAAAGGAAGATTTCTTAAAATATGAATCCTAAAGATAATATATAATTGTGCAGTTACTCCAGTAGGATGTTCTGAGACTTTAATTGAATACTTTTTTGTAAGAAAATCTTTTTCAGCTCTATATGTCTGTCACATTGATCTATAAAGAGAAAAATTCCAGAGTGCAAGAACATAGCCAGTCACAATTTACCTTATTTCTTCGTAAATTCAGTGAAAAGGAATAGGTCCTTGAAGCTCTGGAGAAGCTCAGTGTAAGTACAATTAGGAATTTTCAGTGTAATGATTATTGTAGAGTTGAGACTGTAAATATTATTTAGAGGATCTATATCTATTTTCAGTTAACATAATTGAAAACCTTTAAAAAAAAAAACAACAAAATCTACCTACAAATAACAGTGAACATGGACTCCTTGACTGCCTGATTGACTTCCAAGAAGTCAGTCTTAGTCTGGGTGGTTTATGGTCAGACATTCCTAAGCTTCCCAGGACCTGGCAGCTTCATCATCTGTCTTTTTGTAGAAGTGCAATAGAACTACAATTCTTTTGAATGAAAAGCAAATTTCCCAGCCTTTCCCAGGCATTTGGCAGGAAAGTAAGCCAAATTTCCAAGCCCCCGTTTCCCTGGTAGTCTGCCCAACTGTTTCCCACAGAGAAAAGCATGCCAATTCTTTTTATCCACCCCATCCCAACAAAAAGATAGGGACAATGAGAATCCTATTTTAGTTTTCTTGAAATAGGAATGGTCTTAGTGTGATTGATTGTACTACTTTAGTGTTTATGAATTAAAATGATGGAATATTTAAGTTCTGCAGGAAAACAGTATACAGCATAGCAAAATAAAGCAATGCATTTTCCTTTTGTCATCATTAAATATTTATAAATTTCCAAGATTTCAGAGTCGTGGAACTCAATTTTTTTATTTCAAGATAGCTCTTTCCTATGGCAAGGCATAGATGACCTTAAGAAAGCTCGGAGTACAGCACCCTGAAGCACTGCTATAATTTATGGCAGATGCCTTCAGTTTCCATTCATATCTTGTCCAACACCCATGGTGCTTCTTGCATCCTGCTATTTCATCAATCCTCATTATTACATAAATATGCAAATATAACATTTCAGCCCACTGGATGACTGAGAGAGAAAAGATGCACAAAGTGAGGAAAAAAACTTATTTAAATATTTACTGACAAAATATTAATGATATGGGGATATTCAAAAGAAGAATACAGTGAAACGGTAAATGGTATGTACATTAGTAACTACTGAAAACAGTGACTCGGAGGAAAGATCTTCTACTCTCTGAAATATTCAATACCCATGGCTTTTGAAATTAGCTTTATGGCATATATATATTTTTTCCCTCTGAAGTACTCATGATTTTCATACAATTTTTCACTGATCTTTTTCTCTGCTTTTATAAGGACTTTCAGGGAATATATTTGTGCATTTTCAGCACAGGGCTATTCATCTGTGTATGAATACAGTGGAAAGTCAGAATTGGCAAATCCTTTAAAACTGTTAAAACATTCAGAAAAAAAATGCTGATTGTTTCATGAAAGCTAGGATGAAATAATAATAATAGCATTTTTAGACATCTGTTTTGAGATTTGTCCTTAGCTGGTCAGTGGAATTATCTGCAATCCCTGCCCAAAGAAAGTCCTACCTATACAAGGATTTAGACTAATACTTTACTACTGCAAGTATCAGCTGTGATTAGTGGGATGGCTGGCAGTACTCAGATTAGACATGCATAAATCTTCTCAGAATGTCAGAGCTGACCAAATGAATAAGCTCAGTAAATGGCAAGAGGGAAGTAATGGGAGGGAGAATGGTCGTTGTGATTTCTGCACTGAAGGAGGTGGAACGATCCATCTTGTGTTCCACTGCTCAGAAGCACACTGCAAAAAGCAGCTGGGAAACAGTCACATGCTAACATTTAGCAAGGTAATTTTTGCCTCCAAATTTCACACCCATTTGCTTGACAGTCTTTAATATTGCACTTCATATTGTTCCCGTTCTTCGTATATTTCTCTTGGTCTGTTCCTTGCACGCTGAAGAGATTTCATGTTGTGGTAATGAATTCACAGAAAGAGTGTTTGAACAATCAGACCTTGAGAACAATCAGTTTATGCATATGCATTAGCTGTTCTCAAATTTCTATTTAATGAATAATTATACAGACAATATATCCAAGTCCCTGATTCAGGAAGAGTGTCATTTTGCATTGCAGGCTTACAGGATATGAAAAATTAGGATGTCTCGAACATGAGAATCACAAAGAAAGCAATGACAAAGGAAATATCAAGGCTAGAATTAGCAATGAGATAGATGGGATTACGGAAGAAATTGAAGAACGGCAAAAAAGAATAAGGAAGATGGAACATGTGATGGATTTGATGCCTGTGATAAAATACGGTACTGGACTGGATGCAAATCAACATTCATCAGAAAGGTGTAAAGATGAAGATAGTAAGTTTAAAACATCATTTTCTCAGCCAGGCTCTAAAAGGGTCATTTCAAGAAGATGGAAATAGTTTGGGATCTGTAGTTAGTCATGGGCAGAGACAAGGATGGATGGTGCTATTCAGAACTGGATGTGTAGGTCAACAACAAGAGTTCAATTGTCTGCTGAAGCCTGGCTCCTCTAGGTGTGATGGATGCAGAACCAAGCAGGCTTGTAGCTAGCCTGGATGTCAGTGGATGATAACAGGAGATGACTGCCCAAATGACTGAGTGGGTCTTGTCAGTACAGAGATGGTGATGGAGAGAGAAAATGAAGAAACCATCAAGCTTACAATGAGAAAATGAGTTCAGAATAGGCCCTTTTCAAGCCATCTCGGTAGAGCTGTCAGAGAGACAGTTCTGATATATGGGAGTAGGGCTGAGGGAGATATATCACAGGTTGAGTGTGGTGAGGATTCAGAAAGATGTTAATAGCTCTCTATCTTTCATGAAGGTGGGACATGGACCGGAGCTCCCTGCACAAAAATATGGAGTGTATAGGGGGACATTCATCTTCTATTAAAATGCAACCACCTCTCAGGAGGGTTGGCCCATTTCATCTCTGCTCCTAACCCTATAAAATATCTTTGGAAAAGTAAGCAAAAAAATCATTTCCTCTCTTTCAAGTAATTACAGTAATTTATGTGAGCAAAGTGTAATTACCTAAAGTAAAATTTAGCCAGGAGACTGGTTTTACATTTCTTCTGAAACAAAGCCATTTGGAATGGGCATGATTCCTTCTAGCATGAAGCCAGAGTATGGACTTAATTCCAACTCATGTAGAATACATCGTGCCCCAGAACACTGTTCCTGAAAGGTGCTACGTTGACTTCAGCCTCCACTCTTTTCAAAGAAGCAAGGGTACTCAGCAACTTCTAAAATGTCCTGGTGCATTGCATTTATAGGTGTAAACTGAAGAGCTGATCTTTATAAAAAGGGACATGGTTTGGTTGGCACTCTGGTGATGGGTTGATTGTTGGGCTTGATCTTACTGGTCTTTTCCAACTTCAGTGACTCTATGAATGTATAAAAGTGAAGTTTAGCCTTGTATTCTATCGGTACATGATTTGGCCAGTGAACACATTAATTTGTGCTGCCTAAGAAAATCCTGTGTTGTTCAACTCTGACCCTACAAGAAAATTGGATTTAACACAATCATAGTCCCAAATAGTATATTTGGAATGTGGCCAGGGGATAATTCAGGGTAGAAAAACTATCAGGCCAGAATCACAGACTGGATAAAGACATCTTAGAACAGGTGGTGATGAGGTGTGTCATAAACCAGACAAAAATTGCCTAGACAAGAATTCCCTGATGGGACTCTTCTGCAGGCTGCATGCAGAGCCCCCAGGCACCGCACCTTTGATGCAGCTTGGCCAGATGGGTAAGTGGATGGAAACAGGAGCAGATACACTGGGGGCTGGGAAACTTTGTCTGTTTATCTTCTACCATGGCAACCCTCCTCTGGCACACCCTTGCAGAGCATAAGGGACAATCTTACCTCTGTAGGTAAAGATAAAACAGAAGTCTCAGAAGAAAGACTCCTGAGCCTGTGTCACTCCGTAGTTTACTATTTCTCTGCAGTGTCCCTCTGAAATAAGCAATTTTTGATTGCAACGTTTTGCCATTGGTAGGATTATGTTTTGAAAATATACCCTACTTATTGCATCACAGTTGTTCCCTCTTTATCAATGAGTCTATATTTTTCTGTGGAAAAAAAAAGAAAAAAATGAGGAAAAAAAATATAAAAAAGTGTTCACTAACATATCTGCGATTATCCTTCCCTGCTCTCTGCTCTTGGGTGCAGTGAGGATTAATTTATTGATGTTCAAGGAAAGATCCAAAAATAAAATGCACTGCATAACTGGATCACACCTATATACTTCTTGTTGTCCAGTAGAAAACTTGCCTCATTTAGCCACAAAACTAAACTGGATTATCACAAAGTGCTTCTGCACATTTATTGTATAAAACCATTGAAGGTATAGCTTGTGTAGATTCTGCCTTGCTTACTGGATGTGGATGAAAAGAGCCCTTCAAAAGTAATCTAGAAACCTTATATATTCTGGTTGTTGATCTTGATCAACAAGGTTGCCTTTAGTTTGTGAGTCAACAACTTCTTTCAATACACTTTCATGTAAGAATGCAGAGCTTATCTCTAGACCACAGCTATCGCCTGTGGTGAAATTCTTCCTACAGGTCTTCTGTGTCATGTATGAGGGACTTTTTGTCTTTCAGACAACTTCAGGGTCCATTCAGTTTGACACTGCGAGTATGATGAAGGGTGATGGTTTCTTCCAGTATTACCAGGTTGGCTCCTGATTTCGTACCAGACATGTTGCTTGGAGTTCCATCTTTCTGAATAAGATTATTTTAAAGCAATCTCAACTTTCCTTGAAAATGTACATTGGATGCACCACAGATGGTGATGGGAGGCCTATTTTTTTTTCGGCATCAGGAATATACAGCTCCTGATGTCTCCCTAATAGACAGAACAAAACTAGACAAGCTCCAGAAGGAAGGAAAACCTGTCTGTTCCCAGAGCCAAAAGAAAGTATCTGTGGTCAGGAAAGGAGGCTATGGTATTATATGGTATTAACAAATACAGAAGGAACTTTTTTTCCTTTTTTTTTTCTTTATTTTTTTTTTTTAAAGTAGGTCACAGCAGTATCATCTAAATGTGTGGTACACATTGGCTCTCCCCTTGATTTGCAAAATGACCTGCAGTGTTTCTACTGCAGTCAGTGCTTTGAGGTATAGCAGACATTAACCTCTAAGTGAAATATTTAGTCCTGGTTACATATATGATCCTGAGAAATATATCCTTTCTAACAGGATACTACAACACATCATTTTAATGCATTTTAGCAGCTGATTTCAAATAAACTGTCTATAGATAAAAAGAACAGCATTAAAGATTCCTAAAGTCTTCCAGGGTGTCTGTGTCCTTAGGGATCTTTCCACATATCTTAAAATACTGTAAGTTCTCTTCTGAGGGTATTGACTGCTCTAATTTAGCACTTGGGGATTGATGTATTCCCAAGATGACACAGCACTTGGAGACTGTGATGGTTTCCTTGACAGGGCCAATCTAAGTTCTTCATTTGTCCCTACTCAACACTAACTGATATTACAAGGTAATACCTTTCATCAGTATCTTTTTTTTTCAACCACATCATGAATATATTTATTTTCTTATTTAATTGCCCTGAACTGAGTTTTCCATTTCTTCAAACCCTCTAGACATCCACAGTATCCTCTTTGGGACAGATCCTAATATTGTATATTTTTAAGAATATTTCTCCAGCCTGCATACAATGTGGTTAATTTCATGGAGCAATGATCCCTGTCTCATTGAGTTTGCAATCTGAAAAACAAATTGCTCTCAAGTTTCTTTTTATGTATACATCTACTGGGAAAGAGAATTAAAGGTAGTTTTCTGTTCTGAATGGTGTAACACTTTGCAAGCTTCAAAAAATACATAGAAAGATCTTACTGGAAACAATACTTTTTGCTGTGATTCTTGCAGTTCTGACATTGTTTACATTCTGAATTGGTTTCTTCAGTTTGGTTTCTTCAGACAAAGAGATATCTATAATGCTATTTGAATAATTTTAATCTTCGTCTTAGTTAATAATTACATTGAATTATTTACACAACTTTTTATTATATACACATGTACTTAATTTCATTATGAATCCAGAAACAAAAATAAATAAATAAATAAATAAGAAGGTTTTTGTTAGCTTTTAATGAAAAAGAGTATTTATTCAACTTTATTTCTAAAGGCAATTTGTTTTCAGAGAGAAAGTTCAACTAGCTGTACAGGCAAACCCAACAATGCAGCACAGACTTTGTAAAACCGTCATTTACATGCAAGATTCACAAGGGTGAGATGTGGCAACTGTTTAATAATGCACAGCAGCACCATACAGCAATTTAAGAGGAGAATATGGGAGGAATTACATATGGAATTGAAAATGCAGGCTGAGTGTAAGTAGGCAAAATGTAATAATCTGAATGTGAATTTTGCCACGGCAACAGAGTATGCATCCCTGCACTTACAGATATTGCCATGAAACCTTTAATGACAACTTGTCAAGGTGCCTTTTATATCTCCTTTTTAAGAAATGACATCCAGAAACACATTGACCCCAACTTCCCACTTAAATATTAGTTCATAACAGTTGAGAGGAAAGAGCTCCCCACAGTGAATCATTAGCACAATCTTTTAACAGTGCTCGTGTTTTTGGAATTGCATCTGACTGGATGACATAAACACTTATGGGTTAGGTGAGCAGGTCAAAAAGGCACAACAATAAATCCCATTTAGATGTGGGGGAGAGGAGATGGAAATTCATATTTTCAGTGTTCAAAAATGTGGTTTTTTTGTGTTTTTTTGTGTTTTTTTTTAATGTTTGAATACTTTCCTAGCTTCACTACTCTTCTAATGGAGTCTTGCTTGCTGTCAAGCCTCACTGGTTTCTTCTGACATGGACAAGCTTATTTTGCTGCTGAAGTGACAATTTAAAACCACAAAGGATGAATGACCTGGTGCATTATTTTATTTTTTCCTTTTAACTTCTGTCCGCAGAAAAAAGAAAAGGCCCTTTCTGCAATAAGGAATATACGATCAGATGATAAAACAGAACTTAATTTCTTGATGTTTTAAAGCTAAATGAAATATTTTCTAGGGCAAAATATGTTAAAATGAAACACAAATTCAAAGGCCAGAAGTTACAGTAATGTCATATTAATGCCTAATGAAAATATTCTGCAAGGGTTAATGAATTATTCTCATATTTTTACAAAAATACTGAAAATCATAGAAGTATTCATGAAGCCAAACTATTTCCTATGATGTCTGTTACCTGTTGCATGTCTTTAATGGGGATGAAAAACACACATTACTTCCATAGGATTTGGTCACAGAATCATCACAGAATCATAGAATCATTTGAATTGGAAGGAACCCTTAGAAGTCATCCAGTTGATGGAGCTTCTCAAGAAAAAGTGGAGGTTCTTTGGCACAGAAACAGCATACAACATCTTTAGGTGTCTCAAATGCAGAAAACCGTTACAGGAATTTTCAGAATTGCCCACAATTGCATGGCTGCCAACCATGGCAAAACGAGACATCCATTAGATCCTTGGAAAAATCTCAGGAAGTGCTTGTCTCATCTGGGCTGGATTTCAGACAGTGACAGGTCTGGGAAAAAAAGCAACTAAGAATTAATTGGCTTTGGAAAAGAAACAGAATGCAGCTGTTTGGAGGATGCAGGACTTCAAAAAGCACTTCATTAGAAGAATAAATTAGAGTCCAAGCTGAATATAGAACATGCTATTAAAAAATCAGAACACTGTGCCTGAGGTGATGGCTGCTCTATGTATGTATATATTTATGCACACATTTATTTGCAAACAGTGCCCATATCCAGCATCAGGTCCATAGATCCCTTTGCTTTAAGGTCCCTTTAAAATAGACATTGCATATTCAAGCACACATTTCTGTTCTTAGTTTTGCCTTCCTTGATGTCAGTTTCTATTAGAATTCACAGCTTTTACTATGATCTGAAAACAAATACGAAAAAAAGCAATTTCTTTTCCTTAAAAATCTCACAAACTAATTCAATGTTAAACCATGTTGAGATGGTGTTTAGGAATGATCATTGGGATCGGATGCAATCCTTGCCATGTCTGTACATGTGTGTAGAGCGCTGAGCGCTTTAGCCTTCATCTTGAATGTAAACTTTGGCTCTATGGCTCTATACTCCAAAGAAAGAATTGGTTCCTTGGCAGGGAAAAAAAAAAAAAAAAAAAAAAAAAAAGCAGATAAAACAAATAACAGGAGAAACATTCCCCCTGAGAAAATTGCTTTCTGTACTGCAGAAGGGTATATTATGGACCTATTTTTGTATAGTTAATTCATTTTGCTATATGATATTGCCCAAAGTTCCATGATGAAAGGATAAAGCTCTGTCCATCTTCATTAGGAGAGAGCTGAGAGACAGTGAAGTCATTCATTAGACAGAGATATCAAGCCAGAATCATATGAAAAATAACAGAGTAGAGAGCTGGAGTGGAAAAATACAGCGATTAGCAAAAGGAGCAGAGAGGGCAGATTGAAGAATGAGCAGATGGAAGCTGCTAGTAAGGCCAAAAATCTGATTTAGGTTAGATAGCAGGAAGAAACGCTTTACTCTGTGAGTGGAACCATTGGAACTGGTTGCTCAAAGAAGGTAAGGCTACCCAGTCTCTGGAGGCATGCTAAACCAGGTTGGGTGGGGCCCTGAGCAGCCTGATCTGCTGGGTGGCAACCAGCCCACAACAAGAGATTGGAACTGGATAAGTTTTAAGGTCCCTTCCAAGCCATCCTGTGGCTGTGTAAATCAGAGGTAAAACTTGAAGAAGTCAAAGTGAGAGAGGTGTGTTAGTGAGATGGTAGGATGGTACAGTCAGAGTAATGGCAAAAATGATGTGCAAATATTGACAAAGATATTGGCAACATGGTGGAAGTAAGCATAAATACATCCCCAAGGAAACAGATACTTAAGTTATTGCTTTTAATTTCTCACTAATTTGCCTTCATGTTCACTTTATTTCTGTATTCATTCTGGAAAGGATCACTCTTCCCCTGACAGTGCTGTACACCTTGCTTTTGCTGAACCAAGATACAGTAGTGATAAGGAAGGAAGCAGATGAAAACATGTCTTTCCTGAGATCCACAGGAATTTGTCACCAATGACAGCAGTTAGGACTTGGACCTTGGTGCTTTGTGAACTTTGCAGATGGGTCTGTATTTCCAAAAGTAGATGTGTAGAGTGGACATACCTTCACAGGTAATGGAGAGGAATAGAATATAGAATATATGACTGTCACTCACTTCATCCAAAGGGAAAACTGTAGAAGATATAGCATAGAATCATAGAATGTCTTGGGTTGGAAGAGACCTCAAAGATCATTTAGATCCAAGCCCCTTGCTGTGGGTTGGTTGCCCCCCACCAGCTTAGGCTACCCAGAGCCCCATCCAAACTGGCCTTGAACACCTCCAGGGATGGGGCACCCACAACTTCTCTGGACAGCAGTGCCAGCATCTTACCACCACCTTAGTGAAAAATATTCCCTTAACATTTAAACTTAAACTTCACCGTTTTAGTTTAAAACTTACTCCCTTTGTCCTATCACTATCTAGCTTCATAAAAAGTTGATTTATCTCCTGTTTATAAGCTCTCTTTAAGTACTGAAAGGTAGCAGTTAGATTTCCCTGGAGCCTTCTCTTCTCCAGACTGAACGCCTCCATGTCCCTCAGCCTTTTTTTTTTTTTTTTGTAGGACAGGTGCTCTAGATCTCTGATCACACAGTTTAGATAAAATCCTAAAAGAGCTTATTACCACCTTAGAAAGATACACTAAGCCTAGGAGGATGTGGATCAGGTGTAGACATCCATAATACAGAGACGAATCCTGCTGTGTCTGAAAAAATGCAAGGTGCAAAAAGGCCATGAAATAAGACTTGTGAAGGAATGTGTCAGGCCAAGGGTCATTCTTTTCACATTTCTTCATGAGGCTTCATTGCTTCCCTCTTCGCTTTCTGAGATAAGTCATTCTCAAGATAAAAATGTGAATCCTCAGGTTTGTGGATTATTCAAGTGCATAACATTACTTGCAGTGAGCGTTGGTTGGGAGGCCTGAGGCGAGTAGTTTCATCAGCTCCTCTGGGACTGGGGAGTGATGAAGGTGGTGGATGGAAGAACTGCACTGAGCTGGTGGAAGGAGGCAGCCACTGAATTAGTCATCTGTTGTGATGAGGAGTAGAAACTGAGCAGGAAAACTATGGAAAAACTAAATAAATATGCGCCATTCCTCAGTCTCCCAACCTCTCATTTCCATTTTGCTATGTAAAAATAAACATGCAAGCAACTGAAAGTTTGAAAAACTTTAAAAGTACATTCAAAACCTGTCAGGGAAAAATCCGCTGTGCTTCAGAAAGTACTGGATATTTAAACAGATGGTCTGTTTGTTTTACTGAAGAATAAAAAATTAATTTGATGCTTCTAAAACATCATTCAGGCCTTTAAAGATAATAGACACAATGTCATTTACACTGACATCAGAAAACTCTAGTAATGGACTATGGGAGTAGATTGTGTTAAGTTCCTTTCCTATGAACCAGAAGATGTATGGTGTTATAGGTACAGATGGTGTAGTCAGCATGGGTTCACCAGGGGGAGGTCATGCTTGACCAACCTGGCAGCCTTCAACGATGTTGTCACTGGCCGGGTGGATGGGGAGAGAGCAGTGGATGTAGTCTACCTTGATTTCAGCGAGGTGTTTGATACTGTGGCCACTCTCAGCAAGTTTGCTGGTGATATGAAGTTGGGACGATTGGCTGACACTCCTGAAGGCTGTGCTGCCATTCAGCGAAACCCAGACAGGCTGGAGAGCAGTAAGAAACCAGATGAGGTTTAACAAAAGCAAGTGTAGAGTCTTGCATAATTGCATGCACTGGCACAGGCTGGGGGATGACCTGCTGGAGAGAAGCTCTGTGGAGAGGAACTTGGGTGATCTGGTGGACGACAGGTTGGCCATGAGCCAGCAGTGTGCCCTCATGGCCAAAAAGGCCAATGGCATTCTGGGGTGCATTAAAAAGAGCGTGGCCATCAGGTTGAGGGAGGTGATCCTCCCCCGCTACTCTGCCCTGGTAAGGACTCATCTGGAGCACTGTGTCCAGTTCTGGGCTTCCCAGTACAAAAAAGGGATCTCTTGGAAAGAGTCCAGTGGAGGGCCACAGAGATGGTGAAGGGCCTGGAGCATCTCCCCTATGAAGGAAGGCTAAACTGGGACTGTTTAGCCTTGAGAAAAGAACACTGAGAGGGGACCCAATCCAGGTCTATAAATATCTATGGTGTGGGGGGCAGAGTGGCAAGGCCAGACTGTTTTCATCAGTATGTGGAGATGGGACAAGGGGAAATGGCCAGAAACTGGAGCATAGGAAGTTCTGCACAAATGTGTGCAAGAACTTCTTTGCAGTGAGGATGACGGAGCACTGGAACAGGTTGCCCAGGGAGGTTGTGGAGTCTCCTTCTCTGGTGATATTCAAGACCTGGCTGGATGCCTACTTGTGTGACCTGATGTAGGGAACCTGTTTTGGCAGGGGTGTTGGACTTGATCTGTGAAGGTCCCTTCCAACCCCTATGATTCTGTGATTCTGTAGTGCATGCATATTGGGCTGCTCCTATATGTCTTTTGTTTAGTAAATACTATATTTAATGGCTTGCCATTAACTGATGTACATAGTAAGTTAATTTTGCATTTAAATAGTAAAACTTCAAGGAAGTTCATAATTGCATATCTCTTTACCAAATGACATGCCATATGCTAGGAAATTGCAAGCCACTAATTAAACAAAACATGCCCTAGCATGTTTTTTAACAAATACTGTACATAGTTATTTAAATTCAGGGCAAATACTGTTCAGAGCACTACAAATATCTAAAATGGTGTTTAATAAGATACGCCATCTGCATTTCAAATTGATACCACCCACATTTAAATCTCTTTCTTGAATAATCCCACTTAACAGTTATTGGGAAAAAGAAACGCATCCATGGCTCTTTCTGTAAATTTGATACCGTGGCTCTCGTTGGTTATTAAACTCACCAGGGTAAAACTGCCAAAGTGCTGACTGCCAGGTTCCAGATCACACTAATTGAGGGCTGTACAAGCCAAACTGAACCATCCTCCAAGAGCTCCAAAAGGGGAATAAATAGAAACTAAATCAAAATAGAGATGGGGTTGTTCCTCCTCTTTCTCCCAACATGCATACACTATATTTAGCTACCCGGAGCCACTTACAAAGCCCTGTAACATATGGAGCACTTCAGATTGTATAATCTCCAGATGACTACTAGGGCCATCCCTTCATCAGCTGAGATGCATCACGCTGGAAGGGAATGTGCAGAATAGAACTTGAAAAATGGGAAATTATGTCATTAGGACATCTATTTTTGCCTTCTCCTCCCCCATCCTCCCCATGAGAATGAACATGAAACACAACAGATGTTTTGCTTTAGCATCCAAGCATCCACCATGCACTGGGTTTGCAGGTGTCTGGAGGCCAAAGCACATTGCCTCCTCTACGCCAAGACAGCTGGTGCAAAGTCATGGGCTAATTGTTACAATTCTCCTACCAAGGAACTATAGGGGGTAGTTATGACAATTAGCATGGCAGAAATGGAGCAGAGAAGGGAGGGACTTCAGCAAAAACATCTGCTAGGAAAATAATGACAGTACATCCGTTTCATAATTTTTCATGTGTGTTGTTTTATTTTATTTTTTTCCTTCTGTAGTTGATGTTTTCTTGTGGACAGTTGAGTTCTCCCTGAGTATTTATCATATGCTGCAAAAATAATTTCTAAGAAAAGCTCTGGGATTATCTTAAAGCATCTGGGTGCTTAGAAATATATCCAAGACTTCTGTTCTACCTGGTTGGGCCAGAAATATACAAAACTCCACCTGCAAGACTGTGGCCTTGACACAATGAATAGCAAAGTGAAGCAGAACCTCAGGGCTTCTGCCTTCCAGCATTAACAGTTAAAGAGGTTATGTATCTGTGATTTAGAAGTCTGGCATAAAGATGAAATGTATCATTTATATCTGTTGTGTGAAAGGCTCTAAAACCTCTTTGCAGAGCACCATTAAACTGCCTCTCCTACAGTCTCTGTGGTGGCAAAGGGACCGTATGTTTTCACACTCATGCAGCCTGTTACAAATACAAGCAGCAGGTCAGTTGTTTTACTTTATATCTTCTTCTCAGCTAGATCCTCTAGGAAAGAGCGCTACATACACTATTTTCCCCAGTGGTAAGGATAAACAAAAAGTTTGGATTAAAACTTTGACCAGCAGCCTGGTGGTTGAACTCACAGTGAACTCTATGAGTTTTTAAGCTCTTGCCGGACCACTGGCTCTGATGCTGTAATATAATTCCTCTCTCCAAACTCTGCACCAGGACTCATCCATTCTGCTTGATTATTCCATATTTTCTGGCCTTCAGTTTGGATTTTGAGAGGACACAGGTGAAAAAGCTACTAATGCTTATAGAAGCTTGTATCAGTAACAAATCATCTAATTTGGCTATCATCTAAGGGTTCTTCACCAGAGGGTAGTGAACATGCAACCCATTATGTCCCCTGGGTAGTGGTTATGGCGCTGAACTTAATGGAGTTCAAAAAGCATCTGGACAGATATATGGCCTGATTGTTGAGTGATCCTTTGTGGAAACAGGAGTTTGACTCTGATCCTTATAGGTCCCTTCCAATTTGGGATATTCTGTAATTCTAAATCCATTAACACTAGGTCCATTCTAGTAGTACATTTTGTTTCAGCTTCCAAACACCTTTTCTCCATTCTCTTTACATATGCTTTTAATGCTTTTTTCTGCTCACCAATCTGAATTATTAAACTAAACCACAACAACTTAAGAGAACCCTTTTAAGTCCACAAAACATCCATGGAATGTATATTTTAAAAAGTAAGCCATTTTTAGTCAAAAAGGAATAAACTTAATAGAAACCACAGTATTAAATAGCTTGTAATACTTTGAAACTGATCCCTTCCCACACTCCATTTAGGTACAATCTTTATATTTGCTTGATTTTGCCTTCCTCTATTCTTTATGAATTCAGGGAGAATTTCACCACTGACTTCAATCTGAGAAGTTAGGCCAACGCTGAGTACTTCTCATCCTTTATGTATCAATCTATCCATTTTTAATTAAGTACAAAGAGGACTTTATTCTATATTATGGATTAATGGGCTGAAAAAATAATTTAAATTTACATAAGCCAAAGATATTATAGTAAAAGTGATAAATCTAACAGACTAGTACACTTTGTTTTCTTTCTTTGTTCCCTCTTTTCCTTTTCCTTGCATGATTCTCCTTGAAAAGTAGCCAGATAGATATTCTAAATTTTCTTTTCTTAAAAAAAAAAGGATTGCTGAGTTCAGCATGGAGTCCATTTAAACTTTTATGTTATGAATGTGGGGCAATTTCTAAAAAGATTTTAAAAGGAAATACCAAAAATCTTTAATCTTTATGGTATTACTAGCCAATATCCATAGCTAAGAATGAAAAATAATTAATTCTTTGCAATACATAGATATCGTTTCAAAAGCAGGAGAGGAGAAGGTCAATACTGAAAAACATTTAATTTAATCAGCTCAGAGAGTAGTACTTCATTTCATCATCTATTTGAAATCTTGGTTATGATGACCCACCCATGGAGAGACCCGACTACTAAATTTTGAACATAACCCTCCTTAAAATTATTCCTTTCTATAGTACCCATTGGAAACCAAATAGGTAAGATTAACCTTGTTCTGCCTCTTTTCCAGGCGGTTCTCTTTTTCATTTGTTCATCTTTCCTGCTTCCTTTTAGCTGCTCTGCAGCCAGCTCTACCACCAGCTTTGTGCAGGTACTTCTTTTCTGCTCCATATCTGTTCTCAGAGGAGTTATGGCATGCAAAAAATAATAGCGACCTATGTAAATAGCTATAATGATACAGATAGCTCAGGTGAGAAGGGACTGTTCAAAATTAATGGACCTACTTTGCAGATATTGACATAGGAAAGCATCACACCCAAGACTTTATCCTGAAAGGTATGAAGGATTTCCCAATCTATTTTTTTTTTTTTTTTTTCATTTTGCATTTTGCATGGCCCATACCAATGAATACTGTTCAAGGAAAATGTACTTATTTACTCAGCTGATGCATTCAGGGAGACCATAGAATCATAGAGTCATAGAATCATAGAATCACGAGGTTGGAAACGACCTGTAAGATCGTCTAGTCCAACTGTCTTCTCATTACCACTGGTACCACAAGCACTAAACCATATCTCACAGAGGCTCATCCAGACGCCCCTTGAATACTGCCAGGGATGGCGACTCCACCACCTCCCTTGGCAGGACATTCCAGTGTCTGACCACTCTCTGAGAGAAAAAGTTTTTCCTCATGTCTAACCTGAACTTCCTCTGGTACAACTTGCGACCATTTCCCCAGGTCCTGTTGCCTGGGAGAAAAAGCCAAACCCCTCTTCACCACAACCTCCCTTCAGGAGGTTGTAGAGTGCAATGAGGTCTCCTCTGAGCCTCCTCTTCTCCAGACTAAACAATCCCTGCTCCCTCAGCCGCTCCTCATAAGACTTGTGCTCCAGGCCCCTCACCAGTTTCATTGCCCTTCTCTGGACACGCTCCAGGGCCTCAATGTCTTTCCTGTAGTGAGGGGCCCAAAACTGAACACAGTACTCAAGGTGCAGCCTCACCAGTGCTGAGTACAGGGGATGATTACCTCCCTGCTCCTGCTGGCCACACTATTTCTAATGCAGGCCAGGATGCTGTTGGCCCTCTTGGCCACCTGGGCACACTGTTGGCTCATGTTCAGCAAGCATCAACCAACACCCTTTCCTCTTCACAATCACCCAGCCACTCATCCCCAAGCCTATAATGCTGCATGGGGTTGTTGTGGCCAAAGTGCAGGACCCAACACTTGGCCTTGTACCCCATCCCATTCACCTCAGCCCAGCGATTCAGCTTATCTAGATTCCTCTGAAGGGCCTTCCTACCCTCAGGCAGATTGACACCACCTCCCAACTTGGTGTCATCTGCAAACTTACTGAGGGTACATTCAATCCCCTCATCTAGGTCATCAATAAAGGTATTAAACAAGATAGATAGGCCCCAGTACCGACCTCTAGGGGACACCACTTGAAATGGGTCACCAGCTGGACTTCACTCCATTAACCACCACCCGTTGGGTACAACCCTCTAGCCAGTTTCTTACCCAAAGAAGTGTATACCTGTCTAGACCAGGGACAGCCAGTTTCACCAGAAGAAGCCCATGAAAGACCGTGTCAAAGGCTTTGCTGAAGTCTAGGTCACCCAGTCATAGAAAGAGATGAGGTTAGTCAATCCTTTCATCTCCCAGCTTGTATTGATAGCAGAGGTTGCCAGGACGCAGGTGCAAGAACTTGCACTTGCCTTTGTTGAACCTCATGAGGTTCACCTGGGCCCACAGCTTGAGCCTGTCTAGATCTCTGTGAATGACACCCTGTGCATGAAGTGTGTCAACCACACCACGAAACTTGGTGTCATTGCTGCAAACTTGCTGAGGATGAACTTGATCCAACTACTGATGTCACTGATGAAGATATTAAAGAGAGACATTAAATCCCTGATGGACACCACTCATCACAAATCTCCATCCAGACACTACCATTCTCTGGGTACAACCTTGACACTACATTGTCATCTACTGAACCATACCTCCACCCATCAAGTTCGTACCTTACCAATTCAAGAAGATGTTTTGGGGACCATGTAAAAGTCCTTGCTGAAGTTCATATAGATCACATCTGTGGTTCTTCCCTTGCCTTCTGACGCAGTTATGCCAGCATAGAAGGCCACTATGTTGGTCATGCAGGGCTTACCCATGGTGAAGCCATGCTGATTGTCCATTGTCATCATCTTTTCTATGTGCCTTAGCATAGCTTCCAGGAGGAACATCTTTCCTTGCACAGAGGTGAGGCTAACAGTTTGGTAGTTCCCAGGCTAATCCCTTCTACCCTTCTTAAAAATGAGTGCTATATTGCCTTTTTTTCCAGTCACCAGGGCATTCACCTGACTACCATATGACTTTTCAAATTTTAAGACTGGCTTGGTGACTATGTCAGCCAATTCCCTCAGATCTCTGGGATGAATCTCATTGGGACCCAGACTTATGAAAGTTCAGGCTCCTCAGGTGATCATGAATCCGATCTTCACTTACAGTGGGAGGGACATTATTCCTCCACCCCCCACCTTCTGACCCAGCTGCTTCAGGAGTGTGTGCAGAGCAGTCATCAAGTCACACCTCATGGCTTTCCTATTTAAAGACAAAACAGACTCTGTATACATCCAATAATGATACATATGTCAGGCATACATCCCTAGGCATCATGATTTTCATCTGATTTCTGCTTAGGCAACAGTTATACAGAATGCTAGATTTGTTCACATTATCCCATAACAGGATTTTTCACTCTGACCTTGAAACAGAGGGAGAATAAGGGGAGGGAAGGAAGGAAAAGAAACAGAACAATAGAGAGAAGGAATGAAGGCAGGAAAACCAATGGACTGATTGCAGGGGAAAAAATGAGACCTAATGAAGGTTCTTAGGAGGCAAAGTTTGTACTGAAGAAATCAGTTGTTTTGGTTATCTATCTTCTTCTACACGTGGACTCACTGAGTAGGACAATGGACTTTTAACAAATAAATAAAGGCATACATACATAGAAAGACCTGTAGATATTCAAACACAAGAAAATGGAAGATTTGAAGTGGAAGCAGTTTAGTTTTGTGGGGATTTATTTATTTATTTGTTTACCAGATGTTATTAATTGTCCACAGAAAGGAAATACTTTTCAGTAAAGGGTTTAGTTGACAATCCAGTTTTCTATCCTGTGAATATATGTGGAGGCTCCTAGTGTGTTCCCAAGGGACAGGACTGTTGTGACTGCAGTGACTCACAAAACAAAACTAAGGTGGGGGCTACCCCACCAAGCAAGGGCAAGGGGAAAAGAGACCAGAATTGCAGGTGGGCGTTGAGCAGTTGTCTGTGTGCCATTGATCCAAGCAGATACCACTGACTGATAAAAGCCCTGGTAGTGTCAGAAATGATGGTAAAACAGACCTTTAACCTGAGGGATCAACACTTTTCCATTTTACTGAAATGGTAGAAACAAATCTCAACTGAAACAACTTTGTGTGAAACTGAAGGGAAGGGAGAGTGATCTAATTTTTCTCTTTATTATTCTTATTATTTTGAATGAAGTGCTTTTTAATTGCAGTTATTATTACTTAACCCCAGAGTATATCCGCTTTTGTCTTTCTCCCTTTTCAGACTTTCTGCTCCTGATCATCAGCACTAAATGTATAATCTTATCTAACTGCTTTGCCTTAGCAAAGTGCATTATTAGTATTTTAAATATTAAGGGAAAATTGATTTTCCCCTTTAAAGAACTGTATTTCTATGCCATGGTGATTAGGTGTGAATATTCCATTACCCTCTCCCAGATAAAGAGAGTCTCCTGGGAGTGCTTCAAGGGAAACTGTTGTACTGCAGTGACTATTAGATGAGTTCCACTTCCTCAATGTGGAAATGAGCAATCTGCTGTGATTCTGTTTATTTACTAAAGTGTTGCTATAAAAAAAAAAAGAAAAAAAAAAAAGAATCATTTGAACTATATCATGGATGTTTCTTTGATGGAGGAAAGTTGAGAACTGCGTAAGAAACAGAAAAAAATGGAAAGGCAAGATGTTAATCTACCAACACACAAAGCATCATATGGGTTTTCCCTAAAACTATTTAGGATTTCAGACTGCTCACCAAGTAGCTGCAGCAGTAACACAAAGCAAGAGGAAGTCAGAGGAGAATTATAGTTTCAAAATTGCCATAGCAGCTGTTAACCAATGATCCAGGGCTTATGGCATCCAGCTCATTCTTCTGCTTGAGGAGGTTTCAGCCCAGCTCTCCCAGAGGATGCGGCACATTCCCAAGAGGAAAAGAGTGCACTCAATGCCTCCTGCTGATGCAGTTCCATCTGACGTTGCTAATTAAACTTTAACCTACCATAAGGTTCAATTATTAATTGTCCTGTCTGGTAAACTCACTCTTCTTCCCTGCCTGGGTGAAAGTAAATTAGTGATTTAGTGAGCCCCACCCAGACTTGGCCATGCATCCCCAGACTGACGGAGACCAGCTCAAGGCGCTTGGGACAGACAGGCTTAGGCTCTGGTGGCGCAAAAGCAAAGTTTATTGAAGGCACAGGCTTTTTATAGATTGGTTACACATCATTATTCCCTGAAGTCTGGAGTCTTCATTTTGAATCCACATGCTACTTATTTCAGTCTATATCTCGCAGAAGTTCTCCTGTTGAAGGAGTCCCAGGTTGTGCTCGCATGAGAGGTGGAATATGTGTCTCCTAATATTTACTCCCAGAATGGACTAGCAAGTTAGAAAAATAGTGACAGAAGTAGTTATGTCCCATGTAATGAACAGCAGAAAGATAAAATGATGAGATGTGTCCTCCCTACACATCAAAGCAAAAGTAGGAATGAAATCTGTGATTCCTGCATCCGGAGGCAATGCTATGGTAGCTGAGACTAGGAAACTGTTTCACCAGTTTAGGCAATATAGTCTCCCATTTCTTTGTCAATTTTCATTCTGGTGCTGCAGATCAGCAATATATAATTTTTGTATTCAGCAAGAGGCATGAAGTGAACATATTCCATTGCCTCATTCATTTATTTTCCCTGAATTTATTGCTTTCATTCCTGTATATCTATCATTTCTCTCTGCACTGGTAACTGAATTCCTACTCCTTTTACCTTCATTCAGACTTGCATTAGAAATTAGCTCTTGTTAAAATTCAAGCACCAGTATACAGAAAAGCAATAAAACATCCTTCAGATACAGTATCACAGTGACAGAGGAGCAGTGTGGAAACCTTTCTTGCAACACAACTCATCCAACAAAGTGAAAGAAGACTCAGCCTCCTGAGGATGGTCAGCATGGCATTTCATCTTGCTCATGTTGGTGATCTAGCAAGATAAGAAACATGCATTGCCGCCAAATCCTCCAGGAGATGAGAGCTTTGTGTGATCCCAGAGACATTTTGAGTTTATTCCATGCTAACTCATTTTTCCCATTTTGCAGAAAGGATTGTCCTAAATAGCTGGCATTCCACAAAATCATCCCTGAGGATGTTCTTCTGCCAGACCTTGTTATGTATGCAGACAGACAGTCTCACCCACCATCTGAATATACAAAGAGACAGAGCTTCAGCTGGCTGAAGCAGTACAAAGAACCACCTGGAAAGCTTTCTACCCCCATGTTCTCAAAAAGGGGACCAGCCCCTAATTAAATATCATCCTTTAGAAACCATGTAATTCTGAACATTTTGTGTAGAACATGGTTTACCATTTGCTGTGCTGTGCTTCTTCCTCCCTTCTTTTAGCAATAGTGATATTTTCTACACATGACCAATCCATTTCTACAACCCACTTAATGATCTCCCCTTTACGGAGCTCCAGTGATGTCTCTTTTAGCAGCGTTATCGCTGTTCTCCTTTGAGATCTCATGATGGTGGCAGAGAAGAATCATGCAGTCACAGAATTAGGTCAGAAGGGACCTTAAAGATCACCCAATTTCAACCTCCCTACTGTGGCCTGGTTGTCCCCCACCAGATTAGGCTGCCCACAGCCCCATCCAACCTTGAGCACTTTCAGGGATGGGGCATCCATAAGGCATCCAAGTTTCATTTTATCGATGAGAACTCTGTGTGCTTTGTGTCACTAAAATCAGGGCATGCTCAAGTCCTCTTAGCTAAGGTAGTAGCAGACTATTATGGGAAGTAGATGTCCTGACTTCACATCCCAGAAGACTTGGCCCTTTGTACAGCCGAAGGGAATTTTATCTGAGTTCTTCACACCAGCTTGGTTATGTCTCTTCCTATTTACCAAGATGACTGCATGTTCTTTACTGAGCAAAGTATAAACGAATATAAATATAAATGAATAATATAAAAAATATAAATATAAATGAAATTTTTCTTCCATTGAAAGCAGGAAGAATTTTACCAACTCCAATTGGTATCCAATTATTCTCCAATGGAGAAGTGGGAGCAGCTGGTTTAAGGACAAGGTCATACTGCATTTAAGTACAAAATGACCCAGCTACTGAGAATGTAGAATTTTGATCATCAGTGAAGCAGACCATTTGCATGATGCATCAGCTTGACAGAGATTTTGCAGCTGATTTATTATGGTAAAAGGTATATCATTTTTTGAAACTGTAACCAGTTTCAAAACCATGTGCCAAATTATTTTTAAAATCAGTGGGCCAGATGAAAATTTGTTGTGGGAGAAGGAGTTGTTCTTCTAAGTCTATACTGACCATCTCAAGAACGTTTCAACAGTACAAGATACAGAAAGTGGAGGAAAAAAGAGCCAGAGAGCTTAGCAAGAAGGCTGCAGGTCAAGACTGAAAGCCTGCTGAAGAGAACAAAGAAATTGCACAGAATTTGCAACCCAGAAAACTTCTGATCTGACTGAAAACCAAAGGGGAAGCAAGGACACAGCATCTTGTTCAAAACCTTATCATCGTCTTTCTTTGCTTTATCTAATTCCTTTTAGATGTCCTGATCAAAAAGATAATTATTCTAGTGATTTTTTGAGTTTACAAAGGACTGTGGTCTTTATGAAGATATTAGTAAATGATTTAGTCACATCTTTCTGAAAGCTGTGCTGGATTTGTGATCCCATAAGTGTAGTAAGAAAAAAACCAACAATGTTTTCCAAATGAAGTCAGAGTGCTACAGCCACTGGAAGGAATCAGCTTCATTAATACTACCTGTGGTCAACTCCAACTGCCTCTCAGAAATAACTGTGAGATTTAAGAAGAACTTAAAAGAGCACTAGATATACAGTGACAGGTTATTGTTACTCCTTCCATGAATTGAAGAGAATGGTGGATGGCTGATCCTGCCATCTGTTATCTGGAACATGAATCAGCCCCTATTCTCTAATTCCTGAGCTCAGCCTCTCCATCCACAAGTAAGGACCCCAGCTGCAATCTATTTCACTAATTACTCCAAACACCTCCAAAAAGGGAGAGAAGACTGTATCCTTCTTCTAATTAAAATTACTTCATAATGGAAGTAACCATGACACTAAACCACAAAGTCTTAACCTCACTTTCCACTGATATGGGTATTATGGAGCTAGAGACCATTTTTTTTCTGCTTGACTTCCCATCCTCCCTCTTCCCTTCTACTTATGGGAAGATGATGAATCTTTCTATCTGTGAATTACCCAGCATAAATTATTCATGGAGCAATTTTATAAACTCTATTAGCAGAACAAGAATCTAGATAAATGTCAAGTCATCTTCGTTAATCCTTCATTCAGGCCATTGGAAGTGATACTGCACTGACTGGTAATGCATTTGACCTCCTGGAGTATTCACTTTGCCAGAGAGCTGTACTTTGATGAGAAAGTCTAAGTATTTATTTGTGACAAAGCTTGGGCTATATCCTTTTAAAAATAATTTCATGGTAGGAGATGGCCCTGATGTTTCCATGTTTTCTTCTAGATCATAGATTTTAAATGAGGAAAATTAAAGGCATGTTAGCTCATCTTCTGTACATTTGTGCAATGCCTTCTCTAACAGCACCTTGCTCTCTGACATCTTTAAAAGTTGAAGTGTTGTGCACTTTCCTGCCCTAGATGCTTCACAGCCTCGTAGCTGGATGATTTCTCCTAGTAAGAGCATATCCAGTAGAATTACTTTTCCACTCCAAACCTCAGATGAGCTCCTTGACTTTAACAATACCAACATGGTGGGTTTGAAGAGTTAAACATGTCATTATCTGCTGCAAAAGCTTTCCTTCCACAAAGCTCTTTGGAAAGAGACATCAGCCCAAACAGACAGCAATTAATAAGTGTTTTACAAGTTATGCTCTCCCAAGGACTTCAACAGACCTTAAGATTAAAAAAAAAAAAAAAAAGTCAAAACTGGAAACTTTTGAGTGCCTAAGGTTTTTTTTCTTTTTAATTATTTAAAAAAGCATAATTTCTCTAGGACTTAGGAATCTGAAAAACAAAGCTTTTAATATTCACTGAATTTAGGAACTTGCTTTCTGTCCCTCAGGTATTGCTTATGCCCTGCAAAGGTCTCTGACATAGAAATATCCATACTTCCACCATATTAATCAGAATAAGACTACTTTGAGAACTCTTCACCAGCTTTCCCTTTTCTCAGTCCTCAGTTCTGTGCTGTCTGTGGAGACTTCATAGCCAGCCGGATGGTCCTCCACATAGCATGGCTTTGCTTGGTGCAGTCCACATCTTACTGAATAATTTGCCCTAGGCTACATTAACATCAGCTAGTGCCTAAACTCTTCATCCATCCTTTCTGTAGGTACTCTAGTTGTCTTGCAGGCTCCTACTGTACTAAAGATAAAAGAATAAGAGCCTTGAGACAACATACTTCCCACTTCCAGGTTTTTTGGGTCTCCTTTTGCATCTCCTTTGTTGATCTCACATGTAAAGCATAGAGTGAAGAGTGGCTGAAGCCAGCTGGAGTATTGCAGATAGGAAACGATGAGTCTCCCTCAGTATCCTTCTTCTCCATGATCTTTTTATAATTTGCTGGCAAGGAAGGAAAGGCCATTTAAAACCGACTGCTGTCCCCCACTGTGGGTGGGAAGTCACAAATTTGCCCACACATTCCTCTGCTTCTTCCCCCCCCCTCCCAGACCCCCCAACAATAATGAATTTTACTAAAAAAAAAGAGTGGTGGAAGTGCAGCTCCTGGGGAAGGAGAGCACATGACAGTGCAATAATTTTGTAGATAAAAAATGGGCAGCCAAATTGTCAGAAATGGTCTTGAACTCACTCTACCAAACAGGTTATGAAGCATGCAAATAATTTGAGGACTATAAATCAAACCTGTTCATTTCACACACTTGTCAGCAAGCATTTAAAACTCAGCATCTCCTCCTTCCTGACTGCAAGAAGCTGGATTATATTATCTGTAAATGAGTATGGATTTCTCAGCATAAAAAAGGGTCATGTCACTTCATCTATCATCTATGGACAGTAGAAAGCTTCTTCCATTTGTTAGACTAAGTATTTAAAGAGCAGCTGTGAAACACTCAGCCTGTAAGAGCAGGGGAAAAATGAATGAAAGTGTAACAGTCCAATATCTTTGCTATAAGACCTTCCAAATTTATGTAAATACATAAAGGACTTGAAGAGATTCATAGGAAAAAAATGCCTTCCATTGAGATAAGTTAAATAAGAAAACAACAGCCCTTATTTAGCATGTCTCTAAGCCACAATTTGATAGAGATTGATTCTGTCCTTTGAGGAAGTAAGATGACATCCATGCCTGTTCCTATGCTCTTCCCAGACACCCAGAGCTGACTGCAGCCTGAATGCTCCTTGCATTCAGGACTCGGTCTGACCAACACAGCCACTCTAACAGCCTCTTGTTAATGGTAACCTGTGCAGAAATATGCAGCCAGTGAGCTGAATAACTCAGTGCTGAGTTTGAGCTCAAGAAGCTGTGAGAAAAAGCAGTGGAGTTTCAACATCACGGCCTTGTGACTGATGCTTTCCCAAGCAATTTCGCACCATCTGGTGTGAAGGGAGCTCTGACAGCATTGCACTGCATGGTGGAAAACAGAAACACTCCTATAGCTCTGGTTTGTTGAATGCTGGCTTCTCCTGGGAAACAGAATCCACCACGGAAGGTGTGTTTCTTATAAGTTTTGGGAACTGACAACCCCAGATGAAAAACCCAACACTGGAGCTACTTCCACTTCTGCATCTAGAAAAGAGCTTCCCTTTATTGGAAGGGTCCTATAAAGGTCATCTTGTCCAAATCCCCTTGTCCAAATCCCCTGACCTGGCACATCTACAGATAGATCAGGTTGCTAAGGGCGTTTTCCAGCATGGCCACATTCTTCTTTCATGCACTTGTCTTCCTTTTGCTATTTAAAACATTCCCTTTGACTTTATGAAGAATCTTATCACTTAAAATTCTTAAAATAAGTAGGCCAAGAAGGAAATATTAGAAATACTCTCTTACCTTGACCAATCCAACAGGGATGCGAACGCTGCAGAGGTTTGCAGGTAGATATTATAATTAAGTTAAGGGATTTCAATTTCACATTGTGCATAGTCATATCTTATTATCCACATGTTACAGACAGAGAAACGGACGTGTTGATAACCGAGATGCCCAAAAGTCACGCACGGAAGGGAGAAGGCAAGAATCTGAATTTTATTTCCAAGAAAAAACCCATCTTCAGAAATAAGTATTTGTTGCTGATAGGATATGCAGGCCACAATCTGAATGATACACATATGCAATTTTTTTTTTTAGCTCCTTATGTATCTAGATTAGCCTATCTGGAAGAAGCAGCAGCTGATCCAGTGACACACGCAAAACTCAAATCTCCAAAATAAAATTGATATTTTGTCCTCTGTCCTTCCCAGAAGACAGCATGCCACTTCACAACTATTAATTATCAACTTGGTAGCACACTAGCCCACTGCATGTGAGACATGTAAGGGGACAAGCAACTAGATTTTGCAAAAGACACCCAAAAGCAAGGACAGATAAACCCACAGTTATGGACTGCCCTCTGTACGTGTCTGTTGTAAATGCCAAAATTATCAAATCAATTTATATTCTTATGACATAAGCATAAGAACCTGCCTGAGATGTAAGGATGTGCACAAACTGAACTGGAAAACTGCAGAGAAATAATGTGGCTAAGAGAAGAGAGAAAATTCTTGAATGGTTCTCCTACCACTGATCATACAATCATAAAGTCATAAAGGTTGGAAAAGACCTCTATGATTCCCAAATCCAACCCCAACCCACCCCCACCATGCCCATAACCACATCCCTGAGTGCCACATCTCCATGGTTCTTGACAACCTCCAGTGACAGTGACTGCACCACCTCCTTGGGCAGCCCGTTCCAATGCATTATCACTCTTGAATCCTATACATCCTATACATCCTATACATCTGTTATTCTGGGCAGATTGGTCAGTGCCTCCATGCCTATTGTACATCGCTTGCAACATGGATAGAAGTCTTAATTTTCTTTGCCTGGCTCACATATTTACACTACAGTTTCCCCGGATGGGAAGTGGTTATTATTTTGAGTTTGCAAAGAGCTTAGCACTGAAGGGCCCTAAGCTCCAAATGCTACACTTGTGCAAGCAATAATAAAAATCAAACAATTCTCTGCTTCTCATTACACAGAGCTAGCCACAACAGAGGAAACAGTATCTTAGTATCTAGTTTGCTTCCTTTGGCAGGTGGAAAAATCTCTCACTTCTTTCCCAAATGACTTCATCAGTAATTGTGAAGGAAAGCTTTCCTGCTGGAAGGAAATAGAAAGAGATGTGATTATATCCAGTCTTGAAACCAAGACACCCAATGCATATATGAGTCTGTGTCTCACAGACATGAGAGGCTCCAGAGGCTCACACACAGGTGGGCCCATTGAGCAGCTAGGTGATAATCCCAATGCAGCCAATCTCAGGAAAAGGAAAGGCTAGTTGCAGGCTCGTGCTGCACAGTGATAAATGTTTGCTGCTTCCAGACTGGGAGGGTTGCAACCTGCTGCACAGAAAGTTAAAAAAAAAAAAGAGCCAACACACCATCTTTTAGTTTGTCAGCAGCAGGGAGACAGATGTTCTTTTATGCACTAATCTTCCTCTATACCCCTAGAAAATCAAGGGATTTTGTCAGTGAGAGACTACATGGCCAAACTCACTTAAAAGAAGTATTGCAAAACGATTTGGGTCATTATGGATTAGGCAAGCTTCCCTCTTTTCTGGGAAACTAAGCAACTCTTTTAAAAGAGCTGTGTCAGATACAATCCTCTTTGATACACTTTGTCCCTTGTTGGAGTCTTGCAAGGGGCTGTGCAGAGAGACTGTGTACAGAGAGCAGCCGATATTCCTCCCTCACACCAGTGACAATCAAGAGTAACTGTTATTGGTAGCACATAAGGGGGATCAGGCTCGGAGCCTCTGCTGGGATTGATCTTTGGGTACAAGGGAGGGCACTGAGCAAATACTGCTTAGGGGATGCGTACTATACAATGGCTGTAACAGCAGCCTCCAGTTTTTTTCTTCTCTTACCTCTTCCATGTTGTGATCAAAAAGTGACTGGAAATCAAATCTCCAGAGGTGAAAAGCTAAAGCATAAGTGTGTGATAATTACCTTGTCTTAGTTGCCTTTCTTGGGTGCTGCCTATTGTAATACTTTCATTCACTGCATCTGAAACCTCCCCTCC
The DNA here is from genome assembly GCA_035772895.1 of Perdix hodgsoniae. Lineage (NCBI taxonomy): Eukaryota > Metazoa > Chordata > Aves > Galliformes > Phasianidae > Perdix > Perdix hodgsoniae. The sequence continues at coordinate 1,970,775 of JAPSGF010000093.1, read as the reverse complement.
CTGTCAATCATATGCATAATGGGAATAGAAATCATTAGAGCTAAGCAAATGATTTCATGATTGCTGACTTATTCAATTAGCTTGCTACACTTTTAGCTACCTTTTCTGAAATTTAATGCCATAGAGTGATCAGAAATGTTTAAAACATTGCTGATAATTTGCTATATATTACTGAAGCTGTGCGGCCTCAATGCACCACCAAGAAGACCACAAATCAATTTTTATCATCCACTGGCACGAGTCACTTTGGAGTTCACTTTATATATCACTTTTGATCAATGTATTTTTTCATAATTTCACAATATTTAAGGCTGGAAGGCTTTCTTGCATCACCTAACTTAAGGTTCTCCAATTTCTCCTTTGTGAGTTTGGTAACTTCTTTTTGATGAAAATGAATCAAGAGAAGTTGAAAGAAGGTGTTCTGTGAACACAGAAACTAATGAAAACTGCCTTTACAGATCTAAGTCTCTGCCTCTCTGTGTGATTTTCGTTGTCTTGCTGGGTGAGAAGCAGTATGTGTTATGCCTATTTCAAAGCTGTTTGTGCCACTTCGTAGGCTGCTACCTGCACGGCTGCCCAGCTGCCACCAAGTGAATTGGCTAATGTTACTTCTTCCTCTCTTTTAGTAGAGGGTGCTAATTCTCTTCATTTCTTCTACCCAACAACAGATTTCACCACTCTTGTGGATACTGAATTCTCTCTGAATTTCCTACCTCCTACCCTTGCAATTTGGTTGGGGTTGACTAACAAGTCTGAAAATCATGGGCTGCCTTTTGTAGGTCAAAGATCACAGAGCAAAGTCTTCGTGGGGAGTCGATAATGAATGCAAATATGACTGAAGAAGGACTGAAGTTAATGGCAGAATGTTTATCTCCATTCTTCAAGCCCTTCATTCTTCTTCCCCTTCAGCTGGGGAAAATAATAAGTCACAGAAATGAAAAATAGTTCATCTCTATTGCATTGGTTGTATTCTCAAGCAATGCACTTTTGTCTTGATTCTCAGAGAGGGTCAGTAGCCTTCTCTACCCATTATAGATGTAGAAATATATGCTATACATACTATATATATAGATATATACTATATAAATAGTTCATATTTTTTATTGTCAAAGCTATTATATATATATATATACACACACATATATAAACACACACACACACACAAAACAAACAAACAAACAAACAAAAAAAAACACTAGGGGTTGAATTTTTTCTGAACAACAGATGAAAGACCAGTAGGTAGATTTTAGTTTTTTCCTTTTAGATGTTCAAGAATTGTGATAGCCCTAGTTTTAAACTACCAGTGCAGTCATGCAGCTTTATGAATTTTGGAGAGCTTTACATTGAATGCATCAGTCAAAGCAAAGCTCCAGTGCTCCTTATGCACTGCCTTTAAGAGCCTCACATTTGTTGTGAATTCATTTCCCCCCTGTAAAATATTCTTTACATATTCTAGTCTCAGAAACTCTGAAATAACACTGTCAGAAGCACTCATGCTTCACTCCAATGGAGAAAAGACCGCACAACCATGTTTACCAAAGAAATCATAAGCAGAAAACTGAGCCTCTGGGCATTTCCATTTTGTTGGTATGCCAAATAAATTTTAGCAACCTTGGTAGAAAGCAGGTTGGAAGAAGATGTGACAGTGAATCCATATGTAAGGGTGGAAAAACAGCTCTGTAAGAGGTTTTCTCTGGAAAAGATCTCTTCATTTCTAAGCTGGTGTCCTCTGCTCTTACAGCCCAGTGCCTAGAACCTGAACTTAAAGGAAAACAGAGGGCAATCTTTTATTTGAGGTGGTGGCACTTAACTTGTACCTGTTAGGATCTGCTCTGCGATCCAACACATTCCCTCCATGGCTAAGCTGTCTATTGGCTTAAGAGAAAGAAATTGGAAGTTTTATCATTTGTATTAATGTTATCTCCTTTTCTGGAATGTTTCAAGTAGGGCTAAAATCTAATAAGCACTACCTGTAACGGAGGAAACAGAATGCCCTATATGTGATATTATAACATTGTTTTCTCTGAGAAACGATTTCCAGAGGTAAGGAGCTTTTCCTCTGCATTGGGTCTCTACACTGTAACTACACTGCTGTCATCTGAACTGCATTAGCATGAACTTGTATGATACAGATGTGCTGCAGTGGTTAGAAAGTGGTTTTCCTTGACTTAACCTCAAGTCACACAGGTATAGCTACAAAGCTAAACGTACAGTGACCAGTAATCTTGGTCCTTGAAGAACCATGGGCAAATAAAACATGTAAATCTGAGCTTGCAGACTACGTAGCAACAACCCCGTGATTATTTCAATAAAAAGCAAGAAATTCCTTTGGTATGTGATGGTCTGTAACTGCAGCAGCACATTTATGCATAGATCAATATGTAGGTAATTTCCAAGGAGAAAAAGTCATTGTATATTTTATTAACATTTGTTTAAAGCAAGCCAACTATGCAATTTATGACTTAATAAGCCACCAGTCCTAGGAAATATTGATTTCTTTTTTAATGGGTGAGAATATATACCTGATACCTCACTTGAGAACACTTTTTACTAAAACTACTTACTGCTTTCATTTTGCAAATGGTGGGGACTTCTTAAGTGGACACACTACAGAATCAAAATAGCCTCAAATGCCACACTGTATGATGTGCATCAAGAGCAAAATCCTAAAGAAAGGTATTTGAGTCATGAAGGAGATAATATATAGAAACATGTTATTTTTAATACTAAAATAACAGAATAATAGAATATCTTAATTTGGTAGGAATTCATGAAGACTGTTGAGTCTACCTTCTAAAAGTAGTGGAGAACATTAAACAATGTATGATGAGTGTCACTTTGCATCATATCTGAAATACTACCCTTTATTAATGAAGCTACCATGGAAAAAAGGTCCTTGGCTTCCATACAGGGCAAATTAGCACAGAATATGGCCTATAATCTGTCTGCCTAACCATCTGGTTGTCACCTAGACTGATCATTTAAGTATTTTCTCTGCCTTAATACAGCAGAGATTTCTCTTTTACCTTCAAACTGTCCTAGAAACTTTAATCACTGCACAGATTAAAATAACCATTTCAAATTAATCCTCTAATTCAGAGCATACAAGTTTTCAGAAAACATTATCACCCCCAGTGAAAAGAAAACAGCACAGCCTTCGGTGTAATGCTGCTGTCATTTTGCTGTAATTAAGTGCTGAAGATCTGACTTAAATTTTCAGGGACACAGGTCAAGTTAATTGCCTTGTTGCTTAGCAAAAGAGAAGGAGAACTCAGTAGGGCTACTGGAGCAGCAGCTACCTGTGGTTAATAAAGATTCTGAAATACTGGTTTCTTGAGACTAATACAGCTTAAAAAAATGTGATTTTGCACAGCCTGCAGAGTTCTAGGAACGACGACTTATTTCCGAAATGTCTGCAGATGAACAATGAAGTTGCTGCAATTGCATCCAAAAGCGTGCAAGAGAGCAAAACAATGAAAAACTCTGCAGGCTGAAGATTTGCAGCCTGGACCTCCTTTGTTTTGTTGGAACAAGGTGCATAAATAGCAGATGAATGCTTTTATCAAAAGAAACAAATAAATAAATTCCCGTTTTGTGAAACATAAACTTCTCTTTAAAAGGAATAATCAGAGCCAATCCATTGAGTACTACCAGTTGGATGCCTGTTTTTAAGGATTTGGCTGTTGATTAGTCTTGTTGAAGCAGATATTTTCCTTCTATATATACTGCAATATACATATAATATATATATATATAATACATACAACTATTTTATATAATAATACTTATACTGCAATAGCTGTACATCAATAAAGGAATAAGTTTTTGGCTTTTATTTTGGGTTAACAAAACATCTTTTACACTCAACCAAGACCAGGGATGTCAGTTTTACTGTCCTGGTGTGACATTGGTAGTGTCAAGCATTTAATTATCCTTGGTAGGCAAATCCATGGAGTCCTGACATCTGTGGAATATGGGTTGCTCAAGGACAGATTTTTAAAAGCAGGGTCCTTTCTATATCTGTGGACAAATGCCTCAGTTTAGTAGTCAGCGTGAGCAAAGACGACTGTATAAATATAACCTGGAATTTTTTTGGTCATGCAGAAGTGCTGTACTGCGGATTAGAAATGTGTTAATTAATGCCCCAGTTGTGCATTGATCATTTAATGCTCCTCAAAAGATCAGAGATAATAAGGATCAACTCTAGATGGAGAGCTCACAGTCTTACAGATCAAGCTATTTCTCCAGCAGAGAGTAAAAGAAAATGAAAGAATCATGTTCCTGCTATTTCAGCCCTGAAAGTTTCAGAAGTACCTGAGGAGTCAGAGGGAAGACAAAAGTCTCAGGACAGATGGGGGCTGGAGTCCTACTGATTCCAATTTAGATGGTACAACAGCTGAGCCAGAACTGTTGTGTTTTTTAGTTGTTGTTTATTTTCCTCCACAGAATCATAGAATGCACTGACTTGGAAGGGATCCTTAAAGGCCATCTGGTCCAACTCCCCGCCATGAACAGAAACATCCACAGCTCCATCAGATGCTCAGAGCCCCATCCAGCCTGACCTCGAGGATCTCCAGGGATGGGGCATCCACCACATCTCTGGACAACCTGTTCCAGTGCTTCACCACCCTTATTGTAAAAAACTTCTTTCTTATATCCAATCTATATCTCCTCTCTTCTAGTTCAAAATCACATCCCCTTGCCCTGGCACAACTGGCCCTGTCCCTTTCCTTCTTATAGATCCCCTGTAGATACTGAAGGACTGCTTCAGTTCTCCCTGAGGCTTTCTGGTCTCCAGGCTGAACAGCCCCAGCTCACTCTTGCTGTCTTTGTAGGGGAGGTGTTCCATCCCTTTTACGTCTTAGTGCTAGCTTCTTTGTGCACAAGAATGTTTAAACAATTTATAAGCTAAAACTCAATCATAAACTAGCTAGAAAAGAGGAGAATGTTGTTAGCTGCATCTATTTCCTGAAGGAAAACTTTCTACCTGTCATAGACCTCCACTTTAGGATGAGAAGCAAATCCTCCAGAGGGGATTATTTATCTATATAAGCCATTGAAAAGTTTCAGATATCTACCTTGAAGGTGCCAAATTTCCAGAGACCAGCAGCTGCTCATGAATAACTCCATCTCCCTGAGCACCCCTAACCTTGTCTTCATCCTCTGTAGCCCTCAGCACAGCCACATGAGTGAGTGATCTTGCTCCCATATATTCAGGAGGAACATTTTGTTATCATTTCCTCCTCCTGTTTCTAGTTTTCATGTTTCTGGCTTACACTTTCCTTAGTCCTACCAGCTAACATCTGCATAGAGATTTATCTCACTGTAATGCAACCAAATAAATTAGCATCCCAAAGAACTTTCTATCGAAGCCTGAAAGCCTGGAGGCACAGGAAAATTGGTATTACTGCAGAAGACAATTATTTGGTTTAAGAAGGATAAAGATTCTACTGGGATTTCATTTTAGCTTAAAATTTGCAGAGGTGTTATAGCTATAAATCAGGAGGAAAGTGAAAAGCCTCAGATGGTCCAATTTACTGACAATTTTTCCTCCACATTTATGTTAAATACGTATGTATATATCTAATAGCAAACAGGGGTTTTTACTGTTGGATTTGTTTATGCTGTGATAGCGTCTAAAATAGTGCTGGAAGCTTTCCAAACTCAGTACAAGTTTCAGTACTACTTTGAAAAGTGTACAGAACCTACATGGGTTTCAGGTAAGTATCACATTAGACAGAAATTTCATTAAAGGACCAGATGCTCCTGTCCTAACTTTGAGCAAATATAGGAATCTGGTTCATAATCAAGCTTTTGGAAAAGCAATTAATGATTGCAGGTGCTTTGGGTATTAGGTACTCAGCTTGAAACACCTTTAAGAAGGCTGCATTTTGGAATGTGCTCTGCTCTGAATGCAATTAATGGCTTTCAAAAATCTTGGCCTTCCCGGTGTTCTCCGATGAGAACGGAATTTTAAATTTCTACAAATGGATTTATTTCATCAGCCTGTTAGGTTTTTCTTATTTGTTGCACTGCTATTGCTTGGTTTGCATTCTTATGAGGACCAGGGCTAAAAGGGCATTCCTAAAATGTTATATGTTTTGTTTTAAGCATTTATTAAACTGAATAGTAATACCAGCAACATCCAAACATGGATCATTTGAGTTAAAATTCAAGCTGAAATGCACATGCCACTTTGACCCCTTAATAGGGGTTTGAGTGTGTTTGCATTCCCTTTAAACCATCAATTTTCCAGCCAACAAAAACTATCTCTGACAGATCCATGGTCTGTTCCAGCAGGGCAGATCTGTCTAATTCCCATGTTGGCATCAGAATTGTATCTCTCCTATAGAATTAACCACTCAATCATCAAATAATGGACTGCTACGCAATACATTTGGCTACTGACATTTTTAGGCATATGCCTTTTATTCCCAAGTAAGCCTAATTATACTCTGCTGTACTTTCTCAAGATTCACAGTATGATTTTGTTCTCCTAAGCATGGTGCTCTAAAAAAGTCTGACCCAAACTTTATGAAAATCTCACCATAATTTACAAAGACTTCTAGCTGCCTGTATTTTGTTCTGACAGTAAAGCATATATTTTTGCATTCATTTGCCATCACTTCCTGACAGTAAGATAAAGAAATCCACTCAGGAGTTTACATAAAATGAACTTGGATTTTCAAGTCTAAAATTAACTTCTCAGATTGATTTCTACCTCCCTCACACTCACCCTTTGAACAGAATGCACCAAAAGCTGTAATATCTGTACGTAAAATTGTCAATTTATAGAACTGTTATGTGTACAACAACAAAAAACAATGAAAAGTCCTGTAAGCCTAGCCTTTCCCTAGGCTTTTTCTGAATATCTTTCTAGCACAGTGTCATTCCACTTGGTTTCGGTGTTGGTTCTACATACAATTTTTTGTCTTGCTCTGTACAGTGTATCGTGGTTTAACTCATCAGGCAGCTCACTCTCTGCTCCCAGTGAGATGGAGAGAGAACTGGGAAAGAAAAGAATGAAGTAGAACTCATAGGCTGAGATAAAAGCTATTTTTGAAGACAGAAAAGAAAAAGGAAAAAATAATAGTAATGATAACATATATAAAAAACATATATAAAAATATATATACAAATATAAAAACAATTATACATATTTAAATGTTTGACTGCTCCAAAAGTAACACTTTCTATTTTGTTCCATTGGCCAGAGACATCAGAGGTGGATGTTGGTGGTATGGCAGTAGAGGCTGAACCTTCCCACCAACATTCCATTCCATTTTGTTGCCCTGTGACAGATGGCAGCAGAGGCACAGTCTGACAGAATGGTGTCTGACGTGGAAGTGTGCATGAAGCAAAGGTTTGTCACTGAGCTTGTCCTTGCAGAAAAAGAAGGCATGGCATTCGCTGATTGAACCCATTGGCTTCCTGAATGATTAAAGAACTGAGGATGTGAGCACAGTGACTATACTGAAAAAAAGTGATGGAGATGAGGAATTTCTTGAGGACTTAGCACAGCATAGTCCCTTTGCATTGTACATGTCTGGATTTCTTCTCTTCTTTCTCCTGATCTATACTTTGTTTTTACATTAGCACTAATGCTATCTATAGAGCTCTCAAGTGATTCCATAAATATCTCAAGTAATTTGGGGTAGAAAAACCAATTTATTTATGTTAATGACTTTTTTGTTTGTTTTCAGAACAGTAATGGTTGAAACTCAGCTAGGGTTGTGACCACCTTGGATCTCAAGTGGTGTTGACAAGCTCATTTACAGGGTTCAGTCTTATTTCTAGCTGTAGGTTTTTGTGAGGCTGTGAAGTCAGCCTATTTGTGACCAGCTGTGTAAATCCACCTTGTGTGGATGCAGGCATCTCCCTTGGGTAGCATTGTAGCCATGACAACACGAAGATCAGTGTCTGCTGCCCACTGTGCATCTCTCTGTCTTCTCTTCTCAGCTCCCTTGGGATGAGATCAGCTAAAAGGGATAAATGCCTTTCTTCTGTATTCTTTATTTTGAATATTTGACTTTACAGTAAGCATTGTGTGAAATATGAGTTTGCTGGACTTTTGTGCTCTTATAGCAATGAACAACAAATTGACCATATACAGCTCCACAGAGTACATGCAGGAGTGTTTCTATCCAATCCTGTGGGTTTTTTCCTGCCATAGCACACAACGAGCATTTCCAGCATGCAAGAGCCTCTTCAATTCTGAATCACCACTTCTAAGTGCCTCTCTTTCCCACATGAGTAGATATTTAGCTCTGCAGTAGATTGCCACTGTCTTATATTTGCTAGTTCTGCCTGTCCTTGCAGGATGAGGGAACCCTTTCTCTCCTCACCAAACACATGGTTGTCATCTTCTTGTGGCACTTCAGTCTTCAGTGCACAGAGTGGGAATGTGTAAAGAGACCTCAGCACTACAGTGAATGCCTCTGAGTCCTTTCAGGTTTCTTTCAGTGTTGGCAACTACAAACTCTGTTGTTGTGTTGGAAACTACAACTTTCAAAAATTCATGATCCATGCCTCAAAACTGAATTAAACCCACTTCTCAATGGTGAACTGTGCCACATGCCTATACCTCTTCTCAAAACTAGTAGAGAGAAGTATCGCTTCTCTGGGCATTTGCAGATAGGAGGTTATTAATGCAGTAAGATTGTCTCCAACAATTATAGAGGGATCCTACGTTCAGGAATACTCTTGAAAAATGAGAGGCTGCATCTGGATCTCTCTATCAACCTGGTAGCTGCTTAGGATCTACCTCCTACCCTGCAGTGTTGCAGCCCCATGAACATGGAAAAGGTCACTCCTCACTTCAGTCCTTTGCTTTTTATCTTCCCACTCTATGCTCTGGCTTTCCTGCTCTTTGACTGATTTTCCTTTTATTCCATTTTTACTGCAGGTTCAGCCCCTCTTTTGGCTGCAGCCAGAGGAAAACCCTTACAGCAACTGTCAAAGACATTTGACACTCTACAACATAAAGGGCAATGTCTGGGAAGGGCATAGCAATGCAGTACAGACTTAGGATGTCAGATAACATTATCAAAAGGTGAAGTTTAACATAATTCTTAGTATATGATTTATCTTTCAAAGCAAGCTTTGCTCTGTACTTCACTCTGATCAACCAAATGTATGACTGCCTGCAATGTTTTTAGCTAATCAATCCCTGTTATTTCCCCTTTTCATTGTACTCTAGCTCTCAGTTTTATCACAATCATCTAGATTCAAAAAGTAGATAAAGTGGTTTAATACTTGATAAATATTGCCGTTTTTTTCCCTCACTGTTGCGTGCTAATTCCTGTATTCATTAGTACCAGGACCTTACCAGATCAAACTTACTTTCACCTTCTTTTGTAGTCAGATGTTTGGTGCATTTGAGAGATCTTGAGCCTCTGTGAGTTTTGATCATGAATTAGCATCATTAAAACTCATTGGTTTTGATGTTTTTTACCTTGATTCTTGTGCGGGAACTGCTGAATTACAGCCTGAAACTCTGATTGATCACCTGAGGTGAGCAACGACTCAACCCTGGGAGAACAGGTGAAGGCGATTCACCTATGCTGCTGGAAGGGGTAGAGTCTGGCTCCACCTCTCCTAGACCCACTTAAGAGCTGACTACGAGGGGAGAATGGTTTCTTTTTGGAGATCCCTTTGAAGTTTTGCATCAAGCCCCGGATGAGGGTAAGCACTCTATCTTTTAAATTTTTGGTATGAATTGCTTAGCTAAGCGCTCTCTTGTTTATTTCAGAAATGTAGCATCTGTATTTTCATTACTTATACAATTCTGTTTTGTAAAAACAATTAAAAGAGGCAAATTTTTTAATAGTGCTGCACAAAGTTAGGCACCCACACCTACGTTTAGCACTCAATTAAAATGACCTCATCTGATTTCAGAGGTATTGAGCAACTTAATATTCTAATGCTGCTTCTGAGATCCCTTTTATGCTTGTTACAACCGAACTCCATGTGTTATTAGGTTAGATAGACTGGGGTACCTTATTTCTCCTGACTAAATGCGTACTTACACAATCAATTTGAATAGCATCTCTTTATTTTTTTTAAAATGCTTTGCCAGTGAATTATCAATAAACTGATGAAAATTGAGAGGCTTATTTCCAATTATGATCATACAGTCTAATTATTTTTATCATTTCAAGCCTAGTTATAATTGCCAAAACTATACTCGTCCATTACAACTGTGTTCCTGAATGCATTTCATGGAGAGCTGAATCCATGTATTTCCAAAATATTCTCTAAGGATATCCTATCTTACTTAACACATCAAATATTTGAATTGAGTCGTGGTTATTTTTTTTGCTAAGAAGGTACATATTTATCAAGGTATTCTGTTTTCTTCTCCTTTTGGAGAAATTAAAGGATTAGTTAGAAGGGACCTTCATAGGCCATTTGGTCCAATCCACCTGCAATGAACAGAAACACACAGCTCCATCAGGTGGGCAGTGCCCCATCCGTACTGACCTTGAGCATCTCCAGGAACAGAGCATCCACCACCTCTCTGGGGAACCTGTTTCAATGCCTCACTGAATGATCCGAAGTTGCTTATCCCTTTCCAGCCTTCTTTTGATATCCTGACAACTAAAACATAGAAGAAGGAAATTACAGCCATCTTTATAAATCTGCCCGGTTCTTAGGTCTTGTTAATGATTTTCAGTATAGTCCTTGTGCAAAGAATACCTACCCAAACCCCTTTTCTCTCTATTTCTCTTTCAGCCTATTCCAAATCTTCTCACTGCTCTCAAGAGTTTCAAGATAGACAATATGGAACATTTACTTGCCACTCTGCAACGTTTTTTTTTTTTTCCTTCAGAAATGGAGAAAGAAAAAAAGCGAGAAAAAAGATCAGTTGTGCCTTTCAGTTTTCATCTTGTTAGATTTTCTTTGCCATGAATTGCAAATAGATAAAAGGTACTTCCACTTTCCTGATGTCTTTATATGTCGAGGGACTTCCGTGACCCAGTATTTGTGCATTTGCTGTTAGCTGTGGTTAGAAAATCAGTAGCAGATTTAGCATTAAATAGCTAGAACACACTGCAAATACATTTTGATATTTTGTTTGAGGGAAGGTCAAGAAACTCCAGGCAAGCATGGAGACATCTATCACCTCTGCTTGGCCTGTCCAGCCCATTAAGAGCCCACACTCTGGTCATGGAATGTAAATACTTGCATACCAAAGCTTTTATGTGCCGTGTTTTGTTCTTAAGGTACTTATGCTTGTGGCTTTTGTAAACGCCCTTTATCTCTCAGGAGAGCTGACTCATACTGGCCAGCAAAGGTCCTCAAGGAGCCATTCATTTATTTGAAGAGCTCTGACTGCAGCCTTCTTATCTCATGTCCTCACATATCTTTCTGTCACATCCAGCACTTGAAGGCGATGTATCATCCAATTACACCAGCTAGCCACTAGCAGAAGATTCATAACAGATAGAGAAGCATAACTAATATCTAGTGTATTTGCAACACAATAGAAGTTGTATTGTGATCATATCAGGGCGAGAAACAGACCATTGTTACTGCTTGAAATGACCAGCAAATATTAGGTCATGGTAGATATGATGGTCATGGTGGACAGAAATATACTGGCCAGACAGAAGGCTCTGCATGTGATATCTGCAGATTTGAACCCAGTTTGAGCATATAGCAAAAACGCATTGAGAATATTTCATCCAGTTCTCCAAGTTGCTCCACACTAACCAATCTGCAGTAATATTTCCTTCCTCATTTAAAAGCCTGGAGGGGTCTGAGTACTTCTGAAACTACTGGAGCTTTCTCACTCCACTCAATGCAGTGGATGAAGGTCCCATTCACTTCAGTGAGCAAACATTTTTGTAATGATCTTGCATCTCAGGTAAACAATTTTGTGTCCCAATATCATGACCTAATGCAAAGGGGGGGGAAGGGGGGGGGGGGGGGGGAGGGGGGGGGGGGGAAGTAAAATTCTTGCTCACTCTAAGAATAGCCACGATTGTCTCAATTCACACTGTATACCCTGGACATTTCAACAGCTAGTGTGATTTAAGAATGACTTAAAGCAGCACATTATTTGAAAACGATGCCCATGGTACCCGAGATATATGTCCATGCTGTAACTTGACATGTTTTTTTCTCCTCTGCAGGAGGGAGCTTAGTTTTGTATCACTCCCGTATGACAGGATTGGACAAACACATTCTGCCAAACGTTCTTCAATGTCATTTTTTTCCCCTCCAAGGCACAGGCTATACTGCAGAAGGTATCTCAAAGGACACCTCTATTCACTACTGAAAGCAGCAGAAAGTCTTAGAAATGTACAGAAAAGACTAACCCTTCATTTAGATACATCTAAAATCTCACTGCTCCATCTAAGTCCAGGTTCTTGCTGTAATCAGTGGAAAAGGGTTGGTACTTTTGGAAGTGTGATTCAACCCATCTGCAAACATGGATCTCAGATGTGGGATAATGGCTTTGTCACTGACTGCCTTATGCAAAAGCCTCTCACAATGTTGTTTCAGAGTAAGAGGACCTTCCTAGATAACAGGGAGTCTGATTGACAAGGATAACAGCCTTATATGATCTGTGAAGGGTAGATCTAAAGAATCTGGCTTCTCTATTTCATAACACTGAATGACTCCTGTTGGCTTTGAGTCAAGTACAACTCCATAAACTCAAATGCTGCCATGAGCAAAAAAAATATCTCCAACAAGCAGCCCCAAACCGAAACAAACAAAAGCCCTAACATGCCATTCAATCAGTGAAAATGGAAGAAAATACATAGAAGGAATGGCAACAAGTCTACAGCAATTACATTTGTTATACCTAGACAGAAGGAAAGAAGGAACTGTGAAAAAATCACAATATTTCTCCTGTTTATTTGAAGTTGAGGATGGTCAAACTTTGTGGGAGGCTTTTTTGTTTCTGTTTAGTTTTGATTTGATTTCATTTATTTCTCCTTCAGTCCGAGATACCTGTTTGTTTCTGTTGATTGACATGTTTTGGCAGCACTTTACTGGGCATGAAACACCCAAACTGATGGTGCACATCTCTGCACCTGGCAAGGAGATGAAACCTAAAGGCAGGTTTATAATACCTGAATTTCTCTTTGGATGCATGTATCTACACTCCTGCAAAAAAAATTATCATCTCAGCAAAAGCTTTAAGACACACTTATTACTCCTGTGTCATCTTATATTCTCCTATCTTGGTAAATAAGGTGCACAGTTCATATCTGTTATTTCTCCTAGTTCCAGATTAGATCATGGCATTGCTTTGCTTATTAACACTTTTTCTACTTTGCTACATCTCTTCATCTCTTTTTGCCCTGCTCTTCAGCTGTCCTTGAAATGAGGTGAGAAATAAGTTCTTCATCATTCCATTAGATATCTTGAAGGGCCGGAATCTGATACTTCTATCTAAAGACTTTTTTCCCTCAATGAACTCCACATGCTATGAAGTGTGATATTTATATCAGGAAGGAGCATCCATCCCAAGTCCAGGAACACCACCTAAGTAAAGAGGTGACTTCTCTCTGAGAATCATGAGAGTTATTTGAGGACAGCTGGTATTTTCTGGAGCCCTGGATACCTGCCTAATTAATGACAATAGCTTCTGACAACGATCTGGGTGCTTAAATCAGGAGAACAAGTTTTAAGATGAGTGGCTCATCTTCCCTTCAAAACAAAGATATTTTGGTATGTACAGGGTAGCAGACAGCTTATAATATGGAGTAGAACCACCTACAGGATCTGCTGAGTTTTGTTAGCTCGTCTTTGTTCTTATATTATAGCTTTAGCTGTAATATGTAATATTTACAAGCCCATAAGAACATAAGAGCTCTTAATACAGACTTTTCCATGAAGGTGTCAGAGGACAGAGCCTCACTTAGGCCTTCCATGTTGCACCTCACTGTTTGCCCCTTTCTATGGCACCTAAGGACTCATCATTATTCACTACTGGGGTAAGCAGATGGTGAAGGATGAAAAAAATAAGAAAAGGAATAGAAATAGTTTCAAGTTTGATCAGAAACATTAATTCCTATTGTGAATGCTGATTGGAAGAGGTGGTTTCAATAAGAGCCTGCTCCAGAGATGACTGAAGACAGTAGAAGGATTTCCACTGGTACTGGTGAATGTTTCACTGCCTATGGAAAACTAGGTCTTGATTGAAAGATACAGCATCTGCATCTTCAGTGTGAGAAAACTTGGGGGAGGGGAGATATTAGGGTCCCATATGACTCTATATCTCTCATAGCCCCAGGTTTCCCAACTAAAGTTTTGGTGCTCTTAAACTTTTGTGATTAATTCTGCTGGAAGTGGGGTTGTGGCCATAGCATGCATGATTTCTCTGAGCAGGCAAGCAACACTTCTCATTCACTGTTGCTTGAATAATTGGAAAAATCACTCATCCATTACTTTTTTTTACGGCCACAGACACAATCCTCCCTTGAGCTGGCACCTCAGCTGGGGATGCTCCGTTTCCATTTAATAGAACGAAAACCATGTGGCTATGAATCATCTGGTTCTGTCTCTGCCTCCTTAACAGGAACACATTTGCTGTATTCGATCAGCTGTGCTACAGTTCAAATTGATGGCAGGGCTCACACCTCATTTCCACACGCAGAGGCTGTGAACTTTCTGAGGCTGCAAACGTTTCCCTTGCTGATTTCCTATGTTCTAGAAGCTGGTTTGTTTTTAAATTATTTTTTTTTGACTGCCATTGTGTGGTAGATACTATGCAGACAGACTAGGCACCATCACTCCCTACAGCTTTTATTAATGGCACTTTTTCTTTCTGTCCAAGTTTTTTCTGCTACATTTATTATCGCACACACTTGGGTGTGTATTTATGCATTAGGATGTCCATAAATCACTGTGCAACTCCAACTACATGTTAAGAGTGCAATTCCACAGTGCTTTAACTAATCTAAACCAGAGCTACAGCAGTCTCTCTCTCATTTACTCAACAGCTACATGTACATCTTCGAGCTGGCACTAGCAGATTTGTTATAAAGGCTGATAGTTTGTGCAGTATCATGTAGGGAGTTGGCTCAGGGAGCCAATGCAAATAGAAAACAGTTACATCAAGCTAGATTTTGGCCCATTCATTTCACTGAATCATGCCATCCCGTGTTGACAATGCAAGCCAGTGATTCAGACTATGTGGGATTGAGGACATTATGACAACAATCCTGATTTAGAGCAGGTTAAAGTGCCCTGATGCCTTTCCTTCTGTGTGTCTGGTGTGTGTGTGTCTGTTTGTGGATTCTTATTTCTAGGTACGCATGAGCAAAAATCTATAAAGCAGGAATTTCTAGGCTGCATGCATTGCACTGGGCTATAAAATTGCTCTGAAACATCCCAAATATGCCACTGTAAGCTTTTACTGGAGCAGCAAGATGGCGTCTCCCAGGCAGGCAGTCAGGCACTGACCTGGTTCTAATCCTGACCTCCCTGAAGGTGCTGCTGGGTGAGAACCTGAACACCGCCAGTCAGTCATCTAGTGATTAACACTGCGTGGCTATTAAGGAGTAATTGTCTCAACTTTCAAGTCCACTCTGCTATTGGTGGGATGGACACAAATGCTGCTCCTTGTACAAGGCCTAGGGCTGAGTTAAGCCTAGAAAGGGGGAAGTGATGAGGCTTCTGTGTATTTTTTTTTATTTGTGGAGCAAGCACAGAGCTAGAGTGATAGAAACGGCTTTTTGAGTAATGAGCGGATAGGAAGATGGATGAGATGAAGCAGAGATATTGGTGTGAAATGATGGAGAGATGTGCTAGGTTGCTGTGGCATGTGTGTTAGCATCTAGCCAGGGAGGGCAAGGGATAGGATAAAAGCATAAAAAATGAATAGAGGCTTTCCATTTTTGGTATTTCTGTTATTGCAAGTCCAGTGTGGGAAGCGCCACCAGTATCTTTAGGTGCTGCTGTTATCTGAAGTTTCACTCCTGTAGCTCACAGTTGAGTTATACAGACAAGTGTTAAGACCATGTAATTAATGCAGTGGAAACTTCTCTACCAAGTGGAAACTTCTCTACCAAGTGAATCCAGCAGTTATAGTGATGTAGAAGAAATGAAGCTTGATACATCTTTTAATGGCATGGGAATAAGATGCCTTCACTGCTGGATAGTGGAAGGCAAATAATTTCCTTCCACCTACTTATAGCAGTAGTGGCTACTAAAAGAAGAAAGTAGCAGTTCAGTCACCTAATTACCTCAGGTAATTATTTTCCTTTCTTATTTATTGTGTTCCTCTTTTGTTCATTGAACACCATGTGTATATTTTCTTAACTTTTTCCATAACAGTAAAATTGTGTTCCTCTGCTAATATTGATTCAGCTTTCATTACAATTGCATTAGTTGTGCTATTATTGGCATTGTTTAACCTTTTACTACTGCCTTGTGACCACAGCTAAATGAGCATCTTTTCCTCTTTCTGTATGCTTACTCACTTTTCCAGCATTCCTCCTGCACTTTTCTCATACGTTTCCCATATAATAAAAACTTTCCCTTGCTTTCTTTTAAGTTACCAATGGTTGTGAATGCCAATAGTAAATTGTATTTTCTACATCTAAATAGTATTGAATTTTTCTTCATGAGTGGGTAGTTTTTATGCCAAATTTGAATCGTTTGACAATTAATATTGTGTAACTGATGTCGATTAATAACTGGAAAATAGTAGTCTGATTAAACAACTAAAAATCTCAATTTTTATTTTTACATGATATGTTGTATTATAGTTTGAATAAACGCTTGGCAAACGTGCCAAAATACTTGACTGGGGAAAAGAGGCATTTCTGGAAGAATGATTTTAAATTTCTTAAGCAACTCATTTTTAATTTCTCCTTCTGTTCCCGGAGGAAGGTTTGGATCATTTGAGTGTTACTGTAGTCTTCTTGGTTAACTTGAAGTTCCATGGAGAGCACAGTGTTAGACATGTGCTGTGCTCCAAAGCCACTCCATTAGGCTCTGCCTCACTGGGGAATTGGAGTATGAGTGCATGTGCTGTGTATGAGTGCATCAAAAGATGGTGAACTGTGCCTGGGTAGGGCAGAACCAGAGGGAAAACTGCTGGAGATCCCCAGGAGCTCTGACCTGCAAATCAGTCATCCAGCTCAAATATAGGAACAAAAGACTAATCAAATAATCCAGTATCTGATTCCCTTTAATATTTCCATCAGGATAGCTGGCACTCTTGCTGGCAGGACAGTATTACCCGCTAAAGCAAAAGTATGATGGGTTTACATCATAGAATCGTTTGAGTTGGAAAGGATCTTTGAAGGCCGTTTAGTCAAACCCCTGCAATGAACAGGGACCTCATAGCTTGATCAGGTGCTCAGAGACTTGTCTGGCCTGACCTTGAATGTCTCCATAAACTTGTACCGTACCTCACAAGAACACTTCAAATTTACAGCAAGTTTCTTTTCCCATGTAATGTATCCATAGACATACAACGCTCAAGAATCGCATCTTCTCATACGTCCACATAAAATATTTCCTTCCTACTTACAATAGCTTTTGGAAACCTAGAGAGACAGCCTCCAAAATTCTGGGAGAGATGTTACAGCAGATCTGAGCTCTGCCACAAAGCTGATTATAACTTACAATTTACAGAGTAGACTTAGCCGCAGTGATGGCATCACCATACAACCTCAGAACCCAACAGTAAGTTTTGTCTCTAGTTCCCACCTTGCCTCCTCTTTCAGTCTGCTAAATATTTCCTGGATTGCGTAAGGCTGTTTAACTTGGTTCTTACTGTGTGTGATATGCTGTTCTCTTGTAGGTAGATCTCTCACAAATATTCATTGCTCCTGAGCAGAAAGCTTACAGAATGATTTCTCTCTATTCCAGAATCCCCCTCCAGGAAAACTAACATCATTTGGAAGAGTATGCACCAGTTCATCCTCAGTAAGGTTGGAGCAAGTCTTGTAATCCCTTTCTGTGATCCCTCTGGGCTATCCTCATTCTTGTACTTAGCCATGAATTCACATATCGTATTCTGCTCATATAATCCTTTAGGCAAAGAGCTGTGGTTTGGAGCTAGTGAAGTTATCTTGACATATCTTTAAAAAGCTCAGCCTCTCTTACCTAACCTGAAGGCAACATTCTTGTTCAAATGCTTATCACCTAGGTTTTAACATCTCTAGCTTCACTGATGTTGGGTATGTTTAGACATGCCTATAATCTAGTTTAAGCTTGTGGCTGAAGATCTATGGGCAGTTGGTGAAGAGAGAGAGGAACCTGGGTTAAGTTTTCCCGGCTTTAAGAGAGAGAGGATAGTGGCAGAGTAAAAGGGTTCCCCTCATCTGATCATTCATGAGCCGTGTTGAGAATGTCCTGTCCTTTTCTCCTTGTTTTCCTCTTGTTCCCAGGGTAGTAGTACTCACCTGTCTTTGGTCACTTATGTTCTTTGAGAAAAGAACTGCCTTTTCAATCTGTTTCTACAGCAAGTAACACAAACAAGTCCCACTCTGGCACTGCAGTTTCATGGCACTATGTTAAGATAAATAATAACAATGAATGAAGTATGGGTATAGGATTGAGTACACAAACACATGTAAGAAACTTGGAAACTGACTGACCTCAATATGCACCCAAGAATGAATCTAGGCCATTCCTAGTTTTCCTAATTTTCAGTTTTCTTTCAGTTCTTATTTGGCAGTTAGAGACTGTGTTGTTTTCTTCCACTCGAAGTAAGAGCTGTGGAATCTTTTTTCCTTGAATTCATTTGATTAAAAGAAACTCTGATAAATAATAAAAGGACTTGTAATTCAATATTACTACACTGAATATAAATCCATATATAAATATTCAGCTTGTTGCTTGCTCCATCATTTTTTTACAGGTTACTCTTCACAATGGATTCAGAGATTGCATTTGACTAAATGAATATATAATAAATGTCTGCAAGATGTTAAAAAGAACTTAAAATTAATATCTTTCAGTACAAGTTCATGCAGATTACTCTGTTCAACCTTTTTGTAACTAAGAAAGATAAATCTCTCTGCATCCATCAAATAGATTTGCACCCAAGTTTGAGTGTTTCTGAAACTGATTAAGGACTACTCTTAATAACCATACTAGGCTAACCACATACAGAAGCATGAAGTTGTCTTTTCACAGCTCATAGCAGGGCACTCAGTATGGCCAAGATTGCAGTTAAGCATGCACTCAGCATTAGTATGTGATTATTACCTCTCACTGAAGAGGGAAAAAAAAAACCAAAAACCTAAAAATTAAGAGATGTTGAAAGGTATAGCAAGACTGGGGCTGCAGTATTTTTATGCAAGTGGAAGCCTATTGATTTCACAATCATATCTTGTTGGAACAAGGGAGAAGCCACTGTGATTTCTGTGCTGTTGGAGTAGTAATAACAATCCCTATTGCAAGGATAGAATCAAGAATGGTTAGTCTGACAAGTGACTACAAAACCATCTACTGCCAAATCAATGCTGTGGGCAGGGACACCTCCCAACCAGATTAGGCTGTCCAAAGCCCCAAGCAGCCTGGCCTTGAGCACCTGCGGGGATGGGGCATCCAAAGCTTCCCTGGGCAGCCCGTGCCAGTATCTCACCACTTTTCATTGTTATTAATTTCTTAAGTCTGTTCTAAATCTTTATTTTAATTTTAAACCACTATCCTTTATCCTATTGCTACAATCTCTGACAGAGTCCTTTCCCTATCTCTCCTATAGGCCTCTTAAGGCTCTAGAAGGCTGCAATGAGGTCTCTTCAGAACCTTTGCTTCTGCAAGTTGAATGCCCTCAGCTCCCTCAACTTCCTTCATAGGAGAAATACTCCAACCCTCTGAGCATTCTTCTGGCTTCTTGTGGACCCTCTCCAATAAGTCTATGTCCTTCTCATGTTGGGAGCTGAATGTACGAGTATTTGTTTAAGAGATTCAGGAGAGAACAACTCAGATTCCTCAGAAGAAGGAAATAAGGAGGGTAAATACGCTACCTTAAAATGTCACAGACAAACTTTTAAAGTAAGGGATTGGAGCAGCTAATTCAGTAAACATGACTTAGCACTATCCATCAGTTAATTTATTTATGTGGATTGATATTAAGATGTCACACAGCTCTTCTTGCTCCATAAAAAGCCAAAAATACCTTTAGTGACAACATAGGTTTCTTTTCTGAAAGTCATGAGTTTCCATCCAGTATTCAAGCACACTTAAATGTAATTGCCCCTGATGGGACTCCAAGTTAAGCATGTGATTAAATGCTTTGTGGCAGAAGTAGAAATTAAGCATTTTCTTATATATCCAAAGGGACATTAGACCAATTATTAGGTTATTGGGTTCACTAGGTATATTCCTGTCACTTTTGGAACTACTCACTTTCATATCAGCACTAGGAGTACCTAAGAGAAAACTTGCAAAGTTTTGTAATGTGATCAATGCAGTCAGATCCTGACATTTTTGCAGAGCCCTGAAACAGACCTGGTGGTGCTAGAACTGAAAGATTCCTGCTTTCCAAGAAAGAGTAAGGCTTGCCATTTTTTTTATTGAATTTTTTTCATTAGTAGGTTTTTACGTTTGAGGATCAATTTGTGGGATAGCACAAGGTCAAAGCGTGGTTATAATGAAGAGTAGCCAGATAGCTGCCTTGTCCGAGACCATGGGAAACCTTAGTGTGAATCCTTTATTCAGTCTTCATATATCTCACAGTCTCTTGTTTGAACGTTCATCATATACATAATCTAATGTGGAAGACAGAAATAAGTTGTTCACGTGGCAACAACTGTAAACACTTCAGGTAATTACGTGACAGCTGTGAAATGTGAAGGAAGGGAGAGGAAGCATGCAGAGTTTTATTGCCTATGTATGAAAGTAAACAATGAATTTGTAAACAAAGAGCTGAGAAAAGCTTCCACAAGCTATTTAATGAGATGATAAGTAAGGCCTTGTTTGTTTACTTATACATACCTGCGGACGCAGAAGTGTGCAGTTAATTGTTGTATGACATTCAGATGCTTCCCATATTTGTGTCTGGGCTCATCTGGCAGTAAATGTTAAGGTCATTTCCAATTCACGCAAGCCTAATCTTCCACTGAACTCAAAGCAATTGAGAAAGTTCAACAAATATGTGCTTTGCTGATGTTGAAAGAAATTTAGGCAGGAAATTGATGGACTCAGATCTATGCCCTTATTAAAGTTTGGATTAGAGGGACAGGCAATGATTTCTTCTTTCTAGCGACAATGACAGGACCCAAGTGAATGGCTGGGGGTAAGGAAAAATGTTCATAGACTTAAAATTCCGTACAACCTCTAACATATTATAAATTTGTTCTTTGGTGTGGAGCAACATATTAGAACAAAGCATATCAGATTATGTTAGATACTTTCTATACCTACCTGTTTTTACAGGCGTTTCACCTGATCTTATGCACAGATTGAGAGGTTGACCTACTCCTGCTGTGACCTACATGTATGGGAGCTCTGCTTTGATATCAGGTCCCATGAATCACAGTTAAAATAAATGGCTTGATTAGCCCAAAGTAGAGAGAGTAAGTCCTATAATTGATGGTTCCAATTCAGGTTATTTAACTTAGAGCATCTATATGAGGAGTTCTGTAACCTAGAGTCGAGAGAGAAAAAAAGTACTTCTGCCAAAAACCGGGTCATCTTCTGGAGCAGCTTATGTCCTTAAGTACACTTGATAGACTACAGAGTCTGATACATTTTTTGAGAAGAGAAAAGCCATTTATTTATTTATTTATTTATTTATTTATTTATTTTCATTGTATGGTGCAGTGAAAGCAGGAATAGTGAGGAAACTTGCCTGGTTTATCTTGAATGAAGTATAGCACCAAACTGAAATCACATCTTAGGTCTTCAAAATATTACCAAAAAAAAAAAAAAGTGCCCTGTCTGTAGGGCCAGCTCCTTTCCAACAGATCTCTGGTTTAGCATTATTGGTTTCAGTTTACGAGGTAGAACAGCTGCTGATGGATCAGGGAGACATGTATTCCACTTCATTGTGCAGTGACCACCTAGCCAAAGAAGCTAAAGAACTGTAAGAAACCAAGAATTAAAAACTGATCATCTGTTACAGGAATTAAATGCAATACCAAATGAAAAAGAAATGTCTAATGAATACTGTATATACAAGGGACCAAGATTCACCATGTCCCCGCAAAGAAGACACCTGCTTAGATATTTTTGTTGGGATGATAATTAGAAAGATGACTGCTACGACTGGGATGATAATGAGTGAAATCCCACATTTTGCTGCAAAGTGTTCCTTGGATAACAAGTGAGCTGAAATGTAACTTGTCACTACAGGACTCAGAATCCCCCTGATCACAAGAAATGAAAACTATGAACAGTAGGTATTTGGGTACTCTCATCATCTGTAAGTGGAGAAAAGTTTAGGCACTCTGAGCAAGGTCTATGGTCTGAGTGATTCATGACACATCACAGCTGATTGCTTGTCAGTGCTCAATCTGAATAATCTGAGTTTGTTAAGAGACATTCTTGCTCATTCAAAAGACAAAATCCTTCATAAATGAGAGCAGAGTGTGGTTCGTGTAGTACTTTCAATCAGAACAGGGGATGCTTTCCTAGAAAGCACAATGAGTGCCAGGGGCTGAGACTGTCTTCCTTTACGTGAAAAGCCCTATAACTATCACTGACAAAATTTAAGTTTGAAATGAGATCTTGTCAGATGGGACATGACAACCGCATTTAATAGACCATGTGAGAAATACTGTGAATTCTCAGTGGCTGATCTTGGCCTATATTCATCACAGAAAAATTCCCAGCAATTCTTTTTTCAAGGTTGCCTTTTTCAAGTTAACACTTTCATGAGCAGTGCTTCAAACAGAAGATTTCATGTGAAACACTTTGTAGTCCTCAGACAGAAGATGCAAACAAAAATATTCCTGTGATTTATTATTCCATATATTCAGTCTCTGTAGTGAAGCTAGAGTCTAGCTAGTTGTTTTAAAGTAGTTGAATGCTGCTATCAGAGAGGTAGAAAGTCATCCATTGACTGTGGTGGTTGAGAAGAGCTGATATAAAGGTGGAGTTAACCATGAGAAAGCTATCATCGAAGTACTCCCAGTTCTGTAATAGTGGCCATCTGGAATGTTCCCTGCAAATACCTTGTGAAGAAAAAGGCAGTCCTGTGTTAAAAGCTCATCTAAGGTGATGAAAGGGATATGACCTACTGAAAAAATCTGTGATGCAAGATTTGCTCTGACGGATGTGCATGAACCTTTGGCTACAGTAATGATGATTTTACATCAACAAAGCATTTCTCATCCTGGGTCCCATAGTGCCCCATGTACTATCACACTGGTGAGGTGCTGACATTTTTTTGGCAGGAGCACACACCAAGCAGCTAAATCAAGGCTTGTTAAGTGGGGCACTGAGGAAAGTTAGGCAAAGAAAAGAGAATAGACAGTGATGAGATAAAAAACCCACCACTAACAACATGAAAAGTTAGCCCAAATGCAATTTGAGGGCTAAAAACAAAACATCTTGCTTTAATAGATTATTTATAAGCGAGGTTTTCTGTACTTGGGGGATGGCTCAGTACTTTTAAACAGCCATTGTTGATGCTGATAGTACGAGTTTTGATTTAAGTGTTCAAATTCCTTTTTTTCCTCAAACACTCTTATTATAGATGGCCCAAACCCCATGGTTGTTCTGAACATTCAGTTGCTTGGGCTGGAAAGAAAGTCTACAGATCCTGAGAACATTATATTTGTAATTGAGAAGCTTAGGGAATAAAAAGGACTTTTTGCCTGTACCCATCTGTTTAGACAAAGAAAAGAAATAAGCATGTTCTGGTGGAAGCTCAGGTTTTGCCAGTGTTCACGTTCATAATCTCATCTCTTACATTAGATACCAGCAGCTGAATGTGACTGGACCAAGACATACTAAGTATGTGTTTCTTTAGTTAATGACTTACGAGTAAAAACTGTGGGAGCAACATTTAAAGGCTATCTTTGGTTATCCATTGACTGCATCTTATCTTTCTATCAAGAGATACTTCACTGGTATGGATTAATTCAGCCAGAGAACCTTAAACCTTTCCTCTAAGGGAAAGGGTCCAATGCTCTAAAGTCATGATCATTTACATATGCTGATAAATAAGCATGAGAGAAAGACTTGTCTTAGTTAAGTGAAACTGGTGATGGTTCTGAATATACAAAATCATCAGTCCAAATCCAAACCCTTTTTCTGCCATTTGAAGCATCCTGCAGGATTATGGTCTTGGGATGGATCTATGTATCCATCCTGGATGTGCTGGCATTTTCAGTGATTTTGCTTTCAGTAAGTAGAACGATTAGAAAAAGATTAATTCTGAAAGAACTCTATTTTTGTTATACATTTAATTACTTGCTCTACCTTATGTTATAATGGGAAAAAAAGAAACTGTCTGAGAAATGTATTTGTATTCCCAGAATGGTTGACCTCCAGCATTCTCTCCTTGGTGGCACTTAATGACAAGAGAAAATAATGTTCTTCCAGGGGGGGAAAAATAAGATGCAGAATTAACACAGCCATTTTATGGGTGGGGAAAAGAGAATTTGGGAATACACAGAAGAAACATTTATATTATAACTTTGCTTGGAGAAAATATGCTCTAATTAAATGGCAGCAGGTTGATAATATCCACATGACTTGCTCACGTTATTAATATTTTATGCTAACAGGGACCCATCATGCATTCTTTAACATTCATTCTTTGTGCCTCAGAGATCACAGGCAAGTCTTCACTTTCAATGTCTATATAAGAATAAAACAAGGTCTTTAGCAAACGTTTTACAAAAGAAAATGGGAAGTTTCTTTGGCATAAGGAGATGAGAATAATGATTTACCCACTGTTGGGGCATTTAAGAGTAGCAAATGATTGATGGAAAATTTTCCATGTAAGTTATCTTGAATTATTTATATACAAAAACAGTATTTGTGTGTGTAGGGGAGGATAGCTATAATACATTTCTTTTGCAGGTTGGTTTATACACATTCTTTCAATTACTTTTTATTGAGGAAAGTCACTGAGCACGATCCCTCCTTTGAAATTCCAAGAAGTAAAAGTTACCTGGGTACTTTCAGTCTACATTTTCAGCAGTGTATGCAGTTTCCTTCATTTGGTGGCTCAATAATGCATTTATAAGTGGACTTGAACACTTTGCCAATCATCTTCTACAACACAGGATTACCAGTGAAATGAATTCTCATGAAATTTTTTTTTTTGTTTGTTTGTTTTTTGTTTTTTTTTTCCTGTACAGATTTTAGCGTCCAATTTTCTTTGGTAGAAATGGACCAAGGGTTTACTTTCATGGGCTTGGTAATGGCTGCTAGCATGGGTGAGTTTTTTCTTGGCTTTATAATGAAAATTTTGTTCTTTCTTTGGAGTCCAACATTTAGGGTTTGACAATTGAAAGAAAATTGGAACAGGCACTTTTCAGCTAGGGAAAACCTTCATGTCAAAAAGTAGTTGCAAGCCACTTGATCGCAATTTTCAAGTGCAGTTCTTAAGAGGCTTTTAGGCACACTTCCACAAAAGTTGCACAGCAGTTTTCTTGCTTTACTTCTGATGTCAAATCCAAATCAGATGCTTAATAAAGTGAAGGTTTTATCAGTTTGTAGTTTCTGGTTCCCATGTCGTTATTGCACTGTAGGAAGTGGGTATCGCCAGACCCTTGATGGACGCGAGAATGGTGATGGACATGTCGTTGCCTTAAATTGCTCTATAAATAAGAGAAGATCACAGAGGCTGAGATAAGAACAAAAATTTGCTGGAAAGAGAGCTTTCATTTAAAATCACAGAGTATGTATTTAAGAGAACAACTGAGACCTTCCTACTAAGATTTTCCATCAGATTTCAATGTAACAGAAATCTGTCTTTAAAACAATTTTCTGATCTTTAGGTTTTTTAGCCGTAAAAGGTTTCTCTTTTGCTATTAATTCCTGCTTGTCCTCATTTTCTCTATCATTGCTTTCTGTTGACTTATAATTCCCTCTACCTCTCTTCTTCTCTTTTGTCTTTAGTTAATTAAATAGTTTCTTCCCTTTACTACTTTAAAACAATATTGTGTTGGACTTCTGATTGAGTAGTTCTTTATAATCTTAAAGATCATTTGCCTTTTATCTTCCACCATCTTGACGGGGGAGTCTTCTTTCTAATATGGTCTTTCTTCAGATTCTTTTTTTATCTTTTGAATATTTTAGCTTTGCAGATTGATTTTTTTTTTTTTTTTTTTTTTTTGCGTGCAGATTTCCTTTTAGCTGTGCATAACTAAATTGTTCTTTCCCTATTAAGCCTCTGGCCTTGTAAACCTATTTCTTTATCCATTAAAAAAAAAAAAAAGAGAAAGAAAAAGAAAGAAAAAAAAAACAGAGAAAAGAAGAAGGGAAAAAAATCAACATGTTATATGCACAAAGCTCACTTGAGGAAACTGTATTCATCTTGCAATATCTGTGTTACTGTAGCATATGTGAAATTTCCTGGCATCAAGGTCCCATTGTCCTTCACAAAAGATCATCCTTAGTTTACAATTTAAATAAAGAGAGCGTATGAACAGCAGGAGCAAAGTAGGGCTACTGTTTGCCTCATGCAGACAGAGGATTGTGATTGAAGACAAGGTTTTACAGAGCCCTCTGCTGCTATTTAGGAAGTAAAATAAGCCTTGATTCCTCTACTCTAGCTTTTGTCTTCAGCCTCAGCCTGATATGTCCTTTAGGTTGGCTTTGGGCCTTCAGAGAGCACTAACATATGGACTTGAGTGAAAGTCATGCAAGAAAAATGACTTTAAAGGCTAGATTTTCCTCGGGACATTGGACACGAGGCAGTGAACTAAGCTGGAAAATCTGGCCATAAATGTCTAGGGAAGAATTGAGCACTACTCAATTTGTGGCTTGCTGCTTGCAGAGCGAAACAGAACAGCAGACACAGTGACTCTCTGGGTACTTCCAGTGGAGTTCATCTTTCCTTTTGATCCTTCTGTCAATCATAGGGGCTATGCCTAAATGGGAAAGTGCTTCCAGCAGGATTTGTATTTTTGCTGTTACTGTGAGAAAAGTTTGCTCCTTATTATTCATAGGATTGAAGGGGACTGGAGGGAAAAGAAGGAGACGAGGAAAGGATGGAGGAAAGGAGGAAGATGGGAAGGCTCCAAATGCAACAGTGTTTGAATGTCTTCTATGTCTTCACTGCAACAGTGAAAATAAAGAAATCTAAAAAGTCTTATATGAAGGCTTCTTCCCTTCATATTTCTCCATGAGAAACTTTCCTCATTCTCTCTTGTCTGAGTCACATTAGAAAAATGATAAGGACAACAGTTTGAAAATTAAAAAAAAAAAAAAGAAAGAAAGAAAGAAAACAACACAGAATTTTAGTGCAAGTCATCTTTAAATTATTCTCTATACAAATAATGTGATAGAGGTTTTGGGCTCGTTGAATAGCCTTCAATAAATCCAGAATTTGACTGACAAGGCTCCTTGAAGAAATTGTTTTCTCTTATTTCTGTTCAAGTAAGAAAAGAGTTTAATTTGGGAGGGAGGAGGAGAGGACAATTTAACACCAAGGATTTTGCAGCGAAACACAATGTGCCTCTGATTCAATGTATTTGTCACTGTGTTTCACTTGAGTAAACATGCTGTTGCTTAGAATCCAAGACAAATTATCAGGCAGCATGCTTGATGTCTGTTTTTAGGTTCAATTCACACCATATTTTATTTAAAGGCAAAAGCAATATTACAGGATTTACCAGCATCCTCTACTTGTTGCATAACTATTGCAGGTTTTAGCACCCCTGCAACACATGCATTCTGAGTAGCTTACTACAAGCTGCTGTAGCCAGTAATTTATTTGCCAAAGTTGGTCTTTAACAAACCGTATTTGTACATATTACCAGAGTTAGCAAAATACTCTTGTTGAATGAGTTGAGTCAAACAGCAGCTTGTAAATGCTGATGTGAAACTTCCACAAATATCTGGAGAAAAACATGATCCTTTTCTTCCACATTACATCTCATTAGTGAAAGGGATGAACATGACAGTGGAAAAGTTCACACAATAAAGACAAAAACGCAGGGCAGCCTTTTAAAATCCCCTTTGGATCAGATTTTCTGAGATCTCCAGGCTCCTACAGAGGCAAACAGACGCTCAGTTTGTAAACATGCCTACAGACATTAAGTAGCTGAAGTACTGTTGTGTAAAATATTATGTAATTGGGCCATTAATTATTTTTATAACACACATAGAAGATGATTTGTGAGTGATGATGTCTATGAAGGTGGAGAAATGGTTTGATTTATATGTGTTTTCCTGTCTATGTGAATATTCTTTGTGACATGGTTGTAATATGACTTTTCCAAATGTTCACTTTGGTGGGATTTATCCAACAGTTGGACATCAAATGCAAACTAATTAAGTCATATCTCATTAAGTAAATCCCTCAGTGGCAGCAGGTAAATTCTCCTGATTATACTCATGCTGCTCACTTTGCTATCTATCTCTGGACAAGATGAGAAGAATGGAAACATCCATCAATCTGTTCTTCCTATGCACAACTTGGATCAAACTCTTAACTCTTAAATGGCTAAGGTTCATTCAATCTAATGTTTTGAACTGAGAGCTGAAGCAATTTCTTTCCCCCGCCTTTCAGAAAACACAATTACTCTCACAGCTATTGCTCCAGATATAATTTCTACTCACAATATGTCAGAAATGCCTTATAACATTTCATTTGTCACTGGCAGCCAATCCGAGGACCCAGAGAGAATTAACAGATCCTGCTTCTGCTACATTAAAAAAAAAAAACACAAATAAAACCATTTATAGGAATGTACATTCCTGTTTTCATTTCTTGTCTCTTTTTAATTAAGATGGTTGCCAATATTTTAATATAAAACTATCTGAAAAGAAATATTTTATCAGTACAACCCAATTACTCTTTCCTTGAACGGGATTTTAGGAGAAAATACACTTTATCATTATCAAAGAGAGCATTACAGAATTTCCCAAAAGCTCAAGCAGAGATTAGAACTTCACTTTGCAAACTACACTAGAGCTCAGAGGCCCTGGTTTCTCAAAGTCTTAAGCAAAGATAAGAAATCTAAGCAATTTATCTCCTTTTAAAACTCAACAATAAAGTCTAGATATCACTTGGGTACTAGATATCAAAAAGATCAGGTAGTGTTCTTAAGAAAGTGGATGCTGTGACTTCCTAAAGTTCATACAGAAACCATCCAGTCCATCCAGAAACTGCCCCATCTACAACAGAAAATCCATATTACCTCCCTGGTCCTCACTAAGACGGAATGATTCTGTAGTTCAGAATGAAATCTTATCCTAGGGCTATTGAGATTTTTTTTAAGTCTTTTTATGGAGCCCTTGAGACAATATGTCTCAAGGGCTCCATGAATATTTAAAAAGAAATCTCTAATCTTTAATGTCTTCCAGTGTTGAGATAACTGGCCTTGATTTCTTATCTTAGCCTAAGATTTGAGGAGCTGTTCTCTCAGATTACACAATCACTCAATGCTTTGCATTTTTCCATGGAGCTGGCACCGAATGCAGCTCAAGAACATGTTTTTATAAATGGAAAGTCACTAAATCCAATTTTTTTTTTTCCTCTCTAATTGCATTTTCTGCCATCAGCTATGAAAATGTGACCCACAGAAACTTAATGCTTCTGCTTGCATTACCTCACCTCCCATGTGGATACACACTCCCTGCTAACTGACTCCTTGTCAAATCCAATGATAAACTACTGCTTGTGATAGCAATGTGCTATCCTCTCTAATGTGCTATTCCTCTGTTCTCCCAGTCACATCTACCATGAGCTTGATTGTAACCTTCCAGGCTGTCATGAGAGGCAGTACATATTCCCAGAAGAAAAATAAGACAACATTTCCCTGGCAGCACAGACCTGAGCATCGTTTTGATCTTTGACATGTGGGACTTGAGGTTCAGGCTGGATCATGGGTTTAAGGTAATGGGTATGGATGAGCAGTGTTCAGTCCTTGCTAGAAAATTGTGACTTTAGGTAAATCTTTCATGTTGGCATTCGGCTGTCTAAAGTCCTGATACTCTGAAGAGAGGCATTTGGCTTCCAGCTGTCTGTGGGATGCTGTGCTGTATCTGCCAGTCTTATTATCTCATATACTCAGAATCATCTTGGGTAACACTGACAGCACTTTTAACTCTTTTCTTTCTTTATAGAATCACTTGAGTTGGAAGGAACCTTTAAAGACCATCTGGTCCAATTCTCTTGCAATGGACAGGGACACCACAGCTCCGTCAGGTACTCGGAGCCCTGTCCAGTGTGATCTTGAATGTCTCCAGGGACAGGACATCCACCACCTCTTTGGGCAACCTGTGCCAGTGCTTCACCACATTTATTGTAAAATACTTTTTTTTTTGGTATATCCATTCTAAATCGCCCCTCTTTTAGTTTGAAACCATTTCCCCTTGCCCTGTCACAGCCGAATCTGATGAAGAGTCTGTCTCCTTCTTTCTTAC
The DNA here is from genome assembly GCA_035772895.1 of Perdix hodgsoniae. Lineage (NCBI taxonomy): Eukaryota > Metazoa > Chordata > Aves > Galliformes > Phasianidae > Perdix > Perdix hodgsoniae. Next base: position 1,940,298 of record JAPSGF010000093.1, on the reverse strand, counting down.
AGCCCTCCTTTAGATACTGAAAGGCAGCTGAAATTATAAAACATACTGATAAGGATTACTCTTTTTGCTGCCTTCATAAGGAGAGGAAGTCCTCATGTATAACTCAGCACATTACTGCCCAGTTTCTGTTGGCACATCCAGATAATGCTGCTAGAATCACTCTTTCCTTGACTGCATTTCCAGATGTTAGTGTAGTTGTTTGTGCTGGAACTATGTCTGTAACCAGTGACGTGGTAGAAAGGAACAGAGGCACAAAATCAATTGTCAGTTGCTTGTTAATTGTCAACTGCTTGTCAAGCAATACAATCAGCCTTGAAAATTTGCTGTTTTAAGCACAGAAGAGATGAGGCAGCAATTAAGTATGAAGCACAAAGGAATGTAGAGAAACTTTATAGGGCAGATGTACACATAGAGGCTGGGAACATGCAGACATGATGTAGGAGCAGGCCACAGCCCCTCCCTAGCAGGACTGCATGCACCACAAGCAGTGCTGGCCTGGCAGATGCAGCAATGATGTTCTGCAGAGCACCAAGGCAGTGACTGACACCTGAAAAAACTTGCAGAAATCAGATTATGAAAAAACAAAAAAGCCTTGCTGCAATTATCAGGCACTGGCACAAGCTGCCCAGGAAGCTGGTGGAGTCACTGACCCTGTGGACATTTAAGAACTGTGGAGATATGGCACTGAAGGTTGTGGTCCATGAACATGGTGAGAATGGGTTGAGGTTGGAGTTGGGGATCTTAGAAGTCTTTTCCAACCTGAATGATCTTGTGATTCTATGATTCTATGATTCCACATACCAGAAAGGATACTGAATGATTCAGAAGATGAAGAAAAATCCCCATTTGTTTCAATGAAACACAAGTGCATGGTCTTTCCACAGTGCTTATATCTCTAAATTTTTGCATTGCATTGTATGAGGCTGACATAGCAATGATGATACTATTTTTTATTTTATTTTTATTTTTTTCTAAGTAAAAGTAATAAATCTGTCCTTGGAGGGCCCAATTTGGCTGTTATTAGCTGCTTTCACTGCAGCCAGTTATTCCCTAGTATCACTGGAAACTTGTCATTTGTAGACATATAGAATAGGTATAAAGCATTATCAAAGAGCCTTGACAGAGGCAATTGCTCATGCAGTTGGGAAAGGGCTCATTGAGAGCAGACTTACATCAGGTTTACAGTAATGCTGAACATTTACTCTAGACAGCTCATTCAGTCCATGAATTGCTTACCCTTGATGGAGAAACTTTGCCTCTGGCCCTTTCAAGGTTTAACATAGCCAAAATTTTGACTCTGTTGCTATGGAAGGATTGGATGATGTGCGGACAATAAGGCTGCACACAAGATAAACTAGGCTTGTTAGGGATATGTTGATACCAGCTTCTCTGCCCTGCCATTCATATTTATCTGCTAGCTTGAAGTACAATTGCTAAATCCACCAATTCTGGATATAATTGATCTGTGGGAAAGGTGCTGGGGAAGTGACACTTTTTTCCTCTGTAGCAACAGAACCTCCTGTGCTCTGATAGCCACGAGACCCACAGATGCCTGAAATTAAGCATGCTCACCCAGCCCTTGACTGGCTGCTCCCAATTTACACCAGCCTGGGGCTGGCTCTTCAAGAAGGCTGTGCAAAAGTGCCAAGCCGCTTTGTCTTTGCTAGGATTTTATCTCAAAGTAATTATCCCAGGTTAATTCAATTCAAGTTAAGAACAAGGTTTTATTTTTTTCCTTTCCTAAGGGAGAAGGAAAGTCAGATCACAAAGATGACTTCTGAAGGAGCATTGTTTTCAAAGCAAGCTTCAAGTGAACTGCAGCAATCTATCAGCCAGACTTTACTGTGCAGTACACTAATTTCCCATTCCCACTCCATTTTGTGTGTTTTGCACTGTAATTTGTACATCTCAGAGCTGCTACTGTAAAACCTCAGACAACCTCATGAAAAAAAAAAAAAAAAAAAAGAATTTACAACCCTAAGGCAAACCAGTAATAAAAAGCCACAACAAAAAACGAGAAGTGTCTGGACTTATCTGGAATATAAATGCACCTACAACAAAGGCTCTTTGTGAGTGAACCCAATCTGTGTTGCCAGTGCTTTTAATTTTGCAAACTTTTCACATCTCCTTAATTGTTCTCTGTGTTAGATAATGCTTTTATATTTGAATATATATATATAGCAAAAAAATTATCTTTCTGATCCCTTAAAAGGGGATTTGTAGAGACTTAAAGAGGTGGTTCTTTTATAGATGCAAAGAATTTGCATACAGAAGCTGTAGGAGCCACTGACACGTTAATTAAAATTATTAAATACAATAAAATATTTCATTAATCAGAGAGTGGATTACTCTCATACAGTAAGAGAATATTCAACCAGCTGAGGCAGATGCTCAGAGGAAATCTCATTCCTGAGACAACATTACAATACTGACAGGTTCATAAGGGATTCTGAACTGTACAGACCAAAGGTGCTAAATAAATAAATAAATAAATAAATGCAGATTCTTTTATGCATTTTTATGTCAGAGATGGAAAACCATCACTTCTAAAAGGAAACCAAAGCCATTTTTGTGGTTGATGTCAGTTTTATTTGTTTCAGGGTGTGTCTAAACATCATTGGGAAACTGCTTACCTGCCATGCAGTAAATGGGAATATTGGGCTTTCTCATATCCAGCCAGGGGTGAGAGGGGGACTCAGAAATACATATATGGGAGGAATAATTTTCTTCACTGTCACTGTTTTAAAAAGATGGCTGTATATTTTCTGCATGTGTTGGCACTCCCACCCCAGCAATACATTTTTATAGGCTCCTTTTGCAGCCGCACAATTAATCTGGGTGATACCCACACGAGAAAACTTCGGACGTTAAGAAATACAAATAAATCAGGCTTCAGAAACACCAAAAACTTCCAGAAATACAAGTAATGTCAGGAAAAACAGCATTTTCAAACAGGAGAGAATATCTGACCAGCTCTACACAGCAACTGCATAAATTAACAGCGGTGCTTTTGCCAAGGGGCAAGGAAGGGGAGAAGGATGCTACTGAAGTTCCGTTGCTTTCAATTCTTTTTTTTTTCTAATTCCCTCCAGAATATCAAAGTCTTTTTTCTTTTTTTTTTTTTTTTTCTTTTTTTTTTTTTTTTTTTCAGGACATAAGGAGAGAAAAATTCACACTTGTGTTTCCTCTGATGGCAAGAGCTCTGTGTTGTAGGGAGTCAACTTCAGTGTCTGTCTTCAGAGGGTTCCTTTGCTTCACAGCTGCAGGGTTTGTGTTCAGGGGGGTTGGGTTGGTTTTGGTTTTGTTTCCCTTTGTTTCTGCCCCTTTTTATTTTATTTTATTTCTTTCCTTTTCACACTCTGTTTTACACTTTGAGAGTTTCTAGGGCTTAGTTACAAATGCCTGCTGCAGCTTTCAGTGCTCAGCGTCTCCAGCAACAATTATCAGAGACCAAATCCAGTCCAGAATCTCAAAAAAAAATGCTTTGAGATACAGAGACAGTCTCTCTCTCTCACAGACACAAGGGTTGCAACTGCCATTCCCTGTCAATTGTTTTATGTGGGAAATTAACTTGCTGGAAGAGATGGGACAAGTCTTATTGAAATCGTCTGTGCTGAGGATATTTTTCTTTTTTTCTTTTTTCTTTTTTTTTTTAGTAATAAATTCAATGGATCAGTGAGCAAGACTGGATTGTCTTGATTTTGCATTCCCCCGATGAACTTAAAATTGTGCACTGATACTTAGAGATATGTGTCATGTTATAAACATGTGCTAAGGATGTGGATGCAGATGTCTTATCCATTTGAACAGCTCCAAATGCTTTTCAAGCTCTCATTTAAATGCAATACACTCTCACCACTGTTCTGGCACAGCTTTGCTCAGAGCTGGGTGATGTTCACACAAATGTAAATCATTACACTGACCAATCCTATGAGTCTGTCTTGCAACATGATGCCAGTAAAAAATAGCCTAAAGGTCAACTGTGATCATGGGAGGACCATGGATGCAATCCTAAAAGTCGGTATGGCCACAGTCATAGTTACACCCTGACCAGCTTAAGGCATGTGGCTGATGATCAAGGGCTAGTGCTGGAAATGCATGTGTCCAGGTCTGGCTTGATGGTATCCAGCTGCTAGAAGAGATTTTGGGGCAGCTGGTTTAAACTAAAATCAGGAACAAACAAACAAACAAACAAAACAAAATAACAATAACAAATTGAAGTTCATCATTTTGTCTTCTAAACTGGGGTATTGCCCACACTCTTTCAGGTTAGCTATTAGGAAAAACTTTTTCTTCAAAAAAGTGTTTGGGCACTGGAACAGGTGGCCCAGGGAAGTGTTAGAGTCGCTGTCCCTGGAGGTGTTCAAGAGCCATGGAGATGTGGCAGTGAGGGACATGGGCTAATGGGCAATATTGGTTGTAGGTGGATGGTTGAAGAAGATGATCTTAGATGTCTTTTCCAGCTTTTATGATTCTATGATTCTTTAACCTTTCTTGGTGTTATTCTCAGTATTGTATATCTGAAAACTCTTCACAGAAAATTTGCTTGTAGTGGAGGAAAAGAACGCTCTCATTCAGCCATGGGAGTTGAAAATTTGGTCTTTCAAGAGGAAATCTTTCAAATTTAGGAGGAATTTTTTTCACTCAAAGAGTGGTGACACACTGGAACAGGTTGCCCAGGGAGATTGTGGATGCCCCATCCCTGGAGGCATTCAATGTATATGGCTCTGTGCAGCCTGGTCTGGTGGATGGCAACCCTGCACATAGCAGGGAGTTGAAACTGATGATCATTGTTGTCCTTTTCAACCCAGGCCATTCTATGGTTGTATGATTGTCTGAAATTTCTCCTTGTATGGAAGGACATCTGAATATACATGGATGAGTACCTTTCTCATTTAAGGAAAAAGGTTGCACAGAGAATCTGTGGGTGCCCCATCCCTGGAGATGTTAAAGGCTAGTCTGGTCTGGGCTCTGGGTAGCTTGATCTGTTGACTGTCAAACCTGCCCATGTCAGGGGATTGGTGGGGATTGGTACTAAATGACCTTTGAGGTCCCTCACAACCCTAGCCGATCAGTGATTCTGTGATTTAATGATTCTGTGATACAGACATATTAGTACTAAACAAGAAGTTCTGCTGCCTAAGAATCACAATCTGCCAACTTCCACCTGCACCGAAAAGTAAAATTTCACACTCTGTGTTGGATCAGCACTGAACTCTGGGGGGACTTGGACTGCGGTGATGGATTTCAGTGCTTCAAGGGACAAGTGATAATTATCAGTCCTCTGAGCTGAGCACATGCATGGGCCTCACAGCTTGTTCTCTGCAAGTGTGTGCCCATCAGCACAGCCAGGGCTTTAGAGACCTTTTTGGTACAGTCACTAAGTGATAACATTGGAGTGCTGTCAGAATGTTGCAGCAGGATGCTCTCAGTTGGGCAAAAGCACTGAATCTGTGTTTCTTTTATCCCTTTTCAGCTCTGTTTTGTGCACGTTGTCTCCAATTCTTTGAATCTGTTATCCAAAAGAATGCTTCAAGTAGTTCAAAAGCATATGGCGGAAATTCCTTTTTTTTTTTTTTTTTTTCCCACCCTTTCATGTTGGTACAGAAATGCCCTGAGCACTCAGTTGTGCGGCTTGGGAAATCTTCTAACTGTGTGCTCAGAAAGTGTCAGCAGAGTCCTGCAAAAAATTGCTGGTTTGCTCTTTGAAAAATGCCACTGACCTTATGAAAAATAATCTTCTGACATGGGCTAAAGGAGTAAAATGATAGTATAAAGTTCATCTGTAACAGCAGTGGAAAGCAAATGGTAGGCCAGCCCTTGTATCAGCCCACCAATAGGTTGTAGGGAGAGAAACCTTCCCTCTACTGATTTGCAGTGCAAAATGAGTAATCTCAGCTACATACAGCAGTTTGAGTTTTAGCATTACATCCACCATCACAGAGGATGGTGATGGGAACCATATGGGTACCTAAGTCAATAGATCACAGCACATATCCTTGGTTCCAGAAGTGCTCGATTCCCCTGCCAAGTCACAGTCTTCTTGCATTGCACTGGCAGCTGAGCACGAGCTGACTGGGACAAATGCCACCAAGAGGTTTATATTCTTCTAATCCCCAAGTAACTCATTCCTTTTGTCTTCTGCTGACTCTATTCCCACTGCTTCTTTGCTGAGTGTCTCCACTTTATCTTCTTCCGTGTACTACTGCCATAACCACTAAGTTCTCTCTCAACTTCCTTGGTATTAAACACTGCTGTCACCAACTGCATCTCACCACCATTGCTTGATCTCCTTTGTGCTTCACCTTGTCTTGATTCATTCTACCTGAAATTCATCAGTATACACAGGGGCAAAGATATAAGGAGAGAACTGTGCCTTTCAGTCCTTCTTTATTTAGCAAAAGACTCCCTACACACACACAAAAAGGAACTGATTTATATTGCTGCAAATCTACTATTTCTACCTAAATTTTCTCTAATTTCCACTGGTGTAAGGGAGTCCATCTCACAGTATAGTACCTCACTGATGTAGAATTGCTTCTGACTAGGTAAGAGATAGGAAGCATATTTCCAGCCTGAAATGCATTTTCATTATCTCATGGATGGGGCTCAATGGAAGACTGTTATTAGAGTTCTCTGCAAATCACCTGAATTACTGATAATCCCTTATCACCCCATGAACAATAGCATGCAGTAATAATAAATGCCATTGCTGCATGTCCTGGTAGCAGTGGAAGCCCAAAGCCTAGTTGCCAGTTGTGTACCCAGTGCAAGAGAGCACAAGAGTTGCCCAAGCTTGCACAAAGGCTCAATTTGGACCCCAGTATTTCTAATGGGAAACCCTCCTAAATGATTATCTTAGTGATTTAAAACCCTCAATCTGGCTCTGGGATACTTTCTTAAAATGGCTCTCTGAGTAGCAAACATTATATTTGAGGCTAGGAATACATTTGCAAAGTGTAATATAATGTCCCAGTTTGTCTTGCCAGTATGTTTCATAGATGGTGGAATATGTACTCTTTTCTCTACTACTGGTGCACCGTTCAGCCAATAAAACATGCAGATACAGTGGTACTAATAGAACAAATTGGGGGGTGAAGCTTTGTTTACTGAACCGCTTCATCCAAATGAGGGGGAGACTACAGTAGATCTGATCCCTGAAAAATTTATTCCCATCTGAACACAGCACCATTACTTTCCAGTTTGCACCAGCTCAAGAGGCAGCCCAACACTTACTGGTTTCCTAAAATATTCATTTATTATACTCTTTTATCACAGATTCTCCAACATTTCTCTCCTGGAGAGGGAAAAGTTCTCATTTGGGCAAAGTTACCCATCTGCTTCATTGCCTTGCCAGAAGTCTCTGCTCTCTCTTCTACCCAATCAGTCTCTAAAACAAAGCATGCTACTATCCTGAGCCTCTACCTTACCCAGAGACAACATTATTTTTCACTCTGTTATTTCACACCTTTTCTCACCAGCAGCCCACTAGAGGTGAAGCAGTCACTTCTAATGGCTTCATGTGGTTTGGGATTTTTTGTTTTGTTGTTGTTGTTGTTCCCAAATTGGGAGAAAAACATAGTCATATTCACATTGCAAAATAAATGTGTGATATCTGTATAAGTATGAAGATTGGTTTATAGTAAAGACAGCAGGATGCCTTGAGCAATACGGCTGTGCAGAAATAATCATACATTTTTGGTAGCTGAATTCATTTTGTTTGTGCTTTCCATCAGGCCAAAGGTATATAGTCACCATTAGATAGTGTGCTGTCCCAGCTTAATAACTGAACTTCTGAGTGGGATTTCTTGCTGGGAGAGAAATGAGACAATGAAGACTGTGGTTATCATAAAACTAATCTAATCAGGTTTATATGAGAGAGGGAAAGAAGGTGAATTCTGCCCATACATACCATGCTATCTTCAGACTTGAGCTGAAGCTCTTCGGTTCCTAACAGACATGGGAATGATGGGAATGAATTAACATTCATAAATCCAAACAGAGCTGCATCCAGCCCATGCCTCAAACCTGTGCCAGATTTTGCTGTTTGTGACTATCTTTACAGATCTTTGCCTATCAAAAGTAAGAGGTTATCATCCTGTTGTTGCAATCATATGATGCTAGCAGGGTTTTATTTTAAATAAATAATTTAAAATATTTCAGTGTTAACTGGACAATCCATAAGACGTGCCTAGGAGCAGCAGTAGATACCTTTTTTATTCAGCCCGACAGAGAATCACAGAACCATAAAAAAATACTAAGATTACCAAGTCCATCCATCAGCCCATGCCTGTTATTGCCCTCGCTCCAGGGCCTCAATGTCTTTCTTGTAGTGAGGGGCACAAAACTAAACACAGTACATGAGATACAGCCTCATTGATGCTGAGTACGAGAAGTTAAATTCTCAAATTCATTTTGTTAATCTGTATCATTTCAGTTCCTTTAAGCAATACACACACATTCCTTGATTGTGTTAGTGACTCATTATAAAATGCAAAATCAGTGATTTCACTGAGACCACCTTACTGTTGGGAAAGACAGGATGTTTTATCTTCGCTAATAATTGGTGTGAAGCCTTATATCATGTCCACTTGGAACTATTATTTTCCTAAAGATAAAAAAGACATCCCTACCTAGCAACATTAGGGATCCAGAGCTTTATTGCTGCTAGGCACTGAGCAAAAGCAGACCGAGGGAGAGTCATTGCCACAGAGATTTCAGGCATGAGACTTTGTTGAAGGCAGAAAACACAGAGTGGATCATCAAGTGATCTGAACAGCCTGAAAAACATCAGCCTCACTAAACTATGTGTTTAATCAATGCTAAGACTTGCTCCTCTATCATCAACAGCACAACAAAGAGTTTGCAGGCAGAATGGGAAGGTGATCAATGAATTGGCTGTATGAATTGACAGTGGTTTTTACCTACAGAATTACAGAATATAGGATTGGAAAGGAGTTGAGGTGGTTAGAGAGGCTACCCTTACTCTGTTGAAGGGATTGAGGAGAAGAAAGGAAGAAAACAAATGTTGTAGAAGAATGTTGTATAGGCAGTCATAATATCTGTAGACTGCATCTGTGTGGCAACACCTCTGCAGGTGTAGGAGGCCATCAGTAGGGCTGGAGAGACTGGAAAGATCAGCAAAAGTTCACTAGTGTTTCATGGCTCTGTAGGATGTTTCCGGTGAAGGAGAACAAAAATGGAACAAGATGCCTTAATCTAAATGACAAAATATGAGAACAATCCTTTCTCTATTGGAGGTGTTCAAGAAACGTTTAGATGTTGTACTGAGCAACATGGTTTAGTGGGAAATATTGGTGATAAGTGGATGGATGGACAGGATGATCTTAGAGGTCATTTCCAGCATGGTGATTCTATGATTCTATGATTCTATGATATTTGAATCTATATGAAAAAACAGAGTAAGAGGAGATGGTGCTGTGAAACAAGAATGTCTTGAACAAGACAAGGCAACTTACATTCCCCAAAATGGTACTGCTTAGATCTGAATGTCCTGTGAGGGCTCAGAAATGAGTCAGAATCAATACAACCATATCTGACAGAGCAAAGGAGAAGAATACACAAATCTCCCACAGCTAAAGATATGAGGAGTGGATGTTTGTGGATGTCTTCTCTGAAAGAGTGGTCAGGCAGTGGAATGGGCTGCCCAGGGAAGTGGTGGATTCACCGACCCTGGAGGTGTTCAAGGAACGTTTGGACGTTGCGCTGAGAGACATGGTTTAAGTGAGAACTACTGATGATTGGTGGATGGTTGGACTGGATGATCTTGTATGTCTTTTTCAACCTTGGTGTTTCTGTGATTTTGTGATTCTGCGTTTTCTAGGAGAAAAAAATAAAAAGTAGTTTTGACTACACTGCCTTTGGGTCCATTAGGAACTTTCAGGTGGACAACACTGTAGACCAAGCTGGGAAATACTGAAGAGAAGCTGCTGCTGCTGGGCTGACCTTACAAAAAGATAGTAAAAATGTTGAGGGTCAAAGCCATGCTGTAATTCAAGCAGCCTGGCAGCTTCCTGCAGCTTTTCAGAAGCTTAGGAAAACTTTGACAAATTACAAATATGCAATTAAGTAAAAGGCTGAGGTTTCAATACGGGTAAATCTGATTCACTGCCTATTGCTCTACTATTTAACAGGGCAGACTGCCAGTACTGAAACACTGACCCTAATGTTTTTCAGCAAGTGGGCCTCTCATTCCCCTAGAAGCCCTTCCTGATCTTGTTCGTTTGAAAATGTCGCATGAGTGCATGTGCAGGACTACGTGATTTGCATAACTCTGCAGCACAGCAGCTTCATAAGCCCATAACTTATTGTTTACAAACACATCTACAGCTCTTTCAATCTGGTAACGTGAGTGAATGAGCAAATACATTCAGCATGCACTTACCTGATTTTGCTAACATATTTAAAGCATCTAGTTTACACTAAAAGCTGTAATGGATTTGGCAGAAGGAGAAGCTCTTGGTTCTCATTTCTAAATATATTAAGTGCAAACATTTCACTTTTATGAGAAAGTTTTAACTTTTAAATCTAGGAATATGAATCTGTGGTAGCAGTTCAGATGAAAATTATTATCTTTCAATCTCATCAGTACTGTCACATCTATTAGAAAAGGTCCTTTTCTGTCATTCTACCATGTAGCTCAGGGACCAAGGCCACAGAATTAGCACAGGGCTACAAATTCTCCCTTCTGTTTGATTCTGTCTTCTGCACTGTCTTCTCAATTTCATTTCTTATTTTGTTGATGCATTGTATTTCAGAAATAGCTTGTTTTTTTCTTTTCCTTTCTCTCTTTTACCTTTTCCCCAAACAATTGCCATGGTGTAGCTAAAAAAACAAAACAGTCGTTACCTTCCTCACAAGTGCCAATATTTAATACTGCGATGTGTCATAAATCCTTCATTTCTGTTTAGTGAGCCTTCTAGTTTTTAGTGAATAAATTATTCTAGGGAATATGTTTATTCCAGAGAATAAATTATACTTGATGCAGTTGCCAGGTAAGAGGAAGAGAATGCTAGCAGTAGTAGTCAATGTGGAATCTCCAAAGGGAAATCATGCTTGACCACTCTGATACCCTCCTACAGTGTCATGACTGACTGAGAAGATGTAGGGAGAGCAGTTGATGTTGTGTACTTGACTTCAGCAAGGCTTTTGACACTGTCTCCACAATATCCTCATAGGTATGAAAGACATTATGTAAGGTCTAAGAAATATCTGAGAACTGAATTTCATCTTGATGACTCCAATTTATTCACATAATCTGTTTTATTATCTTAAATAAAGCCTCTGTATTACCTTAAAGCTTTTTTCTCCAGATTTTTTTACGCAGTATTTCTCACACCTTTCTCTACTCCATTAGCTGATATCACTTCTTCTGGTATTTAACCTCTCACTGCTATCCAGACAACAAGAAGATTTAGTATTCACTGATGCTGATTTCCTGTCACCAGTGACCATTTAAACTGGTTTAAGCGCCTTCAATAATCAGACACCTAAAATACCCATGCTACAGAAATTTAATAGTTTGAGAGCCAAGATTTTTTATACCTTCTAAGTGCACTTTAACATTCTTTATTGCACCAAGTATGAAGCTAAATTTACCAAGTTGCATAAATCTCTTCCACCTGTGCACACCATGAAAAAGAGTCATTAAAACAGAATCACCATGTCATACATTAAAACTACTTGAAAGAAAGTATAAAAAATGAGGTAAAAAGCTGAGCTCGGTGCTTGGATTTTAGTACCTTGGACAAGATGCATCTCTTCAAATTTCAGACATCTGTGGCGCTAACACCCATCCTACCTAAAATGCTTTTAGAGGCAGTAGAGAGAAATGTGCCCTTGCAGGGGAAAATTCATGTGACCAATTTTGAACACACATTTAAGAATTAGATGATTTATTCCCTATCGGTTCTTTCTCTCTCCATTGACTGAGGACAACATCAACGATCAAATCAAATGGAAATTTTCGCGTTGTTTATCTGAAGTTAGGCAGGATGAATGCCGTAACTACATTTCTATTCAGAAATATGACATAGAACCTAACCAATAAGCAATAAAGTACATGCCCCATCTTGCTACTCTTGGTTTATCAGATCAAGAACTATTAAATGTCTATTTTTCTGATGAGCTGAGTGCTTCCTGTGATGAAAATCAACGTCATGACACAGAGTCTTCTTGGAAAACAATATCCTGACTCTTGAAAACAATCTAGCTCTGCATCCACTCAGAATAATTTTTAAACTTGGTTTTAGCAGAAAAAATTTCCTGTCTGCAAGCTTTAATTAAGCACTTTCATATGCTTTCCTAAATCCATATTCTTAGGCAGTATTCTCAAAAAAACTTCATTTTTGAAATCTCTGTTGGCTTTACTCAGAAACCTTTGTAACAACTGCCTTTGGTTATGGTGATTATGTTTCTCTTTCTAACTCTTTCTAACTTTCTAGTTGCTTTTCTCATTTTTCTCTGTGCAATGAAATTAAACAGATCTGGCTCAAATATAAGCCTTCCTAAATTACCAGTCTTGTGGGCTGTTCTGAGTTTCTGCCTAGAATATTTAAAGTAACAAGAAAACCATGAAAACAGATGTAAGCATAAAAAATTGGCAAAACGTGTTTCTTCTTTTCATCTTTCAGCCTCCATGTTGGAGATCCTACCTACTTGGCAAAGTTCATCCAGTAGTTCAAGCATTTTATCCTTAGGAGATTCTTTTTTTAAATACAATTCCATATATTTTGGAGAAAATGAGCCTGTGAAATTAGCACTATTCTGGATAGCAGAAAAAAGAAAGAAAGAAAGAAAGAAAGAAAGAAAGAAAGAAAGAAAGAAAGAAA
>JAPSGF010000093.1:1828803-1927437 GCA_035772895.1 Perdix hodgsoniae | reverse complement strand
AAAGAAAGAAAGAAAGAAAGAAAGAAAGAAAGAAAGAAAGAAAGAAAAAGGAATAATCATTTAAAGGCATTTGCAAATGTTCCAGGAACATCATTACATATGTATTTTTAGTCTTCCTACTGGCAGCAAGAGCAGTGTAAGACGGATTTGCATTTCAAGGCTGGAACCAACTGAATTTTGCATGTATCTGATAAAAACATCAGGAGAACGACGAGATAGTCTGGCATGCACACATATTTCCTAAAATGACAGAAAAATGAAAATTTTGAGGATGCATTTCTACTCCTCCCTTTTCAAAGTCCTTCTACTTAATATCCCTGAAATATGCTGCAAATATGCCTAACCTATTAGTAAAACTCATTCATTTCTACATATTTATCCACATAATTCCTGGATGAGGACTGCACTGGTAGGAGTAGAGATACTGTACAGATACTCAGTAAGAGCACTCAAAAAGAGTTCAGATACTCAAAAGGAGATACCTTTACATTCAGCAAACACAGATTTTTGCAATAGTTACAAATGAGATTTCTCTGTGGAAATCTTTTCCTGTTACAAAGAGACTCATTTTTCCAAATTTGTTGTAGCACTTAATTTATTATCAGCTCCCTACCGTAAAGATGGATCAAGAGAATACAACCTGGTAGCTCCTAAGGTCACTTCCCCGTGGGCTTACTGTGCAAATTAAAGGTTGCAGAGGGCTTTAGATTAAAATGTTCTGCTTAAAACATTCAGCAGTTCTCTCTGGAAGGAACAGTCAGGTGAGGGAAAAAAAGGATCTCTCACATCTCAGATAACTTCGGGTTTCATTGCTCTTCATTACACTTTCAAATTTTGAAGACTCTCAAACTGCATGATGGCAAAAGAGTTTTTCTTTTTCACACTGCTTTATTTTCATACGAAAAAGACAGACGCAATGAAATGTCCCTTAGAGACATTTTATTCTTGCAAATAGTTTTGTTTGATCCCAATTATGTTAGATTGAAAATATGTATCATTCTCTGGAAAAAGCATATGCTCTTGAAATACTGAAAGATAAAAAATATTCTTATTTCTCAAAGAAAAGGTCAGAGGAAATAAAAAGCTTATCTGAATATAAAGTAAATACTCTCATTGGCAGTGAAATATACTACTTCAGCCATTACTGTAGTAGCATGCTTAGTCTGGCACGTGATCTTTCCAAAAAAACAGAAAAATATTGGCAAAATTTCCTAATCTAGCTGTTCTGCAACTTTTTCATGTTCTCATATGTCAGATTTGGGCTTCAGAGTCCTGTCTTTCCCTCAGCAAACCTACAAATACACTGCCTCTGCATTCATCCAAGCATGCCACTTCATCTTTCCATCTTACTCCATGCTCCTCCAGCTGGCTAGGAAGACGGACCCAGGGTAAGAGAAGAGCAATCCTCATCTGTGACTAGTTCTTGGCCTCCCTGCTCAGCCAGTGCTGGAGTGCTGCCTGGCTTCAATGCTTGAGTGATAACGGAAAAGCTCATAAAATCTTTTGCAGTATCCCAGACCTGGTTGTATTTGAGATCAGCCTCCTCAGGACCTGCTCCAAGATGTAAAGTGAACTGCAGCACAAACTAAATAGTAATTGTTTAGGAACAGGCAAGATCCTCTTACCCTTATTCCTTTTGACTTGATAACCTCACTATCAGTTTCTCTTTTAAATGTCTTGCTCAGGAGGGAGTCTCCAAATGGACTCCAAAATCTACCTGCCTTTTATAGAGAAAGGAGAAAGAGGAAAAGTTGTTTATCTTAATATATTAATTTTATCCCATGAAGAAATATCTATCACCCACCCTGCCCAGGTCAGATGTGAATCCAGCGAGAGGGATATGTTGCATCTGAGGCAAGGGAAGAAGAAGGGTTTAGGATACAAATCTGTAGCAATCTCATCTTCATTGCCTCTAGTAAACGTCTTCAAGGTTATTAACTTTATGATCACCATGATATCCTGTGGCAATAAATTCCAATGGTCTTAATTATGGTTTTACTGCAAACATTATTTTGCTTTCTGGTTTAAAACATGTTACCTCTCAATTTCAGGATTTTTTTTCTGATCTATTTTTAAAAGGTGCTAACATGATTGCTCCAGCTACTTCATCTGTGCATCTTCTTTATACACCTTCCTCATGTTCTGGCTCATTCTTTTTTTTTCCCCATGTAAAGGAATAACCTCACTTTTTAATAATTGCTGCATTGAAAGTGAAGAAGAATTTTCATCTACACAGTTTTGTATTATTTTTATGATTACTGTTATACTCCATTGCTCTCTGTCTGCATCCTCATAATCTTACTCAATGCACCTTGCCTCTAAAATTAGCACTTCTCACTGCATTATTTATATCGACTTACATATTTTCTACTGGAGTTGAAACAGTTAATGTAGAATATGCACAGCCACTAGCATGAAATGAACATGCATATTTCAAGACGCTGTACATTATTTTTGTATCTCAATACTGAATTTCCTCTGCTGTTTATTCAACTTGGGAGGCTTCTTCTGCTAAGATATCTCCTATGCTGAAAACCACAGTGCTTGTTACCTGCATATTTCTCTCTCCTTTGATTACCATCTTTTGTAGATTTCTAAAATGTCTTTCAACCAACATCATTTTTAAAGATGCCTACTTCAGCTTCTCTACTGATAGCTTCTAACCATGATAAAGAATGAACGTTTCCCTGCTCTTTAATGAATTACAGAAGGGTTTCAGCAAATTGCCCTCTTTAGACCAACACTTCTGCTTGCAGCAGTATGCTAGGATACAATACGTTTTCAGATGAGGACAAATATATTAATATTCTGTGACTTTGCATTATTGGTGCAAAGCAGATGTAAGCCCAGGTCAGCTGACTTGTTCAGGCCGTGTCTAGAGACTTGTATAGTTTCCATGGTTTTGGAAAATCCTGAATAGGCTGGCACCAAGCTATTTTCAAAGTCTATGGTATAGAATTTAAATATTATTCCTCCAGTATAAGCCATGGATTTAAGCTAACTAGCCATCCTGGCATGATGACCTCTTCATCATTTGAGGGATGTGCTTAGTGGGCATGGTGGGAATGGGCTGATGGTAGGACTACATGATCTTAGTGTTTTTTTCCAATCTTTATGATTCTATGATTCTATGATTCTATGATTCCTTGATCTATGATCTCCTGAGCTGAATTTCTGTATCATCAAGGTTTTTTTTACTGTAGTCTGAATGACCTTGCAACACCTTTTAAAAAACAGATCTCCTTCCTTCTTAACCAGACCCACCAAAATACTATCCACTGACTATCGCCTTTAATAATGTAATGTTCACCTTAATTTCTAGGCAGAAATTCTCCTCACCCTTCGTTCATTGTTTTGAATGGAGGGGTCTGCAGAGCTTGTGCTGGTTCAGAAGTGATACGAGAGTGGAATAGAACTGTGTCATTCACATATTAGCTGCATACACCAACCCTTATCAAGATGTTCATCTTTCCAATCTCTGACAACTCCAGACTGAAACCATAACAGTGTCAGGAGGTGATCAGGCCAGAATTTGACTTGCTGTCAGTATCAAAGCTTGCAGTTTTTTTCCATTAGAGCTACTACTCATGAAAAAGCTTGAAGAACACATTGGCTTTTAGTCTATGTAAAATAATGTTAAATTTAGCTACAACCGTGTTTGTATTTTGAGGATATTTACTTAACTTAATGAGGAATGTGATCAGCTCTAATGGGAAAGTGCTCTGTTTTCATATGTGTATGCAAATGTTAGTAATTAACATGTGCAAATGAAGAGTAGGTGTCCAGGGGAAGGTTGCTGTTTGCTTTCTATGACTTGTGCATATTAACTATCAAAATAAGATTGAAAAATGGTCCTACTTTTTTTTTTTTTATTATTCCAAGGTTAATGATACAATTCAATGAGCATTAAAAAGGCCAGTCTTGCATTACAGCTTTGGCGAGCTTCCAGAAATGTTGTACAAACTCATAAGCTTTGCTGATCTCAGACCTTTAAATTCTGCATTTGACAAGGAACTGGCCTTTTTCAAGAATTGGGCAGCAGATCTGAACTTGTGTATATCTGATCTGGAGAGTATTACCACCACCAGGATTAAATTCAGGGTTCAAGTAAAATTAACTGCAGTTTCCAAATAATTTAATTGTAGGTAGTCAACTCATACTTGAGTACCTGAGAGTAATTGCCCACATAAGACTAATTTGAGTAAAGGATTTGAAGAGCATTTCTAGAAAAACGGCCCCCATTTGAGTCATTGTTCCTGAAATCAAGGACATTCCTTTAAATGCTTGTATATAACTGTCTAATAACTGTCTAACTTGAAACTCCAAGATTAGAAAATCTTGTCATGTTATCAAGTTTTATCTGTGAGCAAGCATTTACCTCCTATGATCTAGTTAATGTCTTTGATTACATCAGTCGTGAGCATACACATTCTATAAAGGAATTTAAACCATCAGACATGATTCAGTATGGATCCTGCAGCCTATTATACACACTGGAGATACAAGACAAGTGCCTGCCAGAAAGAGACTGTATTTCTAACAGTGTAGAAAAAAAATCAAAGGAAATCAGTGAGGGTTTTAATTGGGGAGTACATTTTAATATTTTTTTTCTTTCTACTTAGATATTATAATATATATATGTTATAATATATAGCTATAACATTTTTTATAGTAATTAAGACTGAATTCTGGTCCAAACATCAATAAAACTTTACTGTTGTGAATGGCAAACAAGCAACAAATAAAACAAAGAGCTGATGATAGAGAAGAGTTCATAAACTTCTCTCAGGCTGCTGTCAACCAGCTGTGAGGAACTTGTTCAAACCAAACCCTCTCTCAGCTCTTAAAGTTATTGGTCCAAATTGAACTTTATCTCCTGACATGACAAGTTCATTGTGCAGTGACAGCTTAGCATTTTGCCCCTCACCATGTTAGAGCTCCTACGGAGCCAGATGTGCAGTGGCTGAGCAGATAGAGACATCTGTTCTGATTCATGCATATCAGAGACTCCACTCTACAGCTGTCCCAGACATCACTATTCATTGAAAACTTCAAAACCTTAAGATACATTTCCCTTTGTCCAACATAAGCGTTTTCCTCACATTTTCATCCTGCTGTTTCCTGAGCCAATACGTTGCCTATTGGCCAGAGCTCCAGGATTAGTGAAAGCCTTATAAGTAAGAAAGGCACTAGTAAATAAAAATACCCTTTGGAGAGGCATAAACAAGCCTTTCTGCTTCATTGGGTACTGTGCCCATTTACAGACACAATAGATGAAAAAAAAACTGAGGTCCAAGTGAAAGGAATCTTGAAAGGAGATCTGAGAGTGATAGCCCTGTTTGCTTGAATTGTTAAGCTGAACGAAGGAGGCTGAGACCAAGAGCGATCATGGGACTCCAGCTTTAAGAGACAGTGAAATTGCTGTTGCACAGGTACAGAACAAGGTCAAGAAAATCTATCAGATACGGTATGGAAATTGTTGTCTTGGTCTTGAGAAAGAGGAAGGGACCAGAGGACCTGTAAGAGCTCTTCCAGAGCACTTCCTCTCTATATACATAAGCAACATTCTACAGTCAGATGAGCATCTGTCATACCAGAATGACAAGGAAAGAAAGAAGTAAATGGATTTGCTCATTTTAAGACAAGTCTTAGGGTAGACCTTAAGTCTGTGATTAGCTTTGCAGTGGGAGGGTTTAGGGAAGACAGAGCCAGATGCTTCTCAAGTGTGCCACAGTGTACAGACTAAAGATAACAAACACAAGTTCTTGTTCAGTTAGAGAGCAGGAAATTTTGCCACCATGATGGTGGGCAAGCATTATCACAGGGACCAAGATGCCTCAAAGTTACTCAAAACTCAACTTGCTCAAGACCCTGAGCAAACTGACATTACTTTGTCAGTTTCTCACAAGACTGTTGTGGTCAAGAAGTGATTAGAGAGGAGAAACCAATACACAAGAGGAATTTGGCATTGTAACCATCAGCACTAGATATCATTAGAAGTCAGATGACCACCTCAGGGAGTTATTATCACACAGGAAAGCAAAACAACTATGCATCTAACAGCCTGCTAGAGCACTGAGCTTGTTATGTTAACAAGCCAAGAAAATACGTCAACAGGAAGGATTTTTTCTTCATTTTAACCTGTTTCTTTTTTTGCATGGATGAGGACATCTCTCTGAGGGCTGCAGCTATAGAGCTCTGTATTATTGTAATTTAGAGCTAAAGAGCAGGAAAACATCAGTTAAGTAATTATTTTCTCCCACAGTTGATTATATACTTTGCTTGAGACAGAATCATAAAATCATTGGGCTTGGAAAAGACCTCTAAGGTAGTCTAGTCCAACCAAGATAATTACAGGGTTAAAGAGAGAAACAGAAAATGGAGATGAAAAAAAAAAAAAATTAGATTCCTTCCTCATCCCCACCTAAGTGTTCCAGCCAGCAGGCTAAAAAGTCACAGCTCCTGTCCCTGGGAGTCGAGCCTTGCTAACTGCAAGAGGCTGTGGTTGAGTACACTTATCACTAAGGTCATCTGCACTAAAGGTGCACATCAGCAGCCTTCAAACAGTAGCAGCATTTAAATCAGTCTCCCAGGAGATGAGAAACATAACTTTAATTTCCACCTCAGTACAAGGAGATAAAAAGCTACATTTTCCACATATTCCACATGCAAGCTTTAAGCACCAGTTTATGGGATATTTTGCAAGGAAGTAAGCTTCCCTCTTTCTCTTGGTGTTAATGCCATAAGGATGAATAACACCCCTCAATCTGAATAAATACCTTCTTTGTTTACTCCTTGGGTCAGGAGGAAGAAAGTGCTGTTCCGTCCTCAAGATTTATGTCTGGATTTTATATAGTCACAGGTGATAGGAGAAGACAAAGTCAGCTCTGGCTCTAGTGAAGCAGAAATATATCCTAAAGGCCAAACATGAACATATGATATTTAATAAGCATGGGTCACACTTTCTAGCTCAGTAATAAAGTGAGTCAATGCACTGCATTGCGTCAATCTGCCTGAAAGGTAACAATTTCTTTCTTTTCAGGACTTTCATGATATTTCCACCCTCCTCAAATCCAGCTTAGTCAGTAAAGAGTAAGCTGCCTCTGTAAGACAGGAGCTTAGCTTAACTTTCTTCATTAAATATTTAGCCAGATATCCTTTAGTACAAGATTTGCAGACAGACCCTAGAGAGGAAAAACAAACCACCTGCCAAACAGGGATCACAACCCATGCAAGTCATTTTCAGGCTAAAGCTTCTTCACAACTGACATGTTTTTTTTTTCTCCTTTAGAGTGAATAGACTTCTTCCTTCTACTGTCTTAAATAGAATAAAGATTCAAGCAAAAAGCCTAATTCCAGGATGCCTGGATTTAAAAATGCAGCAGGACTCAAGTCAGTATCATTGCATATGTTAAAAAAATGTGCTTGTCAAACTAAACAATCCTTTAAATCTATTAGAATGTTGAAAACACATTGCAAATCCACATGAAATAATTATATTTTCCTTAATGAATATAAAGGAAGTTGCCACCTGGTGACAACCAGGGAGGGTAACCCTGACTGTTCCATATTCACGTCACTTCAATTGTGCCATGAAATGTGTTAGGTAAACCACACTCAGGAATATTCAGGACAAACTGCTTTTATCTCAAAAATAAAAGCGATGTTCAAATCAGACTATGCTCAGTTACTGTGTCTCATGGGGTAGGTGGGAATTTCTCAATATACATCAGTTTGTTTGTGTTTCATCTTCCAAGCATATAGTGATTATTTTTTTTTTTAAGTCAGTTGTTTATGATATCAGTCACACCTACTGTATTCATATATCTTAGTAAAAAAGTATCTAGAAATGGAGACAGCAATATTTGAAGTAGTAAAGACCTCTATGGACAACTCATGAGCAATAGGTCTGTTCAAGCATGTGGAGTCTGTGCAGCGACAGATGCTTTCCAAAATCATCGTATATGACTGTATCTTCAGCACTGGGCTACAGGAGCTCCAGCTAGCTGCCATATATACAAATCTTAACTATGAAGTGTCTCTAAATGTGTGATCATGCATATATTCTGCGGTTTTCTCTTCTATTTTTCCCTGAGGATAATTCTCAGTAGCATTGTAGAGGAAAGTATAGTTATAAGATAGTCTTAAAATGAAATTCTTAGAGCTTTTATCATCTCAATTATACATCAATCAAGTTTGATTTCCAGTTAGGAGTGAAACACAACCACAGTTTGCAATTGGAAACTTCAGTCTGATTAGCATCATAAATTTATTCATGATTGTGTAATTAAAAGTGATTTGCATCCTGTGATCTGTAAGTACTAAGTAGTCTATGGAGAGCTTCTAGAGGCTTCTTGGCCAGTATAGGCTCAGGACATTTGTATTTACTGCACAGGGCTCACAGCTCCAATGGGAAACCCTTATGTGTCTAGAAACAAGATAAAGAATATCAAGTATTAACTAGTGTCAGCTCAAATCGCTCTTTCTCCACTCAGTTGTGTAATTATAATGTAGCAGGGTGCTGTACCATCATTTGGGTGATATGGAAATATTTGTGTTTTCATGTATGCTATATATGTAATATATGTGATATCTATTTGTGATATTAATGTTATATATGGTATGTTACATGTATTATATATGCTGCATGTCTTGTGCTTTATTTATCCATTTAGACTCCTGGTCATTCCCTACACTTGCAGAATAATTTTGACTTGCAGTCCTTCGCACCATGTTGAGATGGAGGTTTATCCTGCCTAGCTGTAAACAATAGTGCTTCTATTTCATTTACATCACTTACTGCAATGTCTGAGTTTCCCTGGGGGAACACTGTCACACAAACATTATTTGGGCTTAGCACTTAAATCCTTGTGAATGTGGTTTATAAAGCACAAACTGCAGGTACTGTAGCATAATACAATGAGGCACTTCAAGTCATATTGGTATTTGACCGCATCTTTTAATAATTGTTGGTTGGGTGCACAGAAACTATTAAACACAATACAGCCAGATTTTCTCTTCTGCAATAACAAAAGGCCATAAAACGCTCACATCTAACAATTCATTACATTGACTTTGCTATGGTTTAGGGCAAAAAAGCCCAGTAAAATTTGGAACAAAAGCAAAAAGGCTTAAACTCGTGTTATCACTACCATCTGAAATCCCTTCACAGTGTTCTTACTAAATGCAAGCAGCACAATACCAGACAACATCTACCAAAAACTCTCACAGAGAGGTTTAGAAATGATGCTGTGTTGAAGTACATTTTTTTTTCCCCAAAAATCAACAGGTATTTGTACTCTTATATAAGAAAACAAGTCCATAGCAACAGCTTGTACAAGTGTACATTTTTAGGAGCACTTTTCATAGAAACGATCTAAACCAATTTTCAACTAATATGAACTTCTGATGGGAAACAGGTTTCTTGAGTTTTATACATACTCTGGATTGTTCTCCGAAAAACAAAAACACCTCTCCTAAAACTAAAATACGATTGCTCAGAACAACAAAACATTTCAGGTGGGTTAGGAGTCTCTTCCTCAGTTCTAAGATTCTTTTCCATTGCTGATTTGGATTAACATGACTAATTTCAAAATACGATGCATCTTAAAGGATGTTGTTGGCTATTTTTTCTCAAAGGAAAAGAAACTTTTAAAACCTTCAAACTTGAACAAGAAATTGATATTCTTCAGCAGATTTCTTTCTCTTTTTTTTTTTTTTAAAAAAAAAAAGCAGAGTCTTCACAATAAAGATTCAGTATCTCTGAAGATTAGTTTCATGAACTCAGCTACTCTCAGTGCATTAAGTTAAGCAGGCGCTAAGTCCTCAGATAAAGAACTGCATTGTTTTAGTACAACTACTTTGGTCTTCACTGATTGTGAAGAGGCATTTTAGCAAGTCTTCCTGAATCACAGATTTGGATGTTCCCTTTATTTGACTCTCCACTTAACCCAAACCTTCAGATTTTGTTGCAGTAGACCAAAATTATTTTCAAAAATTTAACGAGTAAGTGAGAAATGAATGTATAAAAAGGTAAATCAATTTGAAAGGTATTATGAACCTGAAGCTTGGCTCCTGCAGTGTGAAGTTTCCAGAACAGTCACATTCTGTATACTTCTTATTTATTTTCTGAAAATTCGTGTTATTGCAAGGTTGCCTCTTCAGGCTTTTCTTCAGTTACTATGAGAACAGCAGTTCCTTTCTATTAAAAAACAGATCTTCAAAAACATGATTACATTCCACAATTTGATGCTCAAAGAAGAGAACAATAACCTGATATTGTAGATCATTTGATAACAGTCAACAAGTGACTCAGCCCAGTCTCAGTATGCGTTTTTCTTCAAGAAAGTCTTGAAGAACCTATGCTGTGGGACAAGAATCTCTCATTAACACATGTTGAAAATCAGACAATCTACCACAAAATTATTTTTATTTCCTGTCTTTTCAGCTCCAGGACAACAGCCTCAGAACGTAGTCTGTAAGGACACACTGAGTCCACGGTATCATTGGCTGTTGAGGAAAGCTAAACAGAACACCCCATGTCTAGCTTTTCACCAAGGAGCAGTATGAATCTCAACTAGATGAGAACATCTATTTCACATTCATTATCCTGGTCATCCAAGGGAAGGGATGAGTGCATACCTAAGTGTGGATGTAGAAATCACCTTCATAGATGCAGGACAAAGGCAAAGTGGGTGAAGGACAGATCACATCAAAGTACATTTATTGCTAAAAAATGACCCTCCTCATCTCTATAATATATCCCAACTGAACATTCCTTGGTAGATTTACATACCTTTGAAAGGTTTTCGGAACAGACTTCCCTTCCCACAGGCAATAAACCTTTGTTAATCAAACACATTTCTCCAGCGCAAGAATTCATAAACTGAAAAGTACGCTAAGAAAAGAACTTGAAAACAGCTGCATAGAGCCAGATATAAAATTAATCTAGACTAATACCTCATCTATAATACTGGTCAGTGGCAGATCCTTAGGGAAAGTGTATAGCTAAGACGTTTATAGTTAAATCTTTGCCCTGGCAAATCCCTCAGGCTGTCAGTGGTTTAAGGACTTGACACTGCAGTTAATAGCTCCTAACTGATATATAGTCGTTGAAAAAGTCCAATCAGTTTTTGGAGCTCATTCATTTAAGTTTCCACAACTTTCTGAGACAATTTAATTATGCTATCAGTGAAGAAGTAATTTGCTCTCTTTGTTTTGAATCTGTTGCCTGATAATTGAAATGTGTGTACATCTATACATCTCAACACAGGAAGAATAATGATTTTCTGTTCACTTTTTGAATATCATTAATTGTTTTCTACATGTCTGGTCATGCCCATCCCAGCCATTGCCAAGCTAAAGAGATTATTTTATACAGACATCGTTATATACCTTCATCTAGCTCCACCATCTTTGTGTGAGTGGATTCCTTGCATCTTTTTTTCCCTCCTTCTCTAATACCTGTCTTCTGGTAATATAATTCTCAAAAAACAATTCATATGTAGATTTACAAAGGTGGTTTGGATCTCTGTTCACCTCCTAACCTTTCCTAAATACCTTTTTGCCTTTTAACAACTTCTAAGCACTGCATCTGTCTACAGTGTCCCCAGGATCCTTGCTATGAGCAACAAAAATTGATGTAGAGCCCATCACACACACACACACACACGAAGGACATATTTATGTTTTTTTTCTTTTCATATGGGTTTATTTGTTCTTAGCAATGCTTAATTTCATTTGTCGTTACTTATTCCAATCAGCCATGCCACGGTTTAAATAAAAACTACTCTAAAGCAATGACATTTGGTACTTACACTGCCTCTTCCAATGTCCACTAAGGTTAGCAGAAAAAATTAGATGGGCTTTCAGCCAGACGCAGATGGTATTAGGTTGCCATTTATTTTATAACATTTTCAAAGAAGAAAACCACTTCTGAAATAGAAATGCTTTCCAGCCATGTTCAGCAGCTGAGCTGCACATTCTGGAGATTAGAAAAGGGCTGTCTCACCCACAGAAAAGCTGAATGGCAACACCACAAAAAAGAAAGCAGTACCACAACACAGTTATTCAGATGCATTTTAATTCAAATTAGATGGGACTGCAGAGAGGAAATGCTGAAAGCCACAAAAATAGATTTTTTCCTCTCTTGCTATAGTGTAATTTAAAACATCAAATCATTTTTAATGAGTTTTAGTGAAACCAAATCTTGGCTGTGACATTCTTTGCCAAAATTTAGCCTGAAGAAAGTTTTTGAAGTTGATTTATAAATCCTATAATAGAGATTGTTGGTGGAAGTAGTGAGCTACAACAGCCAAGTAGGATATAGTGTTAACGCCTTGTATTTAACTTTTCATCTGCCAAAAGTCTTTGTAATGTGTATTTACATTGCATCCCAATGTGGAAGCTCTGTATGAAGCATTGTCTTTATAATGACTTAATCATTTTCACAGACTAACATTTTGCAGTTTATTAAAATCAAGAACAAATTTTTGGTAGAAAAATGTATAGAAGAAACTACGTACCACCAAGATTTCATATCAATTAGGTCTAATTTACATTAATAAACATCAAAAAGTTTACTATTTTCCTTGGAAGGAGAGCTTCTTGACTTCTGTTGGATAGGTTGTTTGTACATTAATTTATCTCTCTTGCATAAAATTGAACAAGATCTTGAGGCTTTCAAATTATTGGTGCAGACAGCATTCACCTATAATCATGGTGTGAGATTAATAACTATTATGGAACAAAATTAGTAATGACTAAGTTACATTTGCCATTTTTTTCCTATCATCATTCAAAGACAAAAGAACTACAGACAAAGAGAGACAAAAAGCCTCTTCATAGCCTTTCATCCCAGGCCTCCTTTTTTCAGGCATCCATATGTGTTAGTAAAAATACAAGTTTGCAAACAACAGATGTACTCTGCAGTGCTGACTTATTGATTTCCACGTCAAGAATTCACCAAACACTTGGGACCTTTTGCTCCAGAATGTAATTTGAGGTGTAAGTGAGGTCCACTGTCTCACAGCCTCTGGTGTTTTGCCTTGGAGAGGTCAAGGGCACAGGTACATCATGTCACAAGTCCATGTATTACTCATCTGATATGTAAACTGCTTTGCACCATTCCCCCCACACACTCCTAGCCTCTTTACATCTTTTAATTGTATGGTTTCCTATGCAGTACTTGCCTAAATATTCTTTCTTATCCAAACAGGTTTCCAGCTTTATCAGAGTTTTCTTAGTTCCTGAACGTATCACCTCTTACAGATTCTACTTAGCTCCAGGGTTTATCACTCCATGGGAAACTTTCATCCACTGACTTTTCGGCACATACATCTCCTCTCCTCAAACTATTGTTTTCTTGCATTTCTTTCTCTATACCAACCTAGAGACACATATACAGAATCACAGACCAGCCTGAGTTGGAAGGGACCTCAAGGATCATGAATCACCAACTCCCCTACCACATGCAGAGCCACCAAACTCCACATTTAATACCAGACCAGGCTGCCCAGGGCCCCATCCAATCTGTCCTTGAACACCTCTAGGGATGGGGCATCCACAGCCTCTCTGGGCAGCTGTTCCAGCACCTCACCACTCTCTTTGTAAAGAACTTCCCCCCTGACATCCAACCTCAATCTCCCCTCCCTCAACTTAAAACCATTTCCCCTTGTCCTGCTGTTATCTACCCTTTCCAAGAGTCGATTCCCCTCTTGTTTGTAGGCTCCCTTTAGGTACTGAAGGCTGCAATGAGGTCACCCCACAGCCTTCTTTTCTCCAGGCTGAACAAGCCCAGCTCCCTCAGCCTCTCTTTGTAGGGGAGGTGCTCCAGCCCTCTGATCATCTTCATGGCTCTCCTCTGGACACTCTCCAACAACTCTCTGTCTTTATTGTACTGGGGGCTGCAGACCTGGACACAGTACTCCAGATGGGGCCTCACGAGGGCAAAGTATAGAAGAACAATCACCTCCCTGTCCCTGCTGGACAAATCTCTTCTGATGGAGTTCAGGATACCATTTGCTTTTTGAGCTGCAAGAGCAGTATACAATTTACATAAACAACAAGAACTACTTGCAACAAGCCAAGAAATAAGAATAGGTTTTTCTACCTGTAGGAATTTTGGATGGGAATTGCTTTGCTTCTAACTTTTGGCATTAGGCAATGTTGGTGTCCACATCAGAGCTGGTCATTGAAGACTCACAGAATATCACAGTAGAGATAACCACAGTATACATTTTACGCATCTACTCACAGTGAGATAAAATGCGTTGAAGGAGCTTCTCTTTGTCTCCATTGGCTGTGGAGGGATGATCAGCAGCTGTCAGAGATAATTAAAGAGGTAATTATCTGCTTTGTAAATACTTCAGGTCAGGGGAGCTGCCTCTATCCTTCACTTCCTTTCCCCACACAAAGTACACGCACAAAAGGACATTATGGTATGACTGTCCTGCACTGAGTTTGAAGAAGGCAAACTTCCTGACTAATAACTTGACTCTTTATCAGTTAGTTAATAACAAGCTGCAGTTGTCATTTTATTTTGTAACAATTTCACCATTTTCAAGTGAATGCTGTCAGTATAGCCTTTGACTCTTAAAATCTGGTTCAAAGCAACCACCACTGTAATTATACCGAGAAAAAACAGAGAGAAATGTTCACAATAAAAATATCTGCAGGGAACTAAGTGAAGAAAGTTTTTATTCTGCACAGAGCAGAACCAGTGAAGGTTGCTCCAGATCTTGAAGAAAACATCAATTTTGCTTAACACACATGGGTGATGGCAGTGGCAGGGCTACTTTATGATCCTCTGGTTTTCTTTGTGTACTTTCTACTCTTGTAAGCCATTTCCAATGAAATCTGGAGTTCTGTTGAATAGTTCTGCCTCCATTACTGGCTTACTGTAGTAACTGAAGAGGTCTTCTAACCTCTCTGTATTAAAACACCCAATTTGTGAAATAGAACACGTCCTTTTACCTCTATAAAGTGCTTTGGGAGTTAAGGGATTATTATCATTACATTCAACCGAAATCCGGAAGCTCGAAACAATCAGTCCTGATGTTGGTGGTCACAGAAGAAACCACAAAGACCGTTCCTATCAAGGGCTCAGTTAGAGACTATATATGAAAAAATAAATCTCGGCTTTTTTAATATATTCTCTAGTTTCCCATTCCACTCAAGAAAGAAAAGAAGAAAAGAAGAAAAAAAAAAAAAAAAAAAAGGAAAAGCAAAAATAAAAAGGCATTTCAAAGGTTCCCCTTGCCCAGAGCATGGAGATCTGAAAGAGTGCTGTTCAACATGGCTACATTTCCCAAACTAGAGAGAGATCAAAACTGAAGTTTCAGTAGCACTTCCCTACAATAAAGCTAATCACATTAGCCACTTCACAAGAATCAGTCTTTCATTCCTGTTTCACTTTGATTATTCTTTCTCATTTTTATCTACAGTCAGCTATGGCTTCAAAAAAATCCTTAGGTACAAGGAGAACAAGTTGGTGGCACAAAGCATGTCTAGGATGAGACTTCAAGGTGGGTGCCCTTGAAAGGTCACCATCCTACAGGATGGGCTCAACATCAGTAGTGTTTCATTTACCTGCTTAAGCATGTCTTTCAGGATCTAAAGTGTCTTGGCTTGGAGGAAGCTCTTGTTTTGAAACTCCCCTCTTCATCTCTTTTAGAGAAATACATGAAGGAAAAGAAAAAAATAGGAAAATATTTCGTTATTCACTGCTCTGAGTTTTGTGAATGCAGGGAATGAAGAAGTTGGATCTGACATCGCGTGAAACCTCCTCAATAAATGCCAGTACACAGAGGGTGGTGAGGCACTGGAACAGGTTGCCCAAGGAGGTTGTGGATGCCCCATCCCTGCAGGCATTCAAGGCCAGGCTGGATGTGGCTCTGGGCAGCCTGGTCTGGTGGTTGGTGACCCTGCACATAGCAGGGGGTTGAAACCAGATGATCATTGTGGTCCTGTTCAACCCAGGCCATTCTATGATTCTATGATTCATTAACAATATGACATAGAAGACAGGAGGCAGCAATACCTAGAAGACAAGGAAACTGTAAGTATTGTTAACATTTGAATTCAGTATATGATCCTGATTCTGCACATAAAATTGTCTGATGAAAGAGTTCAGATGTGTCCAAATAGGATCACTCACTTGCAGTGAGGCCTTTGTTAGTCCTTGCCAACAAATGCATAGTGCTTTGCACAGGCATTCATTATTTTCTGTTTTATATGTTGTTAAGAATCAGTATTCTGATTTTTGGTAGCCTAAATGCAAAGAAGCAGATTAAGATAAATGTAAATATGCAGAGATAAGCCCTGCATTTAAGACCAGGTTTGTTGTTTTTTTATTCCGCATCAGCAATTTCACATAGATTAATGCACAAAATATTTTGGCAGGTAGCATCTCAGATTCCCTGTCCTTAAACTATCTGCTTTCCTGACTAGGTGGTGGGGAGAGAAGGGAAATAAAAATTACTTTAGAAGAAATGGAGAATGAATTCCCATGCTCTGAAAATACTTCCAGCTTCTGGTATGCATGGCACATCAACCTGGTTTGTTGTCCCCTGAAGGGAGCTATTTATTCATGGCAATATTAATCCGTTTTTTTCCATTGTTTTCTCACCCCTTCTCTCCCCAAATCGTTCATTCTCTACCTCCTTCATTTTAAAGGCATTAAGCATAATTTAACCTAAACAGTCAAAATATGCTATCAGTTTCTTACTGCACTCTCATACAAATGCATACCTGAGGAAAACTGTACAGGATTTAAGAGGACTCACTCGTGATATAATTGTTTACCTGGATTAGTGCTCTACATGGCTGAATGAAAAGAACAATGCTCTTTTTCCCTTTTTTCTCTTCTTTTTCTTTTACTTTTTTTTTCTTGTCCTTTTTCCTTTCTTTTTCCTTTCCTTTTTCTTTTCTTTTTCTCTTTCTCTTATTCCCTGTTCCTTTCCCTCTTCCTTATTTTTCTTCTTTTTTTTTCCCCTTTTTTTCTTTCTTTTTTATTTTCCTTACAGTTTTTTTTCTACAATTACAATTGCAGTTCAGAGACAGAGATTTGCTGTTCATAAATAATTAGAAAGTGCAGCACGTTGTCAAAGGAGCTGAGTTTGAAGAGAGATGATCTCAGATTCTGTGATTTGTGTGGTTATGGGCCCACAGTTTCTCCTTTCTCATTATCAATACAAAGGTTTCGGTAGAGCTGTGCTGTCTGGCTCTCTTATAGCAAGGTAGGGGGATTTGCAAAGCTCTTGTCGATGCTGTAAGTTGAGGAGTGATTTCAGTGAGGACTAGAGGAAATGTCCTACCCACAAAAGAGATCAGGCATATCATGGAGGGAAGGGAAGAGATTTGCAGATGGACTTCACTTGCACTGATGAAGGAAAGTCAAAAAGCTCTGGGCCAAGTCTAGTGCACAACTGGCAGAGTGGGAGTGCAGTTTGTTCTAGGTTTGTGCTGTGCCCTTCCTGTGGTGGGAGAGGCAAGCTAGATAAGCACATAAGGGATATGGTCCTATAGTTGCCATGGGAAAAAGTTCTGAGTCTACTCCAAGTCCATCCGTGTTTCCTGTCAGAAAGGAAATAAAGAGTATACTAGTATGCTATTCCTGAAAAGCTTAAATTTTGTTTTTCCTGTTTATTTCAATAATTAATTAAAAATAAAATATTTATGTTTTATGGTTCCAAAATTACTAGTAGGTATGAGTAAAAACAGTTGAAATAAGTCTAGATGCCATTTTTAAGAAAACAAAACATGGAAATATCTTCAACATTACACAAAGCATAGTACACTCAGCACAAATTCCTAAATATTTTACAGCTACCGTGTGCTCTGTAATTATGCCACGTGTTAGAAAGTGTAAGAATAATAACAAGTCTCTCTGCATGGATAAATGCAGTATGACTCAGGCATCTGGCAAGGGTTCACTGCTGTGATATGATAGACCTGTCACCTTTTGATATGTGATGCCAAAGAAGAAGAAAGATTCATAGCTACATAGCTCCCTTCTCAATCAGTTTTAATTAGATTTAGAGAGGGGAAGGTTGGATGAGGAGGGGGAGCCACCATATGCTGGTGGCATCTGAAAATACACAGACAAATGCAATAAAACATTACTATTTCTGTGTTCAGATCTATCTGCTGCCCTTTTTTCCACTATATATTTTATCAAGAGGTCAGTGTGAAAAAAAACAGCAATTAATGTGTCTGACTAGTCTTAGATCACAGAATCACAGAATCACAGAATTATCAAGGTTGAAAAAGACCTAGAAGATCATCTAGTCCAACCAATACTTCCCAGCTAAACCATATTCCTCAACACAACATCCAAACGTTTCTTGAACACTCCCATGGTCGGTGACTCCACCACCTCCCTGGGCAGTGCATTCCAGTGCCTGACCACCCTTTCCGAGAAGTAATATTTCCTAATGTCCAGCCTGAATCTCCCCTGGCGCAGCTTAAATCCATTCCCTCTAGTTCTACCACCAATTATACGAGAGAAGAGGCCTACCCCCAGCTCACTACAACCTCCCTTCAGGAAGTTATAGAGAGCAATGAGGTCTCCCCTGAGCCTCCTCTTTTCCAGGCTGAACAATCCCAGCTCCCTCAGCCGCTCCTCATAAGGCCTGTGCTCCAGACCCCTCACCAGCTTTGTAGCCCTCTTCTGAACACGTTCCAGGGCCTCAATGTCTTTCTTGCAGTGAGGGGCCTAAAACTGGACACAGTACTCGAGGCGCGGCCTCACCAGTGCAGAGTACAGGGGGACAGTGACCTCCTAGATCAACTGTCTTAGCTGGAAATCTTGCACGTCTACACAATACATGCATTATTTTTGACTAATAAGGCCCCAATCCTGCAAGTGCATGTAGGTTTGTTTCGCCTCCCACGTGCAGATAATTAAATTGATTTCAGGGGGTGCTGTTTTCACCATTAGCATTGAACATCTGCTTTATGCTTGAAGAAGCAGCACCCTGATTTTCCTTTCCAAATAAACCTCATGACACACATAATATTAACTGACAGACAACAACTGTGTAAAATTAATCCACTCCATCTGTGTTTTCAAGGCTAAGAAAGAAAACTAATAGAAGAATGTAGTTTTCAAAAATATATCAGGCAGGAACAGTTTCACAGGAGATTCCTAAACCTCCTTATGAGCAGTGTAAAATGCTTTGTCAGGGTGTTTGTACCACACACATCCCCAGAGTAATCCTCCTGTTTGATGTAGGAATTAAGAAGGAGAAAAGGAGGAAAGGCAAACAGCATGGCAAAAGTGTCAGAAAGATCCCACAATTAAGGTGCTGAGCTGTGATTCTGTGTTCTATTCAACTTCTCTCTGAAATGGCAAACATCCTTTGTAACCTTGGGAGTTACTTTTCTACTGACTATAAAATAGCACTCATTATTGGAGCACTGAATAACTAAATAGCAGCACTAGCCCCCAACAATCCAATGGAAAGCATTGATCATTTCAAGAGGATCTGTGGAAGGATGTGAAGATTTCTACTGCCACCTTCCAATTGGTTTTAAACCGTGCTTTCTCACACAAATTAAAAAATAGCTCAAGTAAGCAATGCTCCTGGCTCTCCTATAATTCATAATATGAAATTTTGCAAGGCATATTCAGGTCTTCCTCTCGTTGGTTTGTTCCTTCATTTACTTTGTTTAATTTTATTTTTCAAGAAAAGCAGAAGTGGTAAACAGGAAGGATGGAAGGCTTGGAGACACAAAGGGAAAATAAGCAGTTCATGGAATATGAACATTTTAGGAATGTGATGCTTTCTAGTGGGGGCACAAAGCAGCAGATTGAAGTAGCATAATTGCATCATATGCCTTTGGAAAATAGTATGTACCGACAGCAGCTCGGGACAGAGCAAGAGAGGCAAGGTCAAGTTGCATGAACAAAACCTAACTGTGGTATTTCCCGAGGTTTACATATTTTGACTTTGTAAGCATAACATTGTGATTCTGATTATTTTCTATTATTTATATGAAACACATGCAAACCTGCACATTATTCAGTAGTAGATGGTGTCAAAAGGCAAAATGGAATGAAACTATGTTGGCAATAGACTTTTGCAGGGGATGACTTCAGAATACTCTTCTGGCATTTTGTTTTGATCAGCTGAAGAGGAAAATATTGCCCCTAGGACAGCAAAAAAAAAAAACTTCTCAGTGTTACACAAAGAAGTTTCAGCCTTTGGCTCCGGGCACTGCATCATAATCTCAGTAACTCTCCATCCCTAGGCGACGTTTTACTGTTTTCCTTCACAGTTACTATTTATAGGATGGGAGAAACTGCAGACTGTGTGGGATGTTACATGCACGTGGTGGTTTGTTTTGAGTATATGTGAGGAACTTGAGGTTTATTCTGAACAATTCAGACAGCTTTGTTTTATGTTCTTTGAACATGACCGTGAAGAAAGCTTTTTCCTAATAATTCTAGGCAGAATAGTGAGATGTTTCTCATATCAAATGGTATGAGGAGAAAAAAAATCCAGAAGACATTCAGACCCCATTCTTTTTCTTCACATTCTTAGTTGCAGAAATACAAAACAAAGATATCTACCCAAAAAGCCAGTCCAGTGACTGTAGTGAAAGTGGATGTGTATGTAACTGTAATAAGATTTTCTTCTATTACATTGTTTTTAAATTAGCAGTTTGTGAAATGTAGAGTACAGTGGTGATGGGATAAGGGGAAATATTTTCAAGCCTCAAGAGCTTTTAGGTTGGATTTAAGGAAAAAATCTTTTGAAGTGAGGGTGGTGAGGCAGTGGCACAGGTTGCTCAGAGAGGTGGTGGATGCCCCATCCTTGAAGATACCCAAGGTCAGGAAGAATAGGGTTCTGAGCACTGATGGAGCTGTGGGTGTCCCTGTTCATTGCAGGGGAGTTGGACTAAATGGCCTTTAAAAGTTCCTTCCAACTCTAAGGATTCTGCAATTTGATACAGGATTCATTTGATAGCTTTAGCCATATAAAGTCACAATTAATCCAAACTGAACACTTACAAGCATCCCTTCTGCAGTCAGTGAAGAGTGATTGCTGGTTAATTCCAACTGGGAATGCATGTATATATATGTATATGTATATATGCACATAGAGGAAGCTTTATCCTTGGAGAATTATTATTTTTTTTCTTAATTTATTGTTTCTTTTGATGATATAGGTGACCTGGAGCATAGATAGTTTTCTTTCTGGACAGATGGACTACAGTAAGATATGAGGTCACAGAATCATGAAGTAATTTAGTTCAAAGCAGGATCATTACGACACCAATGAAGTCTACATGGGGATTCATCCAGGCTAAAGGAACTGTGCAGCCTATCTGGGATATTTGTTCTTCTAGCCAAGCAATGAGACCTTCCTCCTTTCCTGGTCACTCAAATCAGTTTTGGTTTTAATCACACAAAATGTTATTATTGGATGGAGCATCAGGGGACTCCTGTTCCTGTCCAACCTCCTGCTCCAAACATATGCTATCTTTCCAAGAACTTCATGGCATAAGTCACTGGCTATGAACCTTGACATTATGGAAGGAAAAACATTTTCTTCTTTGTCACTGGTATGGAAAATATTTGTTCGTAATACACATTTGTCCTCTGGAAACAACTGATATATATGTCAGATCAACCCTTTTAGAAAGAAATTAAATTATTAGGAAGATGCTCCAAAGGAAGTGTCTCTTTCAGTGGAAGAACAAAGGAGAAACGGTAGCTATAAAGTAAGAGGATGAGAAGCAATGAGAGGATGTCAGTAAGCCAGAGAAGGAAAGTGTTTGTCTGATGAGATTTTCAAAGACTAGGCAATAAGAATAATCCTATTTAATGTTTTCACTAACTAATTTAGAAAAAAGCCAGAAGATGCTAATTAAACTGATGACAAAAACTGGGAGGCATCATGATACAGAGGACTACAGTATATTGAAATAGTTGAACAGGAACTAAAATCAGATAAATTGGATGAGATATAATATTTTAAATTTATAAGGTTACACACATGGAGACTAGGTACAAATAATCTAGTAAAGTTGCAAAATTATACAGTGGTATACTAGTCCATCAGAGTATAGATGTGAAACAAATGAGGCATTGGCATGGAAAAGACAAATGTGATTCTGAGGGGTATCAAGTGGTATACGTCAAATAGATATCATAAATTATTAAATGTGCTTTCCAAAACAGCATAGCTTTCTTATCTCAGGCTGCACATACAGTTCTGGTTACTCCTGTTCAATAAAAATATTTAAGGCAATATTACATTCTTGTTTGGTAAAAGTAGGAAATTAAAATGAGGAGCAAGTGAGAAAGAGAGATTCCACTGTTGGTGCAGCTTACAAATAGAGGTTGGGTCTTCCACAAAGGTAATCTCATGGATTTCAGCAGCCTGTCTGCAGATCCCAATGAAAGCAATCTTGGCAAGCAGGAACTGAACAACGCTGTAGTGTTGATACGCATTTCAGAGCAAAGGGAAGGAAAAAACAAACAACAAAATTAAGACACACTGAAGGTCATATTTAAGAGGGAAACTTACCAAGACTCACTGCTGTGGTGCGTAATCCATCCTACACATGTTCTAATTTTTATTACTGTTAAATTTTGAATGTGTTGCACAAAGAGATTATGAAATTGCAGTGTCTGAGGATCAAAACATTCTTCCTCTGTCTCTCTAGAGAAGGAAAGACTGTGTATAGTTTACACACTGGTATGGAAGCAAATTCACATACCTCAGAAAGAGGACAGAGAACAAAATCCCTACTCTAGCTTTTTTTTTCTGCATGTCAAAAAGTATTTCAGTGAGCTTAAAACTAAGTGGAACTGAAAGCTCTCAACAGCCATCCAGCCAAAGAGAAGAACTGTAGGGGAAAATTAGAGAGATAGCAACTAGCAGCAAAGCAGACAACTGGATAACAGCACCCAATGCAATAATGGTAATGAGAACAATTGAATTGCACCATGAAAGGTCACACTGAGGTGGATGATATCCAGCTTCTGGATGTGTGTGTTTTTGTAAAGCCACAAAGAAGGATGCAGCCGCTCCGTGCACAGCCACCATTTCCATCTGTTCTTGGTGTTCCCAAGGGCAAAGTCACCAGTGTTGTCCCAGACCTTCTTGGGGCATCTCACTCCCCTTCGTGCTGTGCCTTCACATGCTGCCCTGCCTCCCTGGGTGGTGGTTTAAGCACTTCAGCTCCAAACCCAGATGTGTTTCTGCTTCATTAAGCAGCCACTAGGCTAGGATTTATTGGTGAGCACTTTATGAGCAGCTGATGGAATGGGTTTTATTTGAATTGCTGGTGGACACACTAAACAGAAATACAGCATTAATTGAATTATGCTGTGGTCTGGGATAGATCATTGCAAACATAAAAGCACACACTCTCTGGAGGTCTGACTTATTCTAATGCATAACAGCAGCTACAGGTTTTGTGCAGCCATTAACGAAGTGAATGTTTCTCTGTCACCGAAGTTCACAGCAAAAACTCAGTACAAATAACACCATGAAGTCACACAAAGAACTGATGTGACACAATCATTGGCTGCTCTGTGTTTTCATCCTAATCTTGTCATTAATTATCTTTACAAACAATAGTCCTTAAATTCATGTTAATATTAAGAAATCTAAATTAATGTTGAATATCAGATCACCACATTCAGATCACATCTGTGCTCAGGGGCTGGCATGGCTGGACTCTGAAGGTCAGAATTACTTCATAGTCAGTTAAGTGCTTAGTAAAGCCAGTTAAATGTGTTTTCTCTATAGCCAATGGAGAGCATTAGATTGTCCAACAATGCATTCATATTATCCTTAAAAGCAGATGCCTTCTGGAGATGCCTAATTTTGCAGAGGCTGAGGATAGGCATCTCAGATGACGAGTCATCCATGGACAAGTAGTTCAGGTGAAAGTAGATTGTTGCACAAGTTCGGAGCACAAGTTGATTTTTCACCTCTGGATTTATCCAAAGTGCTTTAATTGATTTTTTATTGTGCTCCTCGTTAGAAGGAGCATTAGAATGACACCATTCTATGCTGCTTTATTATCAGGAATGAAGAGAGTTTTGACAATAATGAGATTCTCTTTCCACTAGTGTTTGGCCTCCCACCAAGTGACCTATGTATCTTCGTAAGGAGGATACCCTCAAGTAAACTGCATGTGCAAAGGACATTGTGTCTGAGAGGGGGGATAAGACATATGGCTGCAAATTTCCTCAGTAGCTTCTTGGAAAGCACAAGCCATCAGTAAGTTGTCATTTGAAGGAAAAAGCATTGCTATATCTATGTAGCACCAAGATCTTTCTTTTCTGACTCTCCAGTCCAGAAGTTGCATAATCACATTAGAGCATTAATAGTTCTGGAGAAGGCTAACTGTGTTAGACTTATGGAGCTTTATGATTTCCTGACAGGAGCTGGCTCGTATCCAGGCAGCTAAGAGTTTGCACAGAGGAGAAAGGGACTGTCTGCACCATCATGACCTTGGTTACCTTTAGATCTGCAGTGAAACATCTGGCACCTTCTATGGAGGGACAATAGGCAACACTGCAGTTTAACCACATCGTTGGAACAACCCTGCTTTATTTTATGAGAAGAGTGACTATTGTTGGCCAAGTTCTTGTTTTCCTGCAAACAATCCTGTCTCTGTTTCAAGCACCAGTTTCAAACAGAGACGGATTGCAGGTTGTGCTTCCAGGCTCAGAGTAAGGCGGGTGGATAGAGATGGAAATAGTGTCAATAGAAGCAATATGTATTACAGTTAACAGGAATCAAAGAGAAAATGCCAAGAGCAGCTGAAAACGGTTTAAGCTACCCAACTACTGTAGTTAACTTCCATTAAGTCATGGGCATGAAGGGAATGTGGGAACACCCTGGGGCAGTGACAGAGGACATCAGCTGAAATGTTTTCAAATTCATTGCAATTAGAAGAAATGTTCACAAATGCCTGTAATATGCTGATCCTCAGCCCCATTGCCTTGGAATCCCCCACCTTTGGAAGTCCCTTGGAAACGCTGGCCCTTCACAAAGCAGTTAATAGCTGTGAAGCTGAATATATTTCACAGAGGCAGCCATTCCCCTCTGTGCACCCAAGGGCAAGGCAAATCCTCAGTGGCAGAAATGTGGCCTAGAAATCAAATAGGTATCTTACATTTATCTCATCCACTTGTCCTTATCTTGTTTCCAATCCAGGTACCAAATCCAGAATGTCATACCCACTCTGGCATGCACAGAAGCCTCCTCTGTGGTCTATATGCTAATTTCCAATCCAAGAGCCTTACATAATTCTGTGACATTGATAGCACTTTAAAAGTTTCCTCGTTCTCTTACTGGTTCTCTTGGTTTTTCCCTTACAAAGTATAGCATATTTTCCAAAGGTCAGACTACGTTATTCCCTTCTGACTTTAAAAACTGCAAGCTTTTCAAGACAGTATTCTTTTCTGGCTTGAAAAACTGTAAGCTCATAGGATGCTTCAGTGGAAGAAATGCTGTAACTGAGTATAAATTAATGCCTCTTTTCTTCTTCATGTCTTTTTTGTTGCTGTTCTACTAGTTACAGTAAAAACTTGGTCTCTCAAGCTATAACAACCAGTCACAGCAATGAGGCTGCATTTCTGCTTTGGGGATGATTATAGTTTTTATTTTCAACTGTGAGTACTTGCTGTCAAATTTCATGTCATTTTTATTTAATATGATTCTCTATCAAATTGATTCTCTGTCTCCTTTCCTGTCTTCCAGCTGGGCATTTTTTAAGCAGTGATTTGCAAAACATTAAAGCAGGCATATAAATAAATTACTGTCTGGAGAATGAGTCACCATTATTTAATAGGAGATTGTACCATAAGGTGCATTGTACCATGTTGGTAGAGCAGGCCCATGATGCCCTCCGCTTTATCCCGCTGTTTTCTGCTGCTTTCCCCCTTCCTGGAAGCTTGCCCCACTCAATCACATCCCATGATGCTGGTAACCGAGGTTCTTGTTTTGCATCTCTGCTGTTACAAGGAGGACAGAGAAACACACAAACTCCTTGGGCACAAGTGCTACCCTGTGGTAACCTGGGTCCAGAAGAGACGCTTAATGCTTAGGCCCCCAGTAATCTGGAGTTGCTTTAGAGCTGAAGGGCATCCAGAGGTGAAACACTAGATGCCCATGGAAGTTGTGGATGTTCCATCCATGGAGTTGTTCATCGTCATATTGGATGGACTTCAGGGCATTGTCTGATTTAGTGGTTGGCAATCCTGCCCACAGCGTGGGGATTGGAGCTGAATGATCTTTGAGATCCCTTCCAACCCAAGCCATTCTATTATTCATTGTTTCTGTGGTTCTATATGCTTTAATGTAGCTCCAAGTCGTGGTGATACATTTAAAGTTTTTATGTCTTTGACACCTACATTCAAGGAATTTAGAGGTTACAAGGAAAATGTTCTTCACTGAGAAGGTGGTGGGCATGGAACTGGCTCCTCAGGGCAGTGGTCAAAGCCCCAAGCTGTTGGAATTCAAGAAGCATTTGTAAGCACTCTCAGACACAAGGTTTGGATTTGGGGTGGTCCTGTGTGGAGCCAGGAACTGGAGGCAGTGATCCTTGCGGGACCATTTCAATTTGAGATATTCTACGGTTCTATGAATTCATTCTCAGGAAGATCTGACTTTGATTTTAAAATGAACAAAGGAAAAGTTACAACATACAGGAAATTGAATTAATTTTATTTAGGAAACGAA
Organism: Perdix hodgsoniae; assembly: GCA_035772895.1. Classification (NCBI taxonomy): domain Eukaryota; kingdom Metazoa; phylum Chordata; class Aves; order Galliformes; family Phasianidae; genus Perdix; species Perdix hodgsoniae. The sequence goes on along the minus strand of JAPSGF010000093.1, from coordinate 1,900,723 downwards.
TCTCATTCTTAGTAATGAAAGCCAGCTGACAGCAATGGTTATCTGTAGGTTACTCCAAAAGTAATGCGTTCTATTTATTTCCATAGAAACTACAGCAGATACAAAGAGCATAATAACACTGTTTGATTTGATAGAGCAAATTCTCAGCTACAAAACACTCTTTTTTGACAAAGTCGCGACCATTAGCTTACATTTTCACCAGTGATAACAGAGCCTGCATGCCATGCTTGCAAATATCTGCTTTTGCAGAGGTGACCCATTGCTTCACAGTATTTCACAACCCACTGTCTCACTGTGCTGACATCCAATATTTGATCTCTATAAACATTCAGTAAGTGCCAGGGGATGTCAATGGCCTTTTTTTTCTGCATGGAGAATGGTTTTACATTTCTGGTTATACGTTCTGAATGGTTTTACATTTATACTACACTACATGATGTTTTGATGTGGAATACTGAAAACCAAAAAACGTAAAACCATGACAGAGGAATACAAAGAGACACCTCTTCTTCATGCACACCTCTGCGTCAGATGCTGTGCTGTCAGACTGCCCCTCTGCTGCCATCTGTCACACAGCAACAAAACATAATGGGATATTGGTGGGAAGGTTCAACCTGTACTGCCATCTCACCAACATCTCACATCACTGGCCAACAGAATGAAGCAGAAGGCATTACCTTCAGAGCAGTCCTTGTACTTCACACCTATCACCAGCTGTGGAAATTCTTGTTCTTAGTAATGACTGTTTCTCCTACTTGGGAGTTGCAGAGTGATAGATAACTATTATAAATTTATTCTCTTTATTCTCTTCAAGGGCATAGAACAATGACATAGATTTCCTTCTCCTTTACCAGCTTCTCCCATGTTGTTTTTTTTTTTTGGATAAGATGCAGGATTGAAAATATCTTTACTCTCAGAAAAAATAAATATATATAATGAACTACTGTTAAAATAAGCAGGAAAGAATAATTAGCAGCCCTTTTAACAATGATTTGATCTAGATTGTTTTCTACTAGCAAAGGTAATCGTCTTAATAGGCTGTTTGTATTTGGATACATTTTGTCTGGAAATGGGAATCACTAAAATGCCTTGACAACAGGACAACGAAAACTACTAATGAGGTGTAATTATAACATAAGATCTATATAATTAAACATTATAAATTGATAAGACCTTGACAACCAGCAACGAGCTAATCTCATGGCACTGCTCACAAGTGTTGGTACTCAGTGCTTTTCCTGAGCTAAACGCACATTTAGATAATAGGTTTTCCTTTCCCAAGTTCTCCCTGCAACTAGATAGAACATTTGTAATTTTCTGGCAGTATCTAAAATAGAACTTCAAAAGACCAATTGAAACCTATTTGCCCTATAGCCCATGGTAATGACCATTACTGCAGAATGAGAGTGTATATATTTTATGCACTGATAAGTGCCTGCATCTTTCTAATGCACTTGCATCCAGTGCTAAACTACTGTGAAGGCTGATGATATTTTGCAAGAAACTTGGAGGAGTATACGCACATCTCATTTAAAAACCCACCTGGTGTTGAAATTTATGTAATAATCTTCATAAGCAGGTGATAAATTGCATTTTTATGCTTTCCCCACCTGCACTGCATCCTTTAGTCTATTCTCCTCTCTGAGTTCCTTCCAACTTAAAAATCCCTGAATAGCTTCAAGCAATCAATATTTTATTTTAAATATAAACATGTAAATCTTCTGGGTATTTTTCTCCTCTTTGTCTCAACATGGTATTTTTCTTCCCTTAGCTTAGGGTGCTCTCAGTTGGATGCAGAATGAACAATAGTGTTTCTATTCAAGTTGAAAATCTAATTTTTTATGATTCACTGAGTCCATAAGCAAGGAGAGAAATTTAGCCATTGCAAAATGAAGATTTTCAGCTTCGTAACAGGTGCAGCATTTACACCTACATCCTAACCTACAACTGTGCTCCAATTATGGAAAGCATTGCTTTATAATATTTTGCATTAAAAGCTTTTCAAACGTCTGCTCATATTTCCACTAACTATTTCTTTTTTCATTTATATATATAAACTAGCAGTAACCACAGCACATTTCTACAAGTGTGAGCAGTCCTGCTTCACTCTTCCCTGTGTTATAAAGCTGTTCAAAACTCAAGAAGTACTGTCTACAGGAACATATAGCACACCCTTTGTCATGGGGAGGGTCAGGTGGGTGTTAGGAAATAGATCTGCCACAGAGGATGGTGGGCATGGAAGAGGCTGCCCAGGGCAGTGGGCACAGCCCTGAGCTCACGGAGCTCAGACAGAGCATTTGGACAATGATCTGACATAGAGTGTAGATGTGGGTGGTCTGTGAGGACCTCAGTGATCCTTGTGGGTCTATTCCAACTCAATCTATTCTACGAACGTATTGTTTGCACGATTTTAGGGCTCTCTAGCTTTCAAACTCGCCAACTGCTTCATTTCCTTCCCACAGGCAGGAAAATACCTCTGGTCAGAATCTCAGGTGGTACAAACAGATCTGTAATGAAGCCTGGGTGATTTTTGCCGGCTGATGATTTGAATAATCATATTTCAGCATTGAAAAGTTTCCATTTCTGAGTGGAAGATGAAAATAGAAAATCTAGAGATAAGTATATGTTTTATATATATATATGGGAAAAAAAAATTAATGTTTTTTCACAAGTAGTCTTGAACTATTAGGAGTTGACCAAGACCACTTTTATTTTAGAGTATTTTATGTAGATGTCATCATTGAGATGATTTCATAATATGTGAACACTTTTCAGTACCACGCTGATCAGCACAACATTTGTCACATTTGTTCTTAGTATCATAGAATCACTAAGGTTGGAAAAGACCTCCAAGCTCATCCAGTCCAACCATCCACCTACCACTAAGATTGCCCATGAAACTAAGATGTTTAGTTGTATGGAAATTGCTAAGTCACAGCCTGAACCAATAATTGAGCACCTGGTGAAGTGATACAATGAGCCCTGGGAGCACAGGTGCAAACAATTGATCTATGTGACTAGAAATGGTGGAACCTGGTTCCATCCCTCTCTAAGCTTCATTTAAGGGCTGGCTACCATCACAGATGGTTTTCTACCTGGAGACCTGGAGATCCCTTCTTCTGGAGTATTCTGTGGTCTCTGATTCTTGTTTAAAGTGAGCAAGTCTTTATTTCTTTAGCTGGCTTGTGACTATTTTTTTTTTTTTTTTTTTGGATAATTTAGGACTGGTTCTCTGTCGTTGCCTTTCTCTATGTTTAGTACAGCACTGGAATGTTTCTTGTATGTGTTTCTTTTGCTTTTCTGGCAAAGCAAGTTCTGGAGGGTTTGCTTTGATTTTATCTTTCATAATCATGCTGATCTCGGTATGAGGAGGCTGTGTTTCGTTTAATAAGTCACTATATCTTCAGGAAAATATGAAAATATAGAGGAGAAAATAAAAAGTAATAGACAAGTATGTGCTATTTTGACAGAATGATGGTTAGATTTATAAGGATATTGTACTATCCTCAATTAGCTTACTGCTCACCTGTATTGAAAAGAATTGCAGTGTGGGAAAAAAATAAACCTTTTGGTCTTGATATTTACCTTAGAGATTCATGTGTTCTTTTAGTTATTTTGAGTCTATGTTCTAAGTGTTGGAGATAACAAGGGAGTTTGTGGATGTAAAATATTGCTTTCTTTAAAGGAGAAGAAAATACCTGATTAATTTATCTCACTCAAAAAGCTGCATTCATTTAAAAAAAAGAAAAAAAGAAAATTGATAGATAAAAAGATCTTCACAGGGGCAGCTAGAAAGAGAAGGGAGGAAAAAAAAAAACCTGCTAATGGTGGGTTACAGATGCAAAAACTCTGTAGAATACTTTAGAAGAACCTCTGGGCAATGTTTTCCCTGGAGAGCTTGTCCTCTCAAACCACCTCCGAAATGAAATTAAAACATATTGTGCTCCTGGGGGGAGAGACAGAAAAATTATGCTTCCCTTTTCTTTTCTAATGGAAAAATGCCTTCATTTTGTCTTAAAATGATGAGCCTGAATGACACTGATTGAACCAAACCTTCTGTTGTTCTTACATTGCTATTTTGGTTAAAATTTTGTCAAATCCTTTTTTTTTTTTTTGCATAAAGCCAGGCTTTTAGCTGGTACCATGACAGGAAAATGGATAGACACTCATCTGAGCTCCCTTTTAACCCTGTGGTTCTTTGGTGCAGGAGGAAAGGAGAATCAGAGATTGATGTACCACAGGTAGTTGGTGGAAGTTGCAATATTTGCATTAGGATTACTTGCCCTTTGAATTGATCCTGTGGCTTCATGAGTCTGCTACAAAGCATGAAATTTTGTTGTATCAGATCTTATGTCAACATTTTGGGTCAAGCTACGTTTTATCCTGTGTGCTTCTAGAAGAGAAGAAATAAACTTAGACAAGGATTTAGCTGCAAAGGGAAGTAAATTGTGCAAGTTCATTCTATTCTGATAAAATTAAACATCAATCCTTGGGAAGAATCGTAAAACCATTAAGCTTGAGAAAGATTTCTGTTGTACTCATCCCCACCATGCCCACTGACCGTGTCCCCCAGTGCCACATCTCTATGGTTCTTGAACATCTCCAGGGACAGTGACTCCACCACCGGCATCCAAAGGCAACAGAGATGTGCCAAAGGACAACACTGACACTTCATCCAGTTGTTCCAAACAAGATATTGCACAGAAGTCATTGCTAACTTCCTCTATGCACTGTACAGTCAAAATTATCATCCAACACAGAGATAAGCTTCTCTTGAGTAGGGCTACATATTAGTGCCTTTCCATGAATAGTGAACTCCAAAGAAGACAGGTGAGTTATAGGAGTGAGAAATATGTTATAAAAATGATAATAATAAAAATAAATGAGACTCTATTGCAAACACTTCATATTTAGTTTCTGTTATTGCTTCTAACTTTCTTGCAAGTTAGTAACCATATTCACGCAACTTTAGACATTATTACTATGTGGATGAATCATAAATCAATCTTATAAGATTGACTCTTTCTGTTCATATTAACATCTTGGCCTCTCAGTTCTTATGCTGTCAAGCCAAACTCAAAATAATTAAGGCAGGTTTCTTTGTCTTTCCTCCAGACCTCCCCTGCTACTTATTTATATCTCTGTGGACACAATTGCTCCTCTGCCTTTTATTGAGATCCATTTTCATTCCTTTCTTGTACTTCCCTCTGACTCAGTTGTCTCCTTTTATTTTCAGAACTAATCTCTCAATGCCAAAACATCAGTTTCCATCCACCCACCATTTCCATAAATTACCTTGCTCAATGGACTCCTGATTAGTGATGTTGAGATGGAGATGTGACAGCCATAAGAAGTGTAAATAACAAGGATAGTTTTTGTAGAAGTTTAAATCTGGACTAAAAGTATTTAACTTTTTCCTCTTGAGATACAGTGAGGAGATGGATCAATCCAGACCAACTCACTTTCAGCATGAACTGATATAACTCACAATGACATCTGCGGGAGCAAAAGAGCACAAGCCATTTTGAGTTCAGTCAGAAGAAAATAATGTATGTTGCTCTTTTGTTTCCATGCATTGATTCACGCCACCTTTTTTTGTTTTTCTTAGTTGTCTGTATTTTAGGAAGAATATGTTTAAGCAGTAATTATACCAGAAAAGGTTTTTTTGCTTGTACCCATAGGTGGAAATTCTTTAAGCCAGTAGATTCTATTAATTTTTGACAACTGGGCTGTTTATATTGTCATTACAAACTATAGTGCAAGAGTGAAAAATAGGGCAAATTTCTAACTTACAAAAACTGTGATTAAACTCAGTTAGGATTCAATACACTCTGCAGAGGTTAATTAAATTTTTATAGATTTATTCTTCATTCAGTGCTTTAAAAGGTTGTTCTGTTTAGTTATCATTGCCAAGTTGATGATGGGGGAAATTGAAAGTCCTGATCTACATCAATCTTCTGTGTTGCCAGACATTGAAATAATTTGCCGGATATCAGTATGGTGTGAAATGGGGAAAGAAGAGAGAACTGCAGCTGAATGATGTTTAGGTGAGCGGCGGGCTATCAGGAATTTTAGACAAGCACAACAGAGATACTGAGACTTTATCTCAGTGGGATTAAGCTATTGAAGAATGAATGCTTTTCAGATCAAACTGGATAGTCAAGGATGTGACTAGGTCAATTCCATGAAGATAATATAGTTAAAAAGAGTAGTAAAGACTAGAGTTGAGTTCTGGAAAGGCTATGATCTTTTAAGATAATTGCAGCAGTAATATAGAGATCTCCAGCATATCACCTAGAATACCCGAGTGGGGATGGGTGTTTTCCCAAGGTAGTGTCAGATAGGCAAGTAGCAAAGCAGTCCATGTCCCCAGGAGGGTTACAATTGATGTATTATACATAGCAGATGGTTGTGATAAATAGAAAAGAATGCTAAGAGATTGTCATGGTTTATAAGGTAACAACATACAATATAAAGACTACTTTGAAAGCTTCAGTGTCTACTTTACTCTGCAAGCCTGGCATGCAGCAAAGCTGAAAATATGCTTAAGTTCATCTCTCTTAAGCAAAGCGCTATGGCATGTGTTTAACTTCTGGTTTGTGGTGAAATGCTCTGCTAAATGTGGACTGCCTGCTGAATGTTGGCCTGAGGAACTTGTTAAAATACTGGCTAACGGAGATCCAGTTAACATCATTTATTAAAAAGCTTTAACTGCATTCCTTACAAGAAGTTCCTTAGGAAGCTGATCTGTCTGGAGCAACGTTCTGCCTGGGGGTAAAAACTGGTAGAAAGACTAAAAAAAAAGAAGAAAGGGTCAGACATGATATTGACACTTCATTACAGAAGGGCAGTTGTTACAGGTATCTACAACAGGCATGAAATTATGTTGCTTGTAGGAATGCAACTGAAGCTCTGTATGCTGAGTGGTCTGAAAAGTAAATGAGAACAGTTTATTTTCCAAAATTTGAATAAACGACAGTATATTTTTATTTTAGCTCTTGCTTTCTTTTTAACTTGGAAAACATCTTGCATAGTCCCAGCAGTAGCTGAGACAAATACCCATAAATACTGTTAATATTCTGGACTATGTCCTGAAGAATTGTTTTTTTTTTTTGCCAGGAAAATTGTTTTATCAGACAGAATTTAGATCAGGCAAGATTAAATAAGGTTTGGAGATGCCTGGACTAAACTATCTGCACAACATTTATGACAGATGAAATTCACTGCAGATAACTTCAAGGTGAAACACATGAGAAAGGATGATTCACTTGCTCATACACATAGCTGAGTTATAAATTAGCTGTAATCACTCAAGAAAAAGAACTTGCTATTACTGAGGACAACTCCATGAAAACATCTGCTCAGTGCACAGCAGTGATCAAGATGGAAAAAAAAATGTCAAAATGTATTGAGAAGGTTATGATATAAGGCTGAAGCATTATAATGCCATGGCTGTGCATGGTCTGCATTCACCTTGAACGTTGTGCCTAATTGTTGTCACCCTATTTTATAAGTACCTTACTAGAGATAGAAAGTATTCAGGGAAAAAAAAAAAGCACAATTATGAAATCAGTGGTTAGGAAGTTTTTTAGATAAGGGTAATGTTGAAGTAATACATATGATTTGAAAGTCCAGTTTTGCTCTTGTAGAGTATACAATATGCACTTGACCACTGCCAAAAAGACAAACTGACAAATCAGAATTTTTATGCAATTAATGTCTACAGTATATTTCTGCAAAATAAAGTACTTCAATATAACTTTTTGGGGGAAAAAAATAACACAACAAATCTGTCATTTACTTTGCACCTTAGAAGCAGGCAACCCAGAGAAGGAACATAACCAACCAAAAGATGTAACCAGGTGGCAGGTAAGGATAGGTGTAGGGAAAAGGTAGATTAGTTAATGTTTCAAATTCATTGATGCCTTTTTTGTTTTCCTACAGTGCATTCTCCAATTTGTCTAGCATATTCCAAAGACTTTTCATGTCATCTTCTGTGGTTTTATCATATGTAGAGATGTATCATAGCTAGCATATGTAGAAGTACATCAGTGGAAGAGCATACTAGCAAGAATTTTCATATAATCTGCTATATATTACTACTATGCTGCATTACTCTCAGGTTTTTTGCTCAATGATTGGATTATATCAATATTCTGTATTATATTTCTGTGCTGGATTGCTTTAAAATAAGCAACCTGAATGAATGGTAACTGAATTGGCATTGCCGTATAAAATATTGTGAGAAAGCATCATGCCAAAATAAGATGAGAAAATAAGAAGTGTGGTAAAAATTAGACTGAGATTTTGCAAATGAGCGCAAAGCTCATATCCTTTAGCATGCAAAAAGCATATGAAAGAATTTCAATGTAGGAAAAGAAATACAAGCCAAATACAGCTTTGGGAATTATTTCTTGACAAAAATGTTTTAAGGATCTGAAGCACAAAAATCTATTTTATGCTCCTCTGTGCAGTTGATCATGCATTCCTTCAGGCAGCAGAAATCCTATTGACTAAACAAGATTTATGGGTAGAGAGCAACAATGGGATCAAAACCAAGGTACCAACCCGTTAAAATCCAAGCAAGGCATGAAACACTTTTTCTCACTTTGTGAAATTGTGTGCAATCTGAAGAATGCTTCTTGTCTGTGTAGAGATAAAGCAATATTAACTATGAAAGATTAGAGAGAAAGAAGCAATGAAAACCTTGATGAGAGGAGACAAAGCTGTGGTGTGCTGTGCTGTACAGCAATTGGATCTCAAAGATTTACCTGCTTGTCTTAGGAGTACAGGATGTAATGTGTAGAGTTTCATTTCCACTGAACTAATGGCACTTTGGAATAGCTGATGGTGCCTGTGTCCCTAATTCCCACGCTTTTTCAGTTTGGCAAGTAATTCTGTAATTCTGCCTGCATCCTAATGCTTTTTCTAAGAAAATTGATATATTTGTTGTAAGAAAAAATGTTCTGATGAAACTTCATTTTATCAAATAAAAGACAATTTCTTAGAGATACACCAAACAGCCATCAGTAATACTATGCTTTCTTTAGATCTATTTCACCTTAAAAATGTACACAGTCTAGAAATATGCTGATAGTCATCTCTTCCTTCTGACATGTACACTCTTCATCTCTATATGCAAGCTACTCCCATATGTATTAGAGTTGTATTTTGATGCATTCAATAGTTGAGTAGTTGAAATAGCCCACCTCTCTGCAGACAGTGACTGTCACCAGTATGATTTTTTAATATTTAAATAGCGGGTATTATTGTTAAAATTAATGTTATTGTAGAAGCTCTGAGCTGGGTTCTTCTCTGTTTAACATTGTTCAGAAATATTACAAGTAGTCAAGTTATTGTGAGTAATGCAGTTCTGTCTATCAGCTAAACTGCAATTACTTGTCTTTTGCATGCTGTTATTTCATTACAAAGGCAAGGGAAAACATAAACCTAAACCAACTTTAGTCTTGAACACCTTTACTTTGTATATGCAGGAGAGAAAGCCTGAATATAGGTGTACGTTGTTGAAGGCTTTCAAGAGATGAATTAGAAAAACGTTGAGCAGTCTAGGCTCATGTCAACGGTTTATGGGCTGGTCCGGCCCAGTTCCATGACCAGCAGGGCGGAGGGATCTGCGGATCCGCGCCTCTGGGAAAGGGGAAGCAGGGGACCCCAAAATACTTGAAAACAACAGCACTGATCTGAGGTGGAACAAATGATTTTACTAAATATAGTATTAGTAAAATACAATGAGAGAGAGAGAGAGAGAGTCTGTTTGAATTGTATAGACCTCACCACAATGCTGGGGTGAGAAGTGCAGTCCAGTTGAGTGACTGAAGTACAGACGGCGAAGCGTAGATGGCGAAGCGCAGGCGGCGAAGCGCAGACAGCGAAGAGCAGGTGAAGAAGAAGGATCAGGTGACCTTGCTTGGAGTTATATCCCCTTGCTGACTGCAAAGTCTCCTGGGGAAATGTAGTTCTTCTCCGACGGATGAACATTCGGCAGATATCAAACCCCACCCCCAATGCATTACATGATGTTATGGTGTGGAATACTGATGACCAAAAATCATAAAACCATGACAGCTCAGAGCTTCTCTTGCTTAGAGGAGATCTCCTCCAACCATGGTGATTGTAAAGATGGTGTCCTGTTGAGAAAGTGACCTTTAGCTGGAGGTAAAATGCTACTTCCTGTTATTAATTACCTTGAGTTAGCGTCTTCATGATTTTGTGACCTACATAACTGAAAACAGATTCAAATTGTCTGTCTCAAAAATTTACATTTTCAGGAGCCATTCCAGAAACTGACTAATTCAAATATAGTCACATGCATAAAAGTCAATGCAGTAATTTCATAGAGGCTTAATAGGAAATAATTTCTACCCCAAGGGTTCTAATCCATCTCTTTGGGATGGTCAGATTGTGGGGGAGCTTTGCTAAATGTATTCAGTTCATTACATTTTTCTTTGCTTCACAGGAAGGCCTGAATTCTTTTCTCTTCCTATTCACCAAATTATGTCACAGAGTCATGAAATGTTTTGCGTTGGAAGGGACCTCAAAGATCGCTTTGTTCGAACCCTCCTATGCTGGGGACAGAATTAACAACCACTAAATTAGACAGTCTTCTATTATGTCAGCTATACCATTCAGCTTAGTGTCATTAGCAAGATCACTGAGGGTGTACTCAATCCACTGTCTAGGTTGTTGATAAGGATGTTGATTACTAAATATGCTGGTATCTAAAAATGGAAAAAAGTTTTTGCTGATTATTTTTTTTCTGTGAAATGTTACTTCTCTCTGAATTCTGCTATCAATTTAAATCTATCTTGTGCACCGTCTTTCAGCTAAAGGTCAGCACAAAAATTGAGCTGTCACCATGAGAGCATCCCACGCCCACAGCCAGCAGCAGCTATTGACAGCAATGGTTACCTCATGACTACATACAATGAGATATTAAAGAGGGCATAAATTATTGAAGAACATAATTAAATAGGAAGGGTTTTGCTTGGTGAAGGCACTTTCAAAGTTACAGGTTGTCCTCATGAAAGATGGCTGGAAAACTGCTGTCATTTTAGTAATAAATGAGCCAAATAACAGACAGACTATCCTTAACTTTTACTCTGCTTCTTTATCCTATAGATCTCTAGCATCCTGAAGATGTTTCTCTGACCCTTGGCTTATTAATGTGACAAAACAGGCATGCCATTATTTACCCATATAGCATCTTGTAGCACTGGCTTAGTGGGATTCATTGGCCATTGACTTTCTCTGTACAAGGGGAAGATGAAGGGGATAATAGTGCTAGTCAGTTTATAGCTTTAGATATCTCGATTTTTAATCATTTCTAAAAATCATTATGAATACTATTGTAGGTACTTAGAAAAATGACAGATATTCAGAGCCTTATGTGTTATCCTATCTGGCTGTGGTTTGATAGACAGAGAACTTCTATTCACTAATCTGTAAATAATAGCTAGCTTGTTAAACAACAAACAAATCTGTTATAATCAGAGGAGGCTACTTCCTTAAATCCTTAAACCCACTAATACAAAGGGATATATTTATCTTCCTTCCTGATCAAGTGATCAAAATAAATCCCACTACTTTTTTCAAACAACATTCATGTCTTTGTCTAATTTCCTTCTGGATGAACTTATGCTGACAGTCAATTTGTAAGTGCCTCAATTCTTGCTCTGTATAAAATAGATTAGAAATGATTTCCATGCAATATTTACCCTATGAGGCACTCAGAGTCAGCACTAGTACTGCATATTCAAAAGTGACATGTTACAGTGTCAGTCAGGCTTTGTGCAACTGATGGAGCTGTGGTGTCCCTATTCAATGCTGGGGAGTTGGCCTAGATGACCTTTAAGGGTCCCTTCCAACTCAAATGATTCTATGATTCTGTAGTTCTACAACATCTATAAAACTCCTATAAAACTGAGGCAAATATTATATGGATTTTGCTATATAATCTCCGCTTACAGAGGTAAGTTCAATGCTCTAGAGACAGACAAAGCACATTGGAGCTATCACTGCCAAGGACAGATCTGATCATTCCTCTAAAATGTATAGAGATAAAGAATTCATCATCTTCCCTGATCTGACACCTAATTACATTTTTTGGGAATGATTTTTATATATCTGGACTTAGGTTCCTTGAGGAAAACGGAGTAGATTATCTGTGACCTACCTCTCTAGGGTTATCACCACCCATGTATGGCATGTGTCTACACTAAGATCCCTTCTGCTCTAAGCCATTCTATACTTCTTTGTGTAATAATTCTCAGCTTACCGTAACGCATCTTTCTGTTCTCCCTTTTTACCATCTCATGGTGCAAAAAAGGCCCAATTTCTGCGTGTCCCAAAATAGTTTTCACTGATCCTCTAAATCTAAGCACGTGCAAGAATGAAACACTGCCACAACAGGATGCAATCCACTAGCATAGTGATTTTTTTGAAAAGAGAGCTTTCCAAAATGTTTGTGAGAGCAGTCCCATTGAGACTATCCTGGCATGTTTACAGTAACTGGGAACCTTTTGTTTTCTGCCCTCATTATGAAAATGCCAGTGCATTCACCTGAATGTTCTTGAACAAAATCTCAGCAAACAAGCTGGTCAGTCTTTCATTTGCATGAATATTTGAAATACTTTTCTCCTCTGTATTTGTCCTGCTCTTATGCAATGTTACAAGTCATTATGCTCCTATCAAAGCCTTCTGAAGGTAAAACACAATTAGGCAAAAGCAGTATAGCATTATATTACAATCTGATAAATGTCTCACCACTGTCTCAGAGAACCTATCACAGCATTGAGTTTAATATAATATTCATTGCTTTCAGCATAAGACATGTGAAACAAATGGGCACACTGAGAGCCAATAAAATGATAGAAACTAGATCAGTTTCAACAACTTCAGCAGGGAAAATGGGCAGAGTAATTATAATACTCCCATTAACACTTCGTGCAGAAGAAGGATAACAAAATAAAAACTAAGCATGCTCTCCCATAGTCATTTGGGAGATATTCTACAAAAGCCCTGAACTTCGATGGGCATGCCTTTTGTTTTGTTTCTATAACAGGCTTTTTAAAAACAACAATTTTTTTGATGGTGTTATATCCATAAAGGGGAAAAAAAAGAAATGGAATAAAATACAAACCAAGTCTAAAAGCTTTTAGGATATGTAAGCTTCTCTTGTATTAACATTGTGGAATATTATTTTTGGGGGGGAGGAATGATCCATCTGTTCCAGATAATCTATCTTTTCTTTCTAAATGTTTGTTTTACTTTTGATCTTGTTTTTCAGAGCAGGTGCACCATGCTGGTCAGCCATGATAAGGGACTGGTGGGCACTAGACATGCTCTGGGGAGCCTGAAAGACAGTTTTTCAATTGTACTGGATTTTGCCCTGGCATTTTTTGAGTGGGGAGAAGAGATTTCAGGTGGGAAAAAAAAAAACCAGCAATGATCCAGGAACATCTAGCTGTTTCCCACTGGAAACAGGGAACTGCTGATTGCTACAAATCTGTTTAAGGTCAGAAAATCTGCAGCTGGCAGAGACATCACTGAGGCTTATGGTAAAGTCCCTGAGGCTTTCCATCTACTGATGAATTGATGAAGGGCTTGAGTGAGTGAGCATGTGCAGGTGTCTTTCTGCCCATTTCCTTGAACAAAAAAGTGCTTTATCCTAGAAGCTGATCCTCTGAAATCAGTCACAAAACATATGTTGTAATTGCAATGAGAGCAGCTAAATCTGGCCTGAAGAAAGCTGACAGAAATGATGCATTTCACACGAAGAAAGCTTGACACAATGTAAAGAAGAAAAACCACAAATAAATCAATTTAAACTCAAATTCATTTGCACAAGTACCCAAAAACCAATTTTTCTCACTGTGAGTCATTGCTTCCCATGCTCTAGCTCTCTGAACAGAGGTTAAGTGGGATGGAGGCTTTGATGGAGATGAGCAGCTTTCAGCTGCTGGTGGGTGACTTGCAGCTGATGTCGCCTGTAGGCTCCCAGGGGGAGGTGATGTAAGGATAAATTGGAGAGCAAATGCAGGCAGATGTGACTGACCACAGGATCCTAATGTGAGCTACTGCCATTGCAAGTGCTCGAGACAGTACACATTTCTGAGTCTCTCATTTACTAGCAACTCTGAGATTTTTGCTGGGAAAAAGCACTTTGTTTAAATTACTGCACTTGCTCTGAGTGCAAAATGCTTTGATTTTAAGAGAGTCAAAGGAGAAGATAGTCATGGGCATTTCAATCCTTCAGAGAGATGGAAAAAACTAATGCTTAACGACTGTGTGTACATCCAGTAACTACTGAAGAATGAAGTCTGATATCAGTAGTATAGGAAAGTTAGGTTATGTAAGGCTCCCTCTAAATGAAGGGTATTTGGGGAAGGGAAGAATGTGCATTCATGGCTTCTGTTTCATTTGAAAACTTTTACTTCTTGAGATGAAAATATGCTGCCTCTGCTGCCTCTCCTTTAAATAAAATGGAAAATGGGCTAAGTTGCTAGAAATACTACATAAAAACACTTCTCTCAGATTAAAGCAGGGAGCTTGGACCCTGGATTCTTTTTCCTGCTTTATAACATCACTTATGTTTCCTTGACTGAATCATTAAATCTGAAGTAATCTAGAAAAAAAATATCTTCGTTCTGTATGCCATGAGCCACATACAAGGCTGCCAGTTACCCGAGGTACTCAGTGCCAACAAATTTGGTTGAAATCAGTGAAGCCTGCAGATATTCACAGCCCTGTAAAAGCAGTTGGTGTCCAAAAATAGAGGCAGTTATAATTAGTGTGGACATTTGAAAATTCCCATAGATGTAAAGCAGTTCTGAATAGAAGGAAAAGGACTGAATCAGAACTACTCCAGTAGATGCTAAGTTTCACCTGGTGAATGCAGTGTTACTCCAAAATCTCCTCTGTATTGATTATTCTTTTTCCATTAATCCAAACATCTTGCATGCTTGTGAGCATCTTTTAAACACTAGTTAATTTTCTTTGCATCCCTTTGGTCTAAGGATCTCTCCATCTTTGGAGTGCAGAGTCAAGGTTTTATGAGGTGAGATGCATGAATTCATAGACTCATTGAGGTTGGAAAAAGCTTCTAAGATCATCAAGTCCATCCATCAACCCATTCCCACCATGCCCACTGACTATGTCCCTCAGTGCCACATCTCCACAGTTCTTGAACATCTCTGGGGGCAGTGATTCCGCCTCTCTTTCAGAGAATAAATTTTTCCAGCTACCAAATTTCAGCCTCCCCCGCTGTAACCTGAAGCTGTTAACTCATGTCTTATTGCTGTTAGTTGAGAGAAGAATCTGACCCACACCTCACTCCTTTCAAGGAGATGGAGGAAGCTAAAATGTCTCTCCTGATCACCTTCTTCTCCAGACTGAGCCATCCCAGTTCCCTCAGCAGCTCCTCATAAGACTTCTGATCCACACCATTCACAGCTTTGTTACTCTTCTCTGGACACTCTTTAGGGCCTCAGTATCTCACTTGTTTTGAGGGGAAAAAAACCCTCCTTGCTGCTGGTTTATTTGTACTTCTATATGGTTTTTTGTTGTTGTTTTTTTTCTTCCCCTGTTATTCTATGATTCAGCAGTGTTCAGGCAGAAGTGCTCTGCTCCTGTGCCGCCAAGAGGAAAAGATCTCCACACTTTCTGGTGTGAAGATGGGGAGCACAGTTTATTTGGGTGCATGGCAGGGTGCCCTGCGGGTGGCTGGGGGGCTGCAGGCAGAAACTGTGTAACTCACAGGATGTCTTCGCAGCCAAAAAACTCTGCAAATCTTTTCCAGTGTCAGAATGACCCTCTCATTTCAAGAGGAAATTAGAAACAACAAACCCAGTGAAATGGAATATAACAGCAGCAATACACACACATGCACAAACAATTGGGAACTTTTTCACTGCTGTTTGTTGCAAGAAAGATAAATCCTGTAGCAGAATGGAGTTTTATTCTTTCTTTGACTTCCTCTGGCATTTAGATCTATTTATTCCCTTAGGACCCCTAGGGTGTCTTTTGAAGACATTAGAGTAGAATTTATTTTCCCTTCCTTTTCATTTCTCGAGAAACAGTAGCAGAAGTACTTGGGGATGTCATAAAATCTCAGTGCTTTCAGCCTTTTTAAAATGCGATTTCAAATTATTGTAATAGTAATAATAAATGCAGGAAGCAAGTTAGAAATGGCAAAGAGGGAGAGGGACAAGTGACTCAACCCAAGGTTATCCAAGTTCAGGAGAAACAACAGTGAAAGAATAGGAAAATGCCATGGGAATTTGCCTCCTTGCAAACAGAGCAAAGTAACATCTACCCCTCATTGGGTCCATGCAAGAAAAGCTTGTACCATTCAAAAGGAGCTTCTGACTTCTTTCAAAGAAACGTGTGAGATATGGTGAGAAGGGGTGAAACTATTTCAGAGTAGGATTTAGAAAATCCAGAATTAAAGCTGAATCTCCCCCCAAAGCCTGTACTTTCATGTTGCTAGGAGTAAGGTACATTGAATATGCAGGAGACTGGAAAAGGAAGGAGCATGCCAAATTGTGTAATTCTGTTGGATGTTCTAGCTCTAACTGCTGACCTGGATCAAATCTGCCGCCAACTTGCTCATACAGAAGTCAGTGGCTGGTGTTCATACAGCCTGGGACATGCTGCTATGTTCATTGCATGCATTTTCCAATGGAAAATTCAGTAGAACAGTAGTAAGGAGTATATTTTAAAGAATATATATACATCAAGCTATGTATTAGAGCTAAAAATATCTATTTTTATGTGCCTCCATGTAGTTTTATGGCTTTTAGCATTTTGAGCACAAATCTGTGGTTTTTTTGTAGGGAATTTGGCAGAGGATTTGTCTTGTGAGGTGGGAGAGTGACAGAATGGATGTGAAATTTTGCAGGGCTTATGCATCTTGTGCCAGGTACCTATGCCAGGGGACTGGACTCCAAGCACAAAGCATATCTTCCAGGATTGCCATCTGAAGAGCTTTTTGCTTTAATTCCAGCCTGCTGTGGCTCCACACCCAAAAAATATTATGCACCTTTTATAAAGCGTGACCTGACACGTTTGTGTGGTGCATCAGGACTGCATTGCAATGAGCCATCTTGAACTTATGGCTCGTCCTGAGAGTTCAGTTAAGCGTGGCAGATTGCCTGACCTGCCAGTTAGCTTACCTTGTTTGTTTTACAGGCAGCACCTTTTTGCTCCTTTGCTCTTTTTTCTTTCTTTCTTTCTTTTTTTTTTTTCCCTCTTCACTTTCACTTTATTTTCATTTACAGGAACAGATCTTTGTATAGACTGCAGTCACCATTCAGGTTGACTGGTCTACACCTCTCTGTTCTCTGGTGTGAGATAATCATGCTGTGAAATGCTGGAAGGCTGTGTGTGATGGTTTTATTCTTCATCCTCCCACTACAACATTACTTCTGCAGTCACCTTAGCTGTAATAGCAACGCTGCTGTAACATCTTTGCCCTGAAGTCAAGCTCACTTCTAGTGTTTGCAGCGTCGTAACAACTCCACAGAATCATTATAGCAGATAAAAGGATAAATGAGTTTAAGACAGTCAATTAAAGCACAATTAATTATTAATCATAGAATCATAGTATGGTCTGGGTTGAAAAGGACCACAATGATCATCTAGTTTCAACCCCCCTGCCATGGGCAGGGCTGCCAAACACCAGACCAGGCTGCCCAGAGCCACATCCAGCCTGGCCTTGAATGCCTCCAGAGATGCAGCTTCCAAAAACAAAGTGGTGATGTGAATTCTTAACAGGAATTGTTGTTATTATACAAAGAATGCTAGCATTTGACAGTGGAATCTATGGCTAAATATCAAATAGTGCACGAACCGAGTGGTGTCAGTCCTTCAAAGTTAATGAAATACTGCAGGGGAGTATGGTCCATTTTGCTCAGCTACCAAATAAAATGCAGAGATTTTCATCAACTACATAAGATGTGAAAAATCAGTTCTGTGGCTGGTATGGAGGGAGAAAAATCACAGATTCTAAAAGCACAGTGTTCAGGAACCAGAAGAGAAGAACATTTAGATTTGTGGATGTAGTTGAGCTCTGAATGAGTATGGAAGGCATGAATAAGAAGAGAACTGGGCCACCTCCTCCTGCTGAACTTTTCCTATGGTAAACAATTATCTAGCAATGACTATTTTTCTTGTTTACTCTTTCCCTGGAGCTTCACATTTCAGAGGTTTTCCATTTCGGTTGTTACTACTCTTTGTTTTTCTGCCCCCTGTTTATTTTTGAACAGCTTCCTCATTAAAATTTTTAAATAATTATTTCTCTGCATGTAACCAACATAAAAGCATAGTCTCCCACCTCAACCCATGTGGTTAGGGGGCCCTTGCTTAAAATGCTTTCTCTCTCCCTACCGCCTTACTGTACAAAAACAATCCAAACAAACAAAGGAGACTTTCTTGGAAAGCTGGCAACTATTTTCAGAGCTCCCACTGTCTTTTCTTTAAGTTTTTCAGCTTGTTTGTTTAAATGTTCATGTCTTAAGGCCTTCCTTCCTGATTTTATTGATGGAAACCATGAGAGCTGCTATTATTTTCCAGAATGCAGATTTATTATTTCTTCTCTACCCCATCTATGACTTTCCTCCAAATTAAAGTTAAGTAAATAAATAAATAAATGTATCTTTTTTAATATGTACTCTAAGTTCTGTGACTTAGAGCTGTGGAAACACGTCTCCATTGATAAGCAAGAGTGGAAGGCTCTAAGAAATTGCGATGCAGACCACCAGTGGCTGATGAGGGGAGTGATTCTGCAATAATAAAATGTTAAAAATAAAGGGTAAAAAATATACCAAATAGTGTAATAATGGGTACATCTCATGACGGTACAGGCATTGTAAGTTGTTATTGTGTCTTGCTGAGTAGTTTCCGAAGGAGGACATGCTGCCATGCTGGAAAAAGTCCAAAATGATACTCAATCTTGGTTAACAGAGATGACAATGCATAAAAAAAAGGGTTAGATGGAGTGCTGGGCAGCCTGGTCTAGTGCTTGATCTAGTGGTTGGCAATCATGCCTATGGCAGGAAGTTGAAACTAGGTGATCTTCTGAAGTTGCTTCCAACCCAACCCATTCTATAATTTTATATGATTAAGCAAACCAGGAGTTTGACTCCAGTCATCCTGCAGCTCAGCATAGGGCTCTAGGCACAGGACCGTCAGTGTATTCTCGGGGAGGAGAGGGCTTGTTTTGTATCTGTAACTGAAAACACATTTGCAAAATATTAGTTCTGTGCTGCATCAGACTGGAAAATATATTTTGAAACCTGAATTTTCCACTAATCAAAATTCTGGACTTCTTGTCACTCTACTTCAGAGATCCGCATCTAAAATTGTGCAATGGTCTTTTGAATACCTGCAGAGTCTTAGTTCATCTATATACATAAAAAGGTAATTCAGGTCATTCCGTTGCAAATAGAAAGATGGTTTCTGGGAGGCACTGAAATGCATGTGGGAATTTATTTATTTTCTATGCCGAATGAAGTTCTTCGTGCTAACAATTGCTGTTTGGAACACAATCGGAGCTAGTGGCAGCCAAGCATTCACAGTTCTGTTATACTGAGAAGCATAACCATCATGAAAGAAAAACATAAAGGAGAATTAATGATAAGAAAGTCTTCGTAAAAAAAAATAATAATAAAAAAATGGGGGTTCATTGCTGATTGTATTGAAATATTTCCTCAATTCAAAGCTGAAATGTTAAAAAGCTTGTAATGAAGAAAAAAATTGCTTTTAATGAGAACTGAGTCATGCACAACCACTTTGAGCAGAATAGGTATAGTGCCTAAATGATTAAGAGTCTCTAAGAGTACATAATACTACAGATTGCAACACCAAACTGTTGGAAGTTATAGTGGTTTCTTATGTTCTTCATGTTTTGTTTTGGGTTTTTTTTTGTGTTTTCTTTTTCCTGCAAAGACTTATTTAAATATAAAAGTTCACCTCAAGGTAACAAGACCATTCTTTCCAGGTTTGTTCTGGGACAATTGGGATTATTTTGGAAGGTATCAAAAATGCTGTGAGCATCTCCCACAGCAAGAAGAAATCCATAACAGAGAGAGATATTGATACAACACAGGAGTGGTCAAACTGAACACCTTTGCAGAGGTGACTTAGGAAACCGTTCTGATTTGTAGTACTAAGGAACACAGTTTAGTGGGTAGTATTGGTGCTAGATGGATGGTTTGATTAGATGACCTTAGAGGTCTTTTCCAACCTTTATGAATTCTATGATTTTTTGGCCACACCTCAAGTACTGTGTTCAGTTTTGGGCACCTCAGTACAGAAAGGACATGGAGGTGCTGGAGCAGATCCAAAGAAGGGCAACAAGGCTTGTGAAGGGCTTGGAGAATATGGCCTGTGAGGAGAGACTGAAGGAACTGTGGCTGTTTAGTCTGGGGAAAGGGAGGCTGGAGGGAGACCTTATTGCTCTCTTCAAATACCTGAAAAGTGATTGCAGTGAGTGCGGGGCTGGTCTCTTCTCACTGGTGACAGGTGACAGAATGAGAAGAAATGCCTGAAGTTGCATCAGGGTAAGTTTAAGTTGGATATCAGGAAAAACTTCTTTACAGAAAGGATTGTTAAGCACTGAAATAGGCTCCCCAGGGAGGTGGTTGAGTCACCAACCCTGGATGTGTTTAAAAACCTTTTGGATGTCGTGTTCGGGGACATGATTTAGTGGAGGGTTGTTAGGGTAGTATGGTTAGGTTGTGGTTGGACTCAGTGATCTTTAAGGTCTTTTCCAACCTGAGCAATTCTGATTCTGTGATGATTCGAACATTTTGTTCATACTTTGCAAAACAGCAAATGAACATGTGTTCCAAGAAAGTATGGGCTTGTGTGCATGCAAAGATGCATAGATTTTTCTCCATCCTTTTGCATCTCCTCTGATTTTCTTATGGGACAATTTCTGTGCTATGAAGAGTAATTTGTGCAGATTGGGCTGTCTTGCTGCATCAGAGTATTTTCTGCAGCTTAGTGTTTTCCATTCTGCTTGCCTTCTAAATTCTTCTATCTCGTGCCACTGGCTGCTATGGAAATGCTACATATTCTCTGGACACTAGCTGACATTGCTGTTAGAATTCATCTGGGAATAAAATGCCTTTTGGCCAACTAGGCATGTAGTGGCTAATCCTTGTGTGGTTCTGTGGTTTCTTCTCACAGTTCAGGGGTGTGATAATAAGTCTTCCGTCTCCATTTCATATAGTGTTAGCAATGCTTACTACCAGAAGACCAGATGCTCCACTTGCAAAATTACAGCTCTCTCCTGAAGTCACATGCTTTATTTTCTGGAACTACTCTGAGAAAGCATTTTGAAATAAAGCTAAAAAGATGGGAATTCAACCTAAATACGAGTAAAATGAGTAAGAATAAATTGCAAAGGATACTGTTTTTCCCTTGTGCATCTTGTGCTGTTACCTTGAAAGGAGTACAAAGAAAGAACCTAAAGAAAATTTGAAGGACGATGTCTTCCTTTCAAAGGGGTTGTTGAGGGTAACCAACAAAGCTATTATCAGAGCAGAAACACATCTCAAAAAAACATGGACAAACTGAAGCTGTGCTCAATTACAAGTACAGACCCCAAAGCTTAGAAAGTACTATCACTGTGTTCAATTGCAGCACAAAAATACTCAACTACAACAAGAAAGTTCCCTGTATACTCAAATATTAAATCTGTTGAGACAAATGATACTAAAGACTAACACTCCTTATTCCTCATGTCTTTGCACGATTGGTCCCTTCCCCCAGCACTGATTTCCCAGCTTGAAAAACTGTCCTCTCAGTCCCCAAGGGAATCTTTCTTCTCCTGTCATCTGCTCATAGAGTAAATCATGCAAAGACAAATTAAACACCTTTGCCTTCTGTCAGAGATGTCAATAACTGGACATGAAAAAGTAGAAACTTAAGCAAAAATGTGAAAAAAGATTTCTATGATAAGAAACTGAGTCAGTCCAACTCATGACTCCACACTCATCAAGAAATTCCCTATAAATAACTGTGATGTTTTCATTTATTTTTCTGAAGTTTGACTGCACTCCCACAGGTCTGTATGTGTATTTTCCACAGTGCCTGAGTGGAAAAAAGTCTGATTTTAATGTGAAGAAAACCGGTGTGCCAGCAATCAATTAGCCTTAGTTGCAGTCAGTTCAAGTAAGGAGGCAAGCAAGTCTCTTCACTTGCGAAAAACAGAATTGAATCATTCCTAGTGAGATGAGGGCTGACACACTGGTAGGGACAAATGGAATGAAGACAGAAGGACCTATATCATCCCCACTTCCATTAGACAATGCAATTTCACTCGGAAATCATGTACTCATCTTCTGTTTATTTGCCTTGCTTGCACTCATACCACTAGTGGGTAAGGGTCTGTATTCCATCTCACATATGCTGTTATGAAATTTATAAATTAGCAAGCTATTTCAGCATTCTCTCCCTCTGTGTTTTGATCTCTGAATCTGGGTAAATTAGAACCATACGGCTGAAAATAATGGCAACTGCAGTTGATTTTCTTTTTTCTGTAAAAGTTTCCTTAAGCCTTCTAACATGACATATATAATAAGCAAATATAGTTTCAACAGAGCCTGCATAAGGTATCTAATGCCATCCTATCGGTGGATCCCTACCTAAAAAATAAATAAAACAGTGTTAAGTCTGGGGAGAAAGAAGTGGTTTTAATGCAAATCATCATACAGTGTGAAAAACAGCATTAAAACCTTCCCGGATTGCCAGTGTGGAATGCAACCACAGTTTACAGAGCCAGAAGTGTATTTTGTACAAAATTTAAGCACTGCCACATGAAGAGATGTTTCATAATCCATGGATGATATTTACTTCTCCTCTTGGGTCTCAGGTCAGGCCCAAAGAGGTTGAATGTTTAGTTTGGATAGCCTATTGATTTGGAAGAAACTCAACTTCATTTAGAACATATTAGTTCTTAAGTTAGCCTTGACATAGCAGCTGGACCTTATGTTTTTTGTATAGTTGTTACTGCAGCATAAAAACATATCAAAAACATACAGTGTGGATGGCAGGTACTCAGCATCAAATATTTTACCCTAAAGATCTGCTTTTATGGTATCACAGTGCTCAGTAATGAAGAAATGGGAATGAATCAACACAGTAAGCCACAACTGGAGAGGAATCGCTGTCTTTTTGTTAGCAAGGTCACCTCCAGTGGGATGTAGCTATACTGGGAGCTGAATGCTGATATCCTGAATGTCATTTCCTATTCTGAACGAATACAATGACATCCTCACTGATTCCTCCTAAAGTGGAACATTAATTGAATTTCTCTGCCCATTTTCAGTGGGATCATAGTTTGCAATTGTCCACTGGCTGCATGCCTCAGTGTGATTCTACTTTATCTCACACACTGAGATTATGAAAACTGGCTGTGTGACGTACAGTGAATCGTGACACAATTTACTTTGAAGAGGTAAGCTTAAAAAATTTCCTGAGAGGAATTTTATTAGATGCAAACCACCGAATTAAAATGCAGCCTAAGTATTCTTATATCCATTTCATCATTACCACTATATTTCCCCCTCTGTTTCACCACTATCAACTGATCCAAGTTTGTTGCTTTCTTTCTTTGAAGCAGACAGGTCAAAAGAAGCATTCTACAAACATAAGGTCAACTGTGTTCTGCTGAAAATGATAATAGATAGCTCCAAAGCAGCAGTTACTCTCAGCAATTGGTGGATGATATGGACAGAGAATGTAATGGAAGGGCAGATGTGGAGAGTATCATCCAGGAATCTCTCAACCAAAGCTCACTCCCAAGGCTTGTAAGGGTTTTAACCAACCAGCATTAAAAGCTGGAAGCCACTGTATAATGAAGCAAGCATTTATTTCGCCATTCAGTCCAGACATTCTCACAGGATAAGTCTGTGCATGTCTTTGTATGTGATTCGAATGTAGCAGGGGAAGTACCATCTCACGTCTAGGATAGCTGAGACAGCTAATTACCTTTCTGTGTCAGCTAATAGATAAAGTATAAGTAAACGATGCCAAAATAAACACAGCAGATAGTTTTGGTGTGTTAGTAAAGTTGTTCTGCACCAGAGCCTTTTGCCACTCTGCATATGCTATTGCCAAGAGTGTGTTTTAATTATTACTGTAGGATACAGCAGAGCTCTTTAGTAACACAATCTCATGCAGTTTCTGCTGCACTGCCATCTTTAATCATGTCACTTCAAAATGGTTTATGTAAATCAAAAGGGGACTTGAAGCATCCGTTAATCTCCACTTGTCAAGATCGAGACGGCTGGTGGGAATGCAGAGCTTTCTGGCATGACATAGCATCCTGGCAGCATGCCCACAGATCTGGCAGCATGCAGATGAAGACACCTGGCAGTAGGAGAGGATGAAGAGGTATTTTTAGGATTGATGTACCTCTGCTCTGAAAGTAACGGCAGTAATAATTTATGTAACTCAATGCCATGTGCAAACATACATTGTGGCGAGCTTTACTTTATACATGCCACCAACATGCAGAAAATACTTAGCTACTAAAGTGAGACATATAATAAGAAAAAGAAATGTATTTAATAGAAAGCAGAGTCATACAAGGTTGTCATAGGGTTGGAAAAGGTAGAGTCATAAGGTTGGAAAAGACCACTCGCGTCGTCAAGTCCAACCATCAACCTATCCCCACCATGACCACTAACCTTTGTAGCTCATGCCACCTGGACACATCTGTACTTTTCTGGGGGAAAAAAAAATATTTTGTTAAATTCTACCTGTTCTTCCTCACTGAATTATTCACGTAATGAATTCTTTTGAAAAATATTATTTCTATCAGTAGCTGAATGTTTTCTACGGTCATTGTGATGTAATGACATCACAACGTGTAATGCTCTTAATTTGAAGACTGTGATGCTCAGTGAGACTATTTTATATGCTTAAAATCACATTTAAATGACTGGAAATTTCTAGAGGGATGTTAGGAAAACTTATTCTCCAAAAGAGTGGCAATGTGTTGGAACAGGCTGCCCAGGGAGGTGATGGAGTCACTGTCCCTGGAGATGTTCAAGAACCTTGGAGATGTGGCACTGAGGGATGTGGTCAGCGGTCGTGGTGGCGGTGGGGTTGGACTTGGTGATCTGACGGGTTTTCTCCAACCTTAATGATTCTATGATTCTAAATCACAGAATTAGGTTACGTAAGGCTGTTACTAACTTCCAAATTGATCTCCAAATTTTTACTGATACAGTGACCTGCAAGATTGGGAGTTATGAAAAAGAAAATGCCACTGTGATTCAAAATCACTTTGTATTAAAATATTCATGCGGTCAGCCCTGGTAATGGCTAAATTCATAAGTATGAGGCCTCAGTTTCTGGGTTTTTTTTAGTCACAATGCCTAAGCTAGGGTACTTCGAGATGCATGATTAATTGATCTCAACTGTTTTATAACATAGCTTTAGGTCAGAAAGGCAGCGCTGGAAGTCACGTAAGGATTATCATTTGAATCTGCATATAATTAGAAGCAGGTGCTTCTAATTATATATATAATCAGGTAACCAAGAGGTAACACTAAACATTCAGTATGACAGAAGTCTGAGATACACAGAGCACTTAGAGAATCAAGTTAACCATTTTATAATTAAGACAAATTAAGCTAAGTATCTGATAGAACATATTTGGAAAGTTCTTATTGTTTTTCTATTTTTTCTTTCTTTCTTTCTTTCTTTTTTGTTTTCCTAAAATATTTAAATTAAAACTGTGAATGCCAAGAATGAAGTTGAAATACTAAATGGTATGTTATGCTGGAAGCAGATAAGGTATAGAATTTACAGCTATAAAAAAGGGAAGCCTAAATGTCTTTCAAAAATCCGCCACAAAATGTCAGGATGCCACGCCTCTGGCTTCAATAATTATTCAGATCTGTATTTATCTAACTGGGGCTAATGCATATACAACAAGAGCACACCTATGGACTGGCTTGACTTGACCTAGAAGTTGCCTCCTATACAATTGATGTTGCAGTTTTACATTTCATTGTTTTCTTTCTTGACCCAAGTCAATTCATGCCAAGGGGAATTTTTCCATTGACACTAAATGGGCATTGGATCATATCCTAATTTAACTGTTCCCAAGAGAGTGAGTCTAGAGCTGCTTAACTGCTGTAAAATCAGCATTCACAAACATTCATTTAGAATATGAATGGCTGCTCAGCTCAGCCAAGCTTGTGTCCCTTTTTATCACTGAATCTTGTATAATCAGGTGTTCACCCAATTAAAAGCTGTTGTGTATCTGCATATTTACATTTATGCTATTATAGGTCATTTTTCATTCCTACTTCATTAACCTCCTATTAGATCTTTTTTAAAAAACAAAACAAAACAAAACATTTTTTTCTTGAAAAGGGATATTTTTTATTTTACCAGCACATACTAGCATTGTTTTTTCAATTAGAAAAGTGGTCATATCATTATTTTTGGTTATTGTCTTCTACCTTTTTCTTAATCTTTCTTTTCCCCATGGCTTTTAATGGACAATTTTGTGACAGGGAAAGGAAAATAAAAAACTATACACATTTCGCTTGGTCAACAAACACAATAAGGTGAGTGTGCCCAATACGTTATGATCATTTGTTTTTGAATCATCCCTCCTTTGAAATTTCCAGACATGGTATCAAAGTAAGGAGACTAGCTGGCTTCAGAGAGAAAAAGGAAAAAAAAAAAAACAATCTCTTAAATCTAAATAAATAGTGCATGAACACATCTTTGGATGAAACGTGTTTGCTTAAATTAGTCATCAAACAATTGCAAACAAGAAATAGGTATGCAAGAAAATCAGTGTGATTTGCAATCATTTGTAACAGAAAAAGAGCAGCCAGATAACTGATTAATTGTAATTAGAGTGCAGGGTCCTGATCATGCATAGTTATTTCCCACTCATCTGATTTCAATGCAAGTAGATTTTGGCCCATGTTAATGAATTCTCAAATCAGTTGATGTCAGCTCTACTGAGGAGAGTATTTGGCTCTATTTTGCAATGAAAACTATTCCCATTACCAAAAACCTTCATAACAATTATCAGTTACCTGACTAACAGTTTGGCACAGGTAGAAGTGATGTGTTTGATAAAAGTACCTGATTGAATCTCTGCTAGAAAGACATGGATGTGAATGAAAGCATCAGTTGCCCCAAATGAATATTGAATATTAACGGATGTACTTAATTTAAGTAAGTTGCAAGTACATCCATTGACATACTCATAAATATGTATTATTATCTCTTTCTCCATTTGGATAGTAAGGAAGTAGCAGTGTTTGATTTTTCTGGAAGATCCGTATTTTCTGTATACAGCTTGAGTCAGCATTTTGGTTGGAGCGCTGGGCTGCTGGTCCTGCTCCAGCATAAGCTGTCATGAGTTTTGCTTGCAATCTGTTTGAGAGCAGGAATAGAGTATCTTCTACCTTGCATACAAAGAATGGGTATAAGGCTTCCTTCCAGACCAGGACTATATGCAGTTGCACAGCCATGATTTTGGCATGTCAGTCCTTCCTGTGCCTGAGAGCAGTCAGGTGAGTTAGCAAATTGCCAAGGCAGATGACATGCACTGTAGTAGTTGCAACAAAATAGAAATGAAGAGAAATTGACCCAAATGCACCAAAGTAAATCCAAAATTCAGGTGTTTCTCTCCAGAAATAGTAATGATAATTCATTATCATTTTAATCTTTCTTACATCATCATAGAATGGCTTGAGTTGGAAGGGACCTCAAAGATCACCCAGTCCCAACCTCCCTGCTATGGGCTGGCAGCCCCCACCAGATCAGGCTGCCCAGGGACCTGTTCAACCTGATTTTGAGTACCTCCAGGGATACGGCATTCACAGTTTTTTGATCATTGATTCAAAAATCACGGGCGTGTTTTGGCATGAAATCTGGAGTGCACATGAGCAAATGGGATTCATACTTGCAGGTCTGCGAAGAAGACCATTAAAAGTCACTAATTTTGCATCAATACCTAAAATAACTTCTTCCTACCATGTGTGATTGTAAATTAAATAAGCTGAAACAAGCCAAAAGAAATATAACATCAGAGCTGTCTCTAATGGAAACAGCAAGCTCTTGATTTTCCATCTCTAATAATGAAAGGTTTTGTGGAAGAACTTAAAGGTAGAATATGCCCATGGTTTTGCATAAGACAATTAGTAACATGAAGATATATTAATCCCTTAACCTTGGTGTTAGGAGAGAACTCCTGAAATATAAATATCATCCAGGCAATGATTTCAGTTGGCAGAAGGGAGCCTGACACCAACTTAACCCTGGAATAGTGCTGAACAGGCTGCCCAGAGATGTTGTGGATGCCCCATCCCTGGAGATCTTCAGGGCCAGTTGGATAAGGACTTGGGCAACCTGACCTGGTGCCTGATTTAGTGTTCAGCAATCCTGCCCATGGCAGAGGGTTGAAACTAGATAATATTTGAGGTCCCTTCCAACCCAAGACTTTATATGATTCTATGATGATTTGAAGTGCTGTGGAGGCCAGCTGTGCCCAGAGCTGGGCAACCTGGCGGAATTGTCACAAGACACAGGAAAGGAAAAACTGCATTTAAAAACCAGTTTTACTCAAATAGTTTCAGAGAGGAAAAAGGTAGTGTGGAATAAAAGGGAAATTCACTGAAATGATTTCCTGCAAAGCACATTACTGCAAAGCTCTGATGACGATTGGAGACAGTCAGACTTGTAGTAAATAAATGTTATTGCACTGCCATGATTACAGCATCTTTCCAGTTTTCAGCCTGGTTGAGCCATCTGGCATGGGCATCCGGATAAAAGTTACACAATTATTAAAACAAGCTAAATTAAATTAATTTAAGTTAATCACAGTGTATGAAAATAACTGGCCAGAAGCATCAAATTGTAGTTGTTTTGAACACGCTGACCTATTTTTCTGGCTTTTGCTTGGCTTTCTCTAATTATGGGATATCATGCTACCGTTGAAATCAGTGGCAAAAGTCCAGCTGAGTGAAAAGAGGAAGATTTGTGCAGGGTGTTGTTTCTCTTGCACACAAGCAGTGATATGCTTCATTAAGTAATAGCCACATACAGGACCAAGTGAAAGATACGGACACTTTTTAGTGCTGTATGTTGGCCAGTTGTGTAGAATGTGACGTTACCATTTTACATCAAGATATTTCCCATGCTATTTTGGGAAGGTCTAAAATACTTTCTTTTCCCCTTGAAGTAGACTTGATGATCTCTAAGGTCTTTTCCAACCTGAGAAATTCTATGATTAAATGTTAAGAAAAGTTCGCTCTGCTAACTATTAAAAAAAAAGGTCATTTTAACCAAAATATTTCCAAAATAATCGTCTAAAGTCTTTACTTGTCACAAATGCAAGTTTTGTGTTAAAAATGCAGCCAAAACTTTGGTGACGACGCACTTAAAAAACAGTGTAAAAATGACTAATGAAAAATGGCTTGATTTAAAGTGCTGAAGAAAATGGGAAGGCATTCAACTAACAGTCTCCCAGAGCTGTTATGAATAAGAGCAGTTGAGAAGGAGAACCCCAAGAAGGAGAATCCGTAAGAACTTAGCTCTATTTTTACCAAATCTGCTTGCCAATCTGTGGAGGAAAAAGGCAGCATCTTCTCTACTGCTCAGTCAGAGGCAGCCTGGCTCAAGGCTTAAGAAAGTGCTTGCACTGATTCACCAGTATGTATTTTCCACCTTCAAAGCAAAGCCCTTGATGTACGTTTGTAACCCAGCAGTGGATGCACTGAGGATGGAGGCTTGTACCTTCCACAGCTAATCATAGAATGACTTCAGTTGGAAGGGACCTCAAAGGTATAATTTCAACCCCACTGATACTGAAATGAGCAAATTAGCCCTAAAATGCTCTCCTGCACTCTCATAACCCATAAGAATCCACCCCAACAGAATGTGTACGTATATACACAGCCCAGACAAAAGCTCCTTCTGAACTCAGTTTGTACTTTGTTTCATTTCTTCTTGAGTGTCTTGTCATTATTTTTTTCCTACTACATCGGCTTCAGATAAACCCTTTCACAGATGTTCTCCAAATCCATAAGTGGATGTGTGCAAAGAGACGATTCAACTAGCTTAATGCAATGGATTGGAATCTGAGCTGCAGACAAAACATGCTGTTGATTTGTTTTTATGCTCCTGGTGTGAAGTCCCCCACTGGGCAGAACAATGTGTCACACATATTGAAGGAGATTTTGTGGGATGCAGGGGATATCTATACTAGATATTGAGAAGCAATTTGTCAAGATATTCAGAGAGAAGGGGGAAACTGCTTTGAAACAAATCATTTTTCCTAAGTGAGATCCATAATTCTTACAATTCTTACAATACAGGCAGGAATGTTTATCAGTGGCTTTATTTATTTATGTATTTTTGGTATAGAAAATGCTAAAAATGCATGCAGGATAACATGCTATTTAAAAATCTAGCCTGAGCTTCCTTTTCAACACTTACCTGACACAACTAAAATGCGGAGGTGCTAATAGCTGTGGAGAAACCCAGTTATGGAATATATGACTTTGACCAATGTGATATTCCACATTATTAGGCAGAGTGGATTCTTCTAGAGGCAATTAGATTTTAACCTGAAACAGTTTCACATTTACACATTTATCCTCCTTTCATATTCTGAACAAATCCTTTTGAGTAAGGCAGATAATGTGCATACTTTCAGTATAAAGAAATTAAAACGTGTAAGCTATCCACACAAAATGACATGGGCATTTACAACAGGAGACCTACGTCGATTTCCATTACAATTTCCACAATATTAATTACAATGATAATCTCATAAGACTCTTTCTCATATACACATTTAATTCGCATCCCATTAAAGTAAATATCATATTTATTATGCCTGCATTTCAGGAGACTTTCCTGAAAGCTTTGCTTTTGTAACTTCTCACCTTGAGTTATCGATCCCCAGAGGTAACGTGTTTACCTGTCTGGGAGAGGGATTAGGATCTAGACACGCAGTCCTCTGCTTGGCCCTCTCACTTAAGACTTGTGAACTTCAGCACAGTACCTTTAAAAAACAGAATGTCTCAACAGTGAGACAGGTGAATGCCCTCACTGTGCCTCCTCTGTTTAAGACAGTGATACTGGTAAAATGAATGGATTAAATGTAAGAATAACTAATCTTTGCAAGTAGGGATTGAGTTCCTCTTCTGACAGTCTCTACAAGCACTAATTGTTTCCAGCAACTGTGTATAAATGATCTTGCTGAATAATCAACAACTGAAGGCTTTTATATTTCCTTCTGTGGTTAGTTCCACTAGGATCGCTGTTATTTGAAAATAAACATGAAATGCAGCAGATTTTTAGCAAAAGCCTTAGAGATTCATATTGAGAGCGTGAACCAGAGGGTATAAAGCAGCTACTTGGAAATCTCTGTATATAAAAATACCCACAAGACACATCGAGTGTTTGGGTGTGCATACAACAGGGCATCACATCAGCTACCTGCGCTTACAGGCTAATAAAACTCAAACACCTAATTCATATGCATACCTTGGGGGTTTACAGGTATTAAAAACGGCAAGGGCAAATAGCTGTGAATAATTTCATTTGCCTCACCTTGAAAATCTACCCATTAGAATCAGACTGTATATTCAGATAAACAACCCATCTTCCTCCTGAGTGTCTGTTATTGTGGCTAAGTTAGCACTGAAGTGCAGTGAAAGCAGGTGAACATTTGGAAAGGGGCAGGACAGAGGCGTTCCCAGTACATGAGTAATCAGACAAATGAGGTATTTCCAGAGAACTCTTTGAGTGCAGCTGCCTATTCTAAAATGTTTGTTATGAAGTAATTGCATTATGAAAATAATCAGCTGCTCAGCATTCTGATCATTAGAAGCTGATGATATAATTGTATTATAATGAAAAGCATTCTGGTGATTACTCCATAGAGAACTCCTCTGCAGATAATATTCAAATTTACTTTATTTTGGCATCATTTCAAAGAAGCTGAAAGTACAATGCAAACAGCTGGACCATGAGGTAATGTTGTTATAACTTCTGAGTACTTCCCTTTTTAAAAAATTTTCTTGAAAAAGTTCTTTGTGCTTATCTGCCTAATGCTAGCTGAACTTATTGATGCTTTATGGTGGTTCATTGAATAACTTATGAATAAGCTCTGTATTTTTCATGAGAACCAGCAATTTTATTTATTTATTTATTCTCCCTCAGGTAATTAGAAAGCATATTAAAGCCATAAAGACTCCATAATTTGAATTAATTCCTATTTTGAATGATGTTTTCTCAGGTAAGCTCTTCTACTTATGATAGGGCAAGAGGGAATGGCCTTGACTTGTGCTAGAGGAGGTTCAGGTTGGACATTAGGAAGAATCTCTTCTCCCAAAGAGTGGTAATGCATTAGAACTGGTTGCCTAGGGAGGTGGTGGTGTCACCATCCCTGGAGGCCTTTAAGGAAAGGGTAGATGTTGTTTTTTGGGATGTGATTTAGTGGGCAATTTTGGTTGTAGATAGATGTTTCCCAACCTTAATGATTCTGTAATTTTAATGCCAACTTCATGTAATAGTGATGACTTAAGTTAGTGGCGTTATGCAGAGTGTAACAAAAGTCAGATCTGTTCCAATCAGGCAGTTCACTGCTGATTCTAAATGGCCGTGCTATATTTCATAAAGTTAATTAAAAATATTTAATTTTTTTTAAATAAAAAAATCTTTAAACTAACAATCTGTTATAACCATGCAGATAGCTGAATAGGGATTTCTTCCTATAGAACTCAATCCATTAAGAGAATAAACAGTCTTACAGTAGAACCTATTTTTCTGTTGAATACATAGGATCCTATAGCTGTGGGTAAATTAATTTTGATGAAAAATTATTCAGCTGTCTTGTTAGAGGTGGTGTGTTGTTGTGCTGTTTCCATAGTACTTGAATGCACTTTGAGGAGTAAAACATTCTTTTATGCTCTGTTGACTATATTACTTGCAAGGAGATGCTGGCTTTGCATCATGGGCTGATCTTTGACTTGAACAACCACTGTTTTCCACTCATAGTTTTCTTCAGTTAAATATGTAGCTGCAGGCCTATTTGATAGTTAATAGGGTTGAGAAAGCAGAGGCAAATAGCTTTCTACTCAGTTAGACTCTGTAGTTAACCTTTACTAGGAATTTCCAACCTCTGAACTTTCCTGTTGACTTAAATGCCCTCTTTTTCATTTTATTTGTGAAACATACGGCCTTTTAAAAAATAAGTTGTCATTTGATACAGGAAGACTAAAAATAGACACATGATCTGTTTTGGAGCCAGCCAAATTCAGTAGCAATGTGAGAAAGGGAATTTCTGAGCACTGGCAGGAGACACTGAAATCATAACTAAACCTGGCTGGGGCTGGAGGTACCTCAGAGTCCCTCTAGCCCAGCCCTGCCCCACTATAGGGACACCCAGAGCTAGTGCCCAGACCCACACTCTGGCAGGTTTTGGAGTAGACCCCTTACCTCCCTGGTCCCTATACCAGTGCTCTGTCACTCAGCAGTGTGTGATGTGTCTTGGCCTTGGATGACCTTTTTTGTTGACAATATCACTAATAAGAGTTGTTACTTCTTGCTATGCAAATGTAGGGAGAGTTTCTGAACTGCGTGTTTCAGGAAGCTATGCTTGGTGTGCTCTCATTCCATGTTCCCTTCATCCCTGTTGAAAAAACTGAACAGCTGTGACACTGCTCTTAGCACAAAAGATCAGCTTCCCCCTTTTTTACTGATTCTCAGCTCTTCTAAAAGTGCATTCATAATTTTGATACCTATGGCATCCTGAATCAAGTGAGAAGGCTGCAATCAAATACCTTATTTCACTTGATAATGCTTTTTCTAGGGGAAATAAAAGCCCACACCTCTCTTTGACTCTAATTAGAACAACACGTAATTGGCAGTGCTGAGAATAAAGCCACTTACACAGATGTTCCTTGTTTTCTTAGAAATTTAAAAGGAGTAGAAATGGCAGCACCTACACATTAAAAGAATCTGTAAGTTTTTGAGAGGCAGCTAGATGCCTAATTCTGAATTGCTTTAGTAAGATTTTAAGTACCTGAATACACTTAGGGTTGTGGATTTTCTTGCTTATGTTTTCTTAAGAAGACAATAACCACATCTTAAACTTTCAGAGCCTCGTCTCCACTTCCTGTTTTAATTGTTATATACTATTGCCAGATGGAAGGAGGTAGAAAATGTCAACAGAATAGAAAAATGTTGTTCTTTTCCAGCCTCTGCGGTTCAGTTGACAAAGAGAACTTCTGCAGAGCCCAGGAACGTTAATGTTGATGTCTCTCAGCCTGTTGGCCAATGAAGTTGATCGCTGCCATGCGCTTTCTTACTTTCATACCACAAGGGTCTTTAAATAGCATTGTAATAATGAAGTGCTGTAAAGAGAGCTTGCCTGTGGCTGCAGTAACAGCTTTGGCTCCCTAGTGATTATACCTTTTGTAGGGAGCTGGCTCTGTCATGTAACTGTGGTGTTTTTTTTCAGTCACTTTTTCAGTGCTTTTTATTCCACTGCAGTAATCAAAGACAAAAATCATTTCTTTGACATGTTATATGAATTCAGCAGAGAAAGGTTGGAAGGAGGTTTTGGGAACTGCTAGCTGCATCTTTTGCTAGCAGCGTAATAGAAGGACTGAGGTTATTCTTGTACCTTTGCTAGGTTTGTGCTATCTACAGATATTGGTGAATCACTGAGTCTATTGAACTTCCACCTGAAGCACATTAAAACATGCAGGGCAAGTGTAGAGAAAATGCTAAGTTATAGCCTGAACCAGTGATTGAGCACCTGGTGGGAAGGCAGGGCCAACCCAGGGCAGCTCAGGTGTATGCAATGCAGCTGAGTGACAAGAAGAGCTGGAGCCAGGATCTGCTCCTCCCCAGACCTCATTTAAGGGTTGGCAGGGGAGGTGGAGATATCTTGCTGGAGATCCCTACCTACTGAAGGTCTTTTGAAGGTAAGTAGTTTTTCTTGTTTTTGATTCTGCATCCGTAGCTGTCTTTGGGCTTGATCTCATTTGCTGTAGCCTGGGATTGTGGTACTCTGTTATCATGTAGTATTATAGCAAGCAATATTTGTATCCAGAATTTATCAAATTGAAGCATGTGTTGCATTTGTTTTTGTTTCCTATTCTAAGTGCTACCATGGAGAAAGTAATTGGATGTGCCTAATAAGGTCTTTTCTTACCACCACTTACTGCCAGTATAAGTAGAGAGAGAAATGCAGTCTTTCCAGGAGCTGAGAGAATAGTCTGTAGCTTCTCATTTGTAACTTTTATTTATTAATTAGAATGAAGTGTAGAAAGCCTTTACTCTATAAGGGGGCCTGTTTATGTCTTTACATTGAACTACTGCAGGAGTAAATCTGTGAATGTCAAAGTGGTACACTTAAGGAACTGTGGATACAACATGCAGTGGAAAATGTTTGGGTACTGTTATTAGTGAACATGATGTATACTGAGACAGACTGTCATCTATAAGCAAGGTCTTCATAAAGACATTCTGCAACAGTTTCCTTATTATAAGTGCTCTAAAACCAGACCTCTGCTAACAGTCCAATTAGTCTACAGCAATGCTTGGTGATGTCATTATTACACATAGTAATGTGGCATCGATTGATGATACTCAAATACATATCTCAGCAGCACTTCCTTCCTTCCCTTTCTGCTTGCTTACTTTGCTGAACAAGTGATAGGCATGGTTCAAACCAAATAATTAACTGTTTTTGCCCCTGTGCCATACAGTCAACAAGTCATGCATCACAGGGTGTAAGTAACAGATGGGCTATTAAAGTGTATGCTATGAACACCTAAGAAATGCATCTATTGTGTATCAATATTGCAGCTGAAAAATAAAAACTGTAGTGAAGAGTCATTTCTATGAGTAAGCAGAACAGCTGGTCAGTTTTCACTGTGATGGTGGTGGGGAATATCAAAAGCAATCATTCCATGTAATGGAAAAACTCCCTGTAATACCTGTTTACATTGGCAGTCAATTCTCATTTGTAAATAGCGCAAACTGAACTCAAAAAATAAAAATGAGTAGTCCACAGATCGAAAGTTTGCAGAAGAAATGTTTAGTACATAATGATTTTTTGCAGTGCAACCAATATGGAGTGAGAGTGTGTTGTGAGAGGAGGTGGGGGGGAAGGAAGGCGGGGGTTGGGAGTGTTGTGGAAGTCTTGAAAGACCTTTAGCTAGAATAGTTTAAGTGAAGCTTTTGCAATTCACTTTTTTTTCCCATAAATCCATTGTAGTTGTCCTCAGTACCTTCTGTGATGTTATAATTACCACAGGAAACAATATGTATAAGTTCTGTGTAGTGAGTCTGCATATCTATAAAGCCTAATGTTTCTCATCCATTCTCTACTTGTAACCTTGCTTTGCTACTAATGTTGGTTGCTGTTGACTTAAATGCTGTTGACTTAAATGCCCACCAGTACTGAGCATGGTTTTAATAATCCATTTCTTTATTTTCTGTCTCCTAACTTAAAAACAAGTACTTGTTAAAATTCTTGTAACATGTATGTCAGTCATTTGGAAGATTTTCCCTAAGAGCAGACTGACAGCAAAACTCCCATTTATGTGAATGAAGCCAAAACTGCAGCTCTTTGTAGATCATTTCATTTGGAAAAGCTTGCTAGGTTTGGGCTTGGTTTCATTGGTGTGTCCTTCAAAGAAGCTGAAAAACTTCCTACAGATGTCCTTCCTGAATGGAAAATATCAGTAGAATGAGACTAAAAAAGAGTTGAGGCAGAAATGGAATCAACTGGGAGGCCCTAAAGGGCTCAAGCGTCTCCTCATCTTTTCAAGGATAAGGGTGAGCACAGAACATGTTCCTTATCCTAGAGTTCTGCCTAGGAAGAACTGGCTTGGC
Organism: Perdix hodgsoniae; assembly: GCA_035772895.1. NCBI lineage: Eukaryota > Metazoa > Chordata > Aves > Galliformes > Phasianidae > Perdix > Perdix hodgsoniae. The sequence goes on along the minus strand of JAPSGF010000093.1, from coordinate 1,863,796 downwards.
TGGTGAGAGGACCATGCCCAGTCCTCTGCATGGTTTGCTGAACAAATGCTCATTTAATCTCTGATTAACTGGGACACATGACTGCCAAACTGACCCTTAATAGTATCTTTTCTGATGCCTCTAAAATCTGAGAAGTCTTAGTTCCTTCAGGCTTTTCTCATGCAGTTGATCTTATACGTAGGTTTTATGATACATGTAAATCAGAGAAGGCTGCCCAATTCCATTGTACAAGACAATATCTGACTCACTCTTGTAATGTTGCAGAATTTTGCAAAATTCTCAATTCCTAATGTCAACAAGAAGCAAAACTAGTTCTAGTACTCTTTTTCTGATGGGACTTAGGCACTGAAAAAGAAAATAGCAGGGTAAAAATTACTTCTTATTCTGGGCTTGTGGTACATCATGGGATTAAAATAATTCTAAATTTCCCATGAAGTCTTTCTGTTTCTGAAAGAAGTAATCTATCAGCTCATTGTATTGTCACAGGTTAAATATTCACTAATGGTTTATTAGTGTATGCATTGTAGGTGATCAACTTTGTAATTAATACATGAGTGCTACTAAGTTTCTCACATTTAATAAATATTTTCAGTACTCCCTTATTGCTTCATGGACAAATTACATAAATGCTTAATAACTGTAAATCAATACAAACTCTGCAGTAAATCATTATGAACCACAGAGCTGCTAAAAAGTGAAATGCCAATCCAATTTTTTCACTACTTATTGTACTTTGTCTGTTGAGAATTTAATTTGACAAACCTCCAGCAACACTGTGACAGTATATTTGTTGAATCGCCTCCTTGGACACTTTTTACATCTCATCTCAATTCACTGAGATTAGGATCAAGTTCTTATTTTTGCTATAGGCTGAAGAGGCAACTGTGGTTCTTGAGGACTTGCACTTAACTGAGTTTTACTTTGCCTCTGGCTCTCCTTCTTTTCTTTTCTATTTAATCATTATAATTGAAACTTGTTTGTGCGTATAAACCAACGGATCCTTTTTTCCCAAAGAACAGACTGAAGAACACATCCTTGGTTTCAGCACAGAGTGGGCCTAAGGATGAGCCTTCTTGTCTAAATTTAGGCTGGAAGATAGAGCACCCCCATGGCTACTCCTCTGGGTGTCCTCCAGCAGCAATGACAGAGAGAGGGAAATCTTTCTGAAGAGTGATTCCCAAAGTAGCTCTTTCAAGTAAGCAGGATGCATCTTCCTCCACAAGTGACAAAAAAATAGTGGGTGACTAACTGGGATTCAACACCTACCTATTGGATGGTTAAAGTTAAGGAGGATGAGTCATACTGTTAAGGCTTCTTTATCTATATGGAATAAGAGTTCTATTGATGCTTCTTTAAGATAGTTTTTTTCCACTGAAATATCTTCTAATTTTATAGTCTTCTGAAGAGTCGTGCTGAGGTGAAGTCATAGGTGCATGGAGTTGAGGTACGCAGAGACGAAAAACCACTATATTTAACTGCAGGAAGTATAATTTGGTGAACAGGCTTTCAATAATTTTTAGTGTAGTTACTTGTACTGGATTGGTCAATTTGTTTAATGTTTCCTGCTCTTATAAAGTGGGCCATTATGACTGTGGTAATTTCAAGTAGTGAGGATCTTAATGTATGTACTTCTAACAACGAAGTATTTGTTGTGTTAGAGACAGTAGGTCCCAACCAGCAAACTGTTTGTTAAAATAACTGCCATTTCCTGCATTATCAGTTCAAAAAGAAATCACTTATCCCCAATTGCATTTTCTAGCAGAAACACTTCCTATGGCTGAGTATCTCTACGTGTGTTTTTCTCTATGTAAATAGCCCATCTTAATTTTTCGTGTCAAACAAACAATTATCAACAACAGATTAGATTTCCACACATCTTTTTTTCTCTTAATCATCAGGAATAATTCTGCAGAGGGAGCATTGTGCAGGAAAATCTATCATTACCAGCTTGGTGCTACCCTGCCTCTAAGATTGCAGAATTCATAATGTAAGGAGATGTAGCTGTAGGTACAGCAGATAGTTAATCAAGTTTTCCCACTTTTCCTAATCAAGTGATTAACAATAAGCAAGGCCTGTTAATTTCTTGCTGGCTGCTCAATAAATTGATCTGATTGTCGATATCTTTCTTTGTAGCAGCATCCTCAAATATGCCCACTTGGATTGCTCCCACTTGAGGCTAACTTTTAAAACATTCAGCAGTGAAAGCCAATGTGATGCAAAGTATGGAAATAAGGTCTGAGTATTTAGGAAGTTTCCTGGTGACTCTCAAAAATATCAGGGAGAGAAAATTAAATAAATGAGGTGCATGTGAGAAAGAAGAATGGGAAATATCAACTGTGAGCTGTAGTGTGTATGATGAAGCCCCAAGAACGTATGCAATGTTTGTGAAATGCTGTGTAATATCACAGCTCCTTCTCAGCAGGCACAAGCCAGGCAGCTAATGAGAAAGTGCCACAAAACAAAAATGGAAGGAGCACAACGAATATCTGTTTGAGTTTTCCCCAAAGGACAATGCAACTTATTACACCAGCTACAGAAGTGCATAGACTGTGGCCTAATATTGAATATTTATAGATTATAATCTCAGAAGGGACCATTAAATTCAGCTAGTCTGATCTTCACAATATTTGCTTTCCCTGAGCGCTTCTGGCCTCTTCTAGATAAGTGTCCTGACGAAGAGAGTTAAAATGATGGGGAATCAAGACTACGCTTTAGTAATTTATTACACAGAACCCCCATGGTTTAAAAATGATTTTGTCCATTAACTTATGCTGTGCTTCTCTCAGATAGATTAAAGAGATTTGTTTGCGAAAGTCTTCTCTCCAAGTTCCTATTTAGAGATTAGAAGGTGACTTAATCATAATCCTTTGTCAGATAAACTAAAAAAACCTTTTATTTTTTAACCGGAAAGAATGCTTTTCAGACCTCTATGAATCAAAATACTCTTCTAGACCCAGTTTTGCATGATTTGCAGATCCCATATCTGCTATCTGTGATGTATTTTCTGTCCTTGTCTGACATTTACCTGCTTTTATTGAGCCAGGTAGCTTAAACTGCACCGTCTCATCAACAGATTCTGAATGCTTTATGAAATCAGCCCATCACTGCAGTTATTTCTTACAACTCAGAGCTCTCACTGACAGTGTAGGGATGCTGTCTGACCACGTACAGCATTTCTATAGAATCATCAGATCACTAAATCTGGAAAAGACCACTAAGATCATCAAGTCCCATCCCAACCCATCTGCACCATGCTCACTAACCACGTCCATCAGTGTCACATCTCCATGGTTCTTGAACACCTCCAGTGATGATGACTCCACCACTCTCTGGTGGGCAGCTCTACCAGAGCCTGACCACTCTTTGTGGGAAGAAATATTTCCTAATATCCAATCTGAACCTCCCCTTGCACAAAGTTTAAGGTCACACTGCAGAATGATTACAATGCAGAATTTTTGATCTTATATATTTACAAAATATTTGCAAAGATTCCCCAGAGAAAAATGAAAAGTATTTCCCTTGTCCATGTTTTGATCACTTGCTGCGTTCTGGTTCAGTTCTTAGCTTCTGGGTGGCTGCTTCAGAGACACCTTCTGATGACAAAGCTTGGAAAACATCATGTCTTTATTTCTTTTTTTAATTAAACAAATGTAGTCTTATTTGATCACTAAGAGTAGACTATCTGCCTCTTAAATTTATCAAAACATCTAGTAGTTTTCTGATTGGTCAGAGACTGAATACAGCAGTCTACTCTCCTTACTTGCACATATGAGAGGTGCTAACAGTATTTGTGGCAGCATATGGGCTCGTTTCACATCGCTGCTAAAATATTTCCAAGCTGCATCACACGGTGGAGTAGTCAGAGATATTTTGACTTGGTTAATCTGTCACATGTACAAGGAAAGGTTTTTGGAGCTCTAAGCCTAAATGGGACAATTCAGCCTTAAAATGTTGCCAAAGCATTTTTTTTAACCTTTCTGCTCATTTACGTGTGTTTCAACAGTCTTACAGAAGGTGGTAGCAGCTGCCCTACAGAGAGCATTGTGCCTCTTGCATGACTTCCTTTTACAGGAAATAGATGTTTTTGTTTTGTTTTTTTCCAGTTGGATACCATTTTGCTCTTTAATCCTAATTTAAGAGAATAAATAAGATATCCCTATATCCTATTTATATTAAAAGAAGTTGAAGGAATTCTTCTCAAGAGAAAATATGCTGAGGAATAGGAACATCTCCTGTGTTCATGTGCCTGTGGCCAAGAAGTCAGATTTATATTAGAATCTCAGCACTGTAATCTTTTAGCAAATGTTACCAGCTGTTCAGCTCCACACTTTCTTCTAGAAATGAGTAAGAAAATGAAAATCCATTATATCAGTCAGCTAGTGCTTCTTAGTACCTTTACCTTGGCAGATGATTGAGTCCCTGTCTTCCTGCAAATTTTAGTTTTAATAGGCTGGGATCCATCTTCCTGCAAATACTAAAATAAAAATATGTATGAAGTCATCTATTGAGTGATTTTCTCTCTCAGCTCACTTTTTATATATTCTTTGGAGAAGTAGTATTTAATTTTTTCTTCTATGCTTCTTAATTATGTTAGAGTACATTTTTTTTTTTCTTCATGGAAATGGGCAATGAACATATCATGAGAATTTATAGTACTTGGATATACTTCTGAAATTGAAGAAGTGCAAATATTTGGAGGGGTAAAATAAGTAGAAAATTTCTGAGAAATCTGTCAAAAAAAAAAAAGTGAAATTTAAAAACAAACAGAGAATACTTTCTTTCTAAGCATTACAGTCAGTAGCATCCTGGGAATAAAAAACATCATCCTACTTAATGTGTATATGATCCTGTATTTCTCTATGAGGAATTATATGAATATGCATACATATTTCAAATATATTTATTATATATTTAATATAATAATAATATAATGAAGTTTAATATACCTAAACTTCATTCTCCTCCTGCGTAGAACCTTAAGTGAAACAGTATGGATGTAGGATGTACTGTTACAGCAGTGAAGTCAATGTGTATGTTTACTGTAAGAAAAATAAATGTTATGTGAGCGAACATGCATTTTAAACACTGTAACACAATAGAAAAATATTTAATTGTGAACAGCTGAAATACACGAGGTGAAACTCATGTCTAACATAGGATTTGTGTCTGATAGGTGTGACCTCATTTCCTATACCAATAGGAGATCATAGAATGACCTGGGTTGCAAAGGGTTACAATGACCATCTGGTTTCAACCCCCTGCTATGTGCAGGGTCATGAACCAGCAGCCCAGGCTGCCCAGAGCCACATCCAGCCTGGCCTTGAATGCCTGCAGGGATGGGGCATCCACAGCCTCCTTGGGCAACCTGTTCCAGTGCGTCAAATTAAAAAATAAATAAAATAAGACAGATTACACAGTATGCTTTAAATACCATACAAACAGTTCTGGAAGTATTATTTTGTTTTATTCTCCTCTCCGGCAAAAAATAATAATAATAATAAATACCTACTTCAAAAAGCTAGTTGAAACCAAAAGCCTTTTAAACCAACCAAGCCTTACTTTGCAGTACTTAGTGTTTTTTTTTAACAGCAAAACAGGAATAAGTGAAGGAAAGAAATAGTGCTTCATTCCACAACATTTTGTATTTCCTACATGAGGGTGCTGACCACATATTCGAGAAACTCAGGTGTTACAACTGTCTATACCAAATAATACCTTCCTGTCTGAAAAGGCAATTTAAAGACATTCGTTCCCTAGCTCTAGCTTCTTCAACCCTTTAATCTGTTATGACAGTGAGCTTGGCAATATTCTCAGATTTTGCTGTCCAGCTGTCAACTTATCCTGTATATCACTCAACACTTTCCCTTGTGCTCCTTACTGTTTGAACACAGTAAAAGCTCCGTACTAAAATCCAAACATCCACAGTCTTGTCTCATCTTCAACTTCCAGCTCATCTCATAACCTACTCACGTCATAATAGCCCAAATATTATTTTTGCTATTGTCCTCTGAATTCTACCTTTGGGTTATCTACAGTAAGCATACTAGAAATGGATGAATGCATGATTTAATTTTTTTTATTGTCTGCCGACTGAAATGAAAAATAAATCAATTTCTTTGATAATTCATTTTACTTCCATCTCTCATCAGTCTAGCAAAAATGAAAAGAAAGATGAAATTATTTTCAATTGTAGAAAATGTTTGACCCTAAACAAAGTAATTCATACTTTCTTAAGCTTCATTTCTATAGTAAAGGAATTGATTTTTAGAAACATTGTTTTAATTTAAAAATGATTTTTTTCTATTTTTTCCATCTTTTTTTCAGATAGTATGCTCATATTTTGGTTGATATTATTCAGCTTCTTTTCACTTTCATCAAAAAGAATCAATAAGAAATTTTTCCCATACTTAGAAGCATAAATGGAACAGACTTCTTAACAATATTTTTTGCACTGCTTTTGTCAGTGCAAATTCAGTCTTATCTTCCTTCATGCGCTTGTGTTTTCATAGAATGGTTTGGAAGAGGCCTTTAAGATCATGTAGTTCCAACCCTCTCCTATAGACAGGGGCACCTCCCTCTAGACCAGCATGCTCACAGCCCCATCCAGCCTGGTCTTGAAAGTTGTGTGGAGGCCTCCATCCTGAAAGTTTTTTAACCTGTGAAGTCTTTTGAACTCTAACATCTCTGTTTAGTTTGTGTGACACCTGCTGTAGGAGATCTGGCTCTTAGTACAGCCTTCTTTGTTTATGTTCTAACACAAATACCAGTAATGGGTGGAAATCACCACCCACCTTTCGTGTTCTTTCCAGGTTTACACTTAGATCAGTTCTCTCATAATGAATATGCTGAACAGAAATATTCACACAAAATAATGGTGTTTATAGTCTCAAATGGAAGCACTTAGGGATTACTTAATTTAAGAGAATAAAAATATTAATGAGCATAAATATTGGCAAGAATCTTGGCAGGAAATGACGTATTCCTTAAAGATTTTTCTGCATCCATTCTCTTAAAAATGTGGCAAGACAAAGCAGGAAAATTTATTTCAGGTATCAGCTTAAAGGTCTATAAAATGCTTCAGATGCGTTGGACAGGAGAATTTCACATTTGTTGTGCTTTAAATCCCTTTCCAAACCAAACACAATTGGACACGTGTACTTGAGGAGCACTGGGCTTACTGTGTGTGGCTGCTCTTGGAAGTTGTGTGTGGAAGAGGAAACGAAACATCCAACTACAGGGCGATGGGCTGTCTATCCGGGTGTCTAGTGAGTCAGATGAGCAGTGGGTAGTCTGTATACGTATGTGTGTATACACAAGGGGTTCTCTGAAAATAATCCCTCCTATTTCGTTATGTTGGCCCACAGTATCAGAGGTGGGTGCTGGTGCTATGACAGTAGAGGTTAAACCTTACTGCCAATTTCCCATTACGTTTTGTTGTTGTGCAATGGATGGCAGCAGAAGGGCAGTCTGACAGAATGGTGTCTAACACAGAAGCGTGCATGAAGCAAAGGTGTAGAACTGAATTTCTCCATACAAAAAAGATGGTGCCCGCTGACATTCATCAACCCTTGCTGAATGTTTATGGAGACCCAACAAAGGATGTGAGCACAGTGAGGTGGCTGATGCATTTCAGCAGTGGCAACAATGACATGAAAGAGAAGCCAAATTCTGGACAGCCACGCAAAGTTTTACAAGCATGACCTGCTTGTTTATTGCTGGTAAAAAATGCACAACTAATGGTGGTGACGATGTTGAAAAATGGTGTTTTGTAGCTGAGAATTTACCCTACCAAGTAGTGTTATCCTGCTTTTTTTCTGTTATAATTTCCATGGAAATATATACAGGGCATTACTTTCAGAGCATTTATGTTTATATTTCCATTGAATCAGGCTCCCTCAAGTCATATCTATCCAAAGCCATTTGTGCTCTGCGTTCATTCATGGGCTGCATGTGGCTACTGGATGCTGTATTTCTCTGGGTTTCTAGACCAACGGTTGGCTTTTTCATACCATCAGATCCAAACAATGTAAGAGTCAGAAGATAGTCATAGAATGGTTTGGGTTGGAAGGGACCTTTAAGATCATCTAGTTCCAGCCCCCTGCTATAGGCTGGGACACCTCACACTGGAGCACAGAATTGCACATAGATAATGATACAGTGTTAGGCTTGTCTTCTATACTCAACAATCAAAATACATCATGCAGAATTTCCTTGCTCTATGGGAATGTCCAGTTCAGCATCAGAAATGCTGGAGGGGAATTATGAAACTACTGGGTTGCTTTCAATTAAGATCTGCAGTGTCCTTTCTTAATAACGCACAAAGGACATAAAGATCCAGTATATCCTTAGGATATCATATAAAATAACTGCACTAATTATTCCTACCTAAGTATAGAACGATGTGATCCCAGTCCTTTATGTCCCTTCCTCTCTGATTCTCTTTCTTCTGTGGCACTTTGCAGTTTTTGGACTATAATCAGCAATTCCATGTGGAAATGTAACATCTGATTAAGTGCTGTTGGTTCAAGCTGATAGGCAGAATTGCCTAAAAATAAGGAATCAGTTCTGAGCTGAGTGTTGTAATTTTAAAACCACTAGTTAAAAAAGTAGTTGGTAATGTAATCGGTCAGGTACCTTATTAGAGGCATTTTGATGATGGCGATTTGAGTGAATGACATTTCTCGCTTAGTCCTGCATTTTGGGAACATTACAACCTGATCCAGCTTCTGAAAGTAACTCTTGTCTTGAGCTCTTTACCCTATAAAAGTGGAAAAAATAATCAGGAATTCCTGTGAGGTGACATTCTTCTGACACTTCCCAAATGCTTTAGCTAAAACATGGTATCACAGCCTCTATTCAGATCAGAAGGTAATTTCAAGCACCTCGGCTTCATGTCAGACTGAGCAAAGACTAATCAGGCTTTCAATCTTGAAGACACTCCTTAGGGAAGCATGTTATACAGACACACTTAATAGATGTTCTGCTGATGTACTCTAATTACTGCATTACCTTTATGCTTCTTTTTGGATTATGCTAGATGCGTAGCATCTGAAAGTAATGCCTCCTATTTATTTTTGTGGATTCTGCAACAGATACAAAGAGCATGATAACACTATTTGATAAAGCAAATTCTCAGCTACACAACACTATTTTTTAAACATAAGTCACCACCATCAGCTATGCATCTTTACCAGCAGTGTACAATAGTTTGCATACCATACTTATAAAGAATCTGCACTAATGGATATGACCCACTATTGTCTACGTCACCACTGCTGAAACACACTATTCACTGTCTCACTGCACTCACATCAATTGTTTGGTTTCCATAAACATTCAACAAGTGTTGATGAAGATCAATGGGTGCCATTTTTTCTGCATGGAGGAATTAAATGACACACATTTACTTCAGATGTTCTTACATTCCAGACACCATTTTGTCAGGCTTCCCCTCTGCTGCCATTTGTTGTATAGCAACAGAATGCAATGGGATGTTGGTGGGAAGGTTAATTCTCTACTACTTTACCACCAGCTTCTATCTCTGATGTAATGGGGCAACAGAACAAAATAGGAGGCATTTCTTTTGGAGCAACCCTGTAGAATCTTGGCTTGTGTAGATATTGAATTAAAAAATAGTGACCCTTTTCTAGGGAAAAACAGCATTAGTTGCTCATTCTCTTAGCCATCTGTAGTAGAGCTTCAGGGTTGTGATTTATTGTCCCAGCACATGCAAGTTAGAGTGCCTTAAACCATCCTAAAATGAAAGAGAACCAAACTTCTTAGTGTTGCCTTACTTCTTTAATAGAGAAGGGTTATACGTGTGATTAAATGCCACCTAGAAGGTTTTGGATCTGAACACCGCTTTACAATTTGAACGCTGCAGTACATGGGTTAGGATTAACTTTTGGCTAAGGTTCAAGATTTGCTGGTGGAATAACCTGAAATTCAGGATTGCTGTTATTTTTTGTTATTGAATAAAACCAAACACTTACAAAACTAGGTGGTACAGGAGAGTTACATGTCCTAGTGGACGTTCTGTAGCCAGGTGCCATAATCTAATTCATTTGGTGGAAAACTATTAAAGATGATTGTTTAAAGGATGTAAAAATAATTTTTAAAAATCACCATGAAAGTGGAAATGAATAAAGTAGAAGATATATTATGGTCAGTGATAAGGTTAGCAAGGAAAAGGTTGTATTTTGGGGTAGAAGCTCAGACTGTAAGAACAGGTTCAAGTTTGGCAATGTAGATATGAAGTCCTTTGTATGTGGTGATACAAATCTACAGCTTTAAAAACAAAAACAAATTTAAAAGATCTTCTCAGTATAGTTGCAAACTGCTCATTCCAGGAGTAAGCAATTATTATATTGTAATGGTCAACTGTTCAGAAACAGCCTTGTATATCTTAAAGATGTAATTTTTCTTTTATGTATACCGATGGAAAATTGGATAATATTAAGGTTGTATAAACTTTTCTTTTTCTTTGGTTTCTCTATGAAAGCTGGAGGGTTGGTTCTCTATAATTTGCTGAATCAAATGCTCTTTTGCATAATTGGTGACGAATGAAAAGTACAGATGCTTCATCATCATTTGCAATCATAGAGTCATTAAGGTTGGAAAAGACCGCTAAGATCATCTAGTCCAATAATTAACCCATTTAATATGTATTGAAGCTCTATCCAGAGTTTCTTTGGGTCTCCCTATCTGTTGTATAACTATTACTGATTTTTGGCTGTACTGAATCCTTTCCACAAAGGGACTTTCTTTAACGGTATTTCATGACCATTGATTATCCTATGGCGTTCTCTTCTCAGTTTTTATGTCTGCTCTTTGGTTTATGTTTCTTCGTGTGTGGAGGGCATATTCCGTATGGTGAGTTATCTCACAACCAACCTCTCTTTCATTGGGAGGCAGTATCAGTTTAAATAACCTTCTGTTTACTGCAGACAGGATATTTTTCATGGCTCAGCTGAGCACAGTAAAGTGTTAAACAGCTGTCTTATGGCAGCTGCTTGGCATCATGCAATAAGCCCACAACTTGGTTGACACTGCTCTCACTGTGAGAGGGGGGACAGTAGCAGCAGACTGATTAAACATCAATGCCCCGGAGAAAAGCTTTGCATTGTACCCTATGACTTGTTTTTCTTGCCTGTGACATCTTGCAGATTTTTGTTTAAAATGTGCATAATTTTGTAGATACGGCACTTACAGACTCTAATCACCAGTTAAGATAAAACAGTATTGCTTTTGTTCCCCCGCAAAAGCGCTTTTCATGCAGTGTTGCTAGTTGCTCAACAGCCGCATTTATTCTGAATTGTCTTGTGTAGCCCAAGAATGTTCATCTCTCATTTTTCCTACAATAAAAACATACTTTTTTTTCCCAAGATTTCTAAAGCACAATAAATCCCGCAGTAATGTCTGTCCTCACTCAACCCACAGCTGTGCACGACCCCCAGAAGGTCAGAACACGAGTCCCCTACTGTGCCATCATCGTCTCATGTTGCTGATAGCACTGATTTGGCTGAAAAAAAAAAGCCCACCAAAATGTGAGCAGTGGGGGAGGAGGAGGTCAAACTGATCCCTAACAAGACAGTTCTGACAAAATCACGTAGGAGGATTTCTTTTTCTTTCAACCCTAGAAGCATATAAGTAGACCAGAACTAACGAGTGCCAGATATAAATCTGGTACAAATTGATTTCTTTTTAGTTGAATGGAGCAACACAGCTTTCCACCATCTGATGATGTGGCCCTTCATTTCTCATTAGTAGGAAATAAATACATTTTTATAGATGGAGGGGAAAAGAAGAAACTCGCTCTGGAGGCTGCTCATCAGTTCCTGAACAACACCACTTGGATTAAGTTGGGAAAATTTAATTTAAAACATGAAATTTAGATTTCTCATGAGAAATTAAGTACAGATCACTTTTTTTTTCCTGTATATGTGACTGATCTCCTTACTGCTGTTTAGTTTTTGCACTGTTGCAAACTGTCTAAACAAAACTCAATATATGGACAACAGTTATGTAGTGCCGTTCACAGGAAAATAATTCCATGCTGCCTTCGTAGTAGGACAGACAAGAGCTTGACATTTACCTCTGCTGTTTGCCAACAGCCAGCTGGTCTCACAGCATATGTGGCCTAGCAGGACAACTGGCACAAGCACTGCTTTAAGCAACACATGCCATTCCTTGCAGTGAGGGGGTAAAAACACATGAGGGATACTTTAAGACTTTGAGAAACACGTTGAAAATAGGAATCTATAGGAAGAAAGTTCTACATCCATGTCTGCGGAACAGCTTATTGCACTTTATGCATAGAAAGCTGTATATTGGGGTCCTCTTAATATGCATTTGCTTCAATACATTGTCAATCTTAGAGTATCTCATAAGTAAATACTTTTTTTTTAAATTAGTTTACAGAGTCCATGGCTGAAATAATTTTTCTCTGTTTAAATTTGCAGTATAAAAAATTATGTCCCTTCTTGAAATTAGTAATATTTCTTTGGTCTGGGTGAGAGTGCTAGACTCTTAGCATTGTAGAATAAAGAATTTTGTGAAAGAAGAACTGATGTCTGAGGTGTTTGTTTTAGCTTTGATTATATGACTCCTATCTCAAAGTGGGATATTGGTTGGAGCAAGGTGCGGGTTGGCCTCTTCTCCCAGATAACAGCAATGAGATGAGACGTGATGGCCTCATGCTATGCCAAGGGATATTCAGAGTGGATATTAAAAGAAAAATGTTCTCAGAAAGAGTGGTCAGGCACTGGTGCAGGCTGTCTGGTGAGGTGGCAGAGTCACTGTCACTGGAGGTGTTCAAGAAAAGAGTAGATGTAGCACTGGGGGATGTGGTTTAGGGGGCATGGCAAGGATGAGTTGATGGTTGGACTAGATGATCTTTGAGGTCTTTTCCACCCTTTATGATTCTATGACTTATTGGCAAGCCCACATAAGGGGCAGAGCCAACCTGTGAAGAGACTGGGAGGAAGGTCTGGGTTGGATGCTGATCTGTCTGATATGTTTTAGACCCACAGCTCTCACCTGAAGCAGAGGGCACAAAGCTGGAATTGCTAACATGACTGTTGAAGCAACTGTCCTTCTTTACCTGAACCTGTGCATACAAAAAGAAATATAATTCTGGGGATGTGTGGATCCAAAAAATGTATATATGTGGAAAGGAGAAACCTAGATTTTAGCATTTGTTGAGGGTCTTTAGACTTGCTAAGCAAAGTGTTGAAGATGTAGGGAAGGAGAGCTGTCCCCATTCCTACTGTTTGGCAACATGAATAAATAAATTAGAATCTATGTGTTAGCTTAATCTGTGCTCTACTGGTCAGTAGTCCACATTGGAAAGACCATATGTCTAATTTCTATTTTATTGACTTTAAGATGTTTCTAGGTTGAAATGTAAAGACACAGTAATGTTTGGAAGGTGCACAGAAGTCAACATGGGGGAGGGGTCCACTATGTCCAGAAACAGCATCTTTCACCCTATGCTGCAGTCCTGGGTGGAAGCACCCATTACTATTGCATCACTTCAGAAGAAAGGTGTTCAATTTCACTTTAGCTTATATTTTGTTCCAGATAGCTGGCATCTTATTTTTAATTTCCTCTATCCTATCGTGAGATAATTTTCCAAGTGTACATCATTAGGATCATTTACTTCAGTGATTTGTGATTTGGTGATTAAATTGCTTCCTTTCCATCTTTACAGATGAGCCATATTTAATGGCTCTATTACATAATACACACCAACCAGAACCTCTCTGAACTTTCCTGAAGGGCAGATTAGTTCTGTTCTATCACATTTATCTAAGCATCTAAGTCTCATTTTTAAGATGCCAAATGTTCTTTCAATTACTATTCTGGTCACTTTTTGAGTTTCATTATAATTTATAATGATACAATTCTCAGAGAGAACCTGGAGATAAAACAGAGGGATTAGGCAATTTTTCAAGTGATATCTGCTGTCACCTCATGAAAAAAAGGAAAGATTTCTGTATAAGGAAACAAAATCCGTACATTAGAATGCATTGGAATATCTAAATATTGGCATACTAAGAAAATGTTTTTTCAGAAATGTACTGTTTGGATATAACATTACAGAAAATTCTAGGTGAGTGAAGTAAGATGCATAATGTTGTAACATTAAAGTGTGTATCATAGAATCACAGAATCACAGAATGGCCTGGGTTGAAAAGGACCATAGTGAAAATCTCGTTTCAACCCCCTGCTATGTGCAGGGTTACCAACCACCAGACCAGGCTGCCCAGAGTCACATCCAGCTTGGCCTTGAGTGCCTGCAGGGATGGGGCATCCACAGCCTCCTTGGGCAATCTGTTCCAGTGCTTCACCACCCTCTGGCTGAAAATCTTCCTCCTAATATTTCATCTAAACCTCCTGTCTCAGTTGAAAACCATTTCCCCTTGTCCTATCACTATCCACCCTCATAAGCAGCTGTCCCCCCTCCTGTTTAAATGCTCCCTGCAAGTACTAGAAGGCCACAATGAAATTTTCCTGGAGTCTTCTCTTCAAGCTAAACAATCCCAGTTCCCTCAACCTTTCCTCACAGGAGAGGTGCTCCAGCCCTCTGATCATCTTAGTGGCCCTCCTCTGGACCATGTCCTTCCTGGACTGGGGGCCCCAGGCCTGGACACAGTACTGCAGATTTGCTCAGAATTTCATAGTTTTGTGCAGATATCATTTAACCAGCCTTATAATTTATGTCTTTATAATCCCCTGCAAATAACAAAGGGTATGACAATTAAAGTTTTTTACTGAACAAATGGAGGATCTTATGATAACAGTCTTTGCTCACATGTGCAAATTAGTAGTAAGTGCTTCATTATGGTCAGACCAGATTATGCTATTCCTTTGTTCTAGCACAATCCTGTGTCACAGGCACCAACCTGGGAGCCTCCCCCTATCACAAGAGCCTCACTATTCCCATAATGGGATATAGGCAATTTCACATAGAGGCAGGCTGAGGAGCCAAGTTACATCATCAGCATACTTGAACTCTACCTTCGGTGTTGCGCAAGATCATAGAATCAGAGAATATTGTGAGTTGAAAGGGACCCACTGAGCCCATCTACTGACAGTTATTTTGTCATTATTATGTACTAGACCATATCCTGTGTCTATTGTTTCAAATTTGGGCAACTGAACACCAGAGGAAGTGCTCAGTGGAAATCTATGGGATTTAGACCTCCTGTGTTAACATGCTCAGTAGGCTTGGAATTTTTAACAGGCCCCTTCTGTAAAATGCAGGCTACATAAACCATAACCCACATTTCATAAAGGGATATATTACCTAAAGGGTACTTAAGACTCAATAAATAATGAAAATTTTTATTCAGTACATAATTACAGCATATTTGTTAGTATTCTAAATGAAAAATGGTACCACACTCACATATTTTTTTTAAATAGCGCTCATCTTTTATGATTGTTTGCATGCCTCCTCCTCAAATCATTAGCACGGCTTTTAAAACGTGTATACAGAGTTGAGTAAGTCACAGATTTGAAGTACCCTCACAGCTTTTTACTGTAGGTTGACAAAGTATCAGTACATCAGTAGTGCACAACTTGAGCACCCTCCTGGCCTGTACTAGCTGTACGCTGCCAGAAAATCAGATGCTGTATGGTAAGCTTTTTCCTTCTTTTTCCTGTTCCTACAGTTTTGCTATTTGCTGTTATGATGGGTACATTCTGTCATTATGCTCCCTCAAATGTGTCTGTTGCTACTGTAGCAATTACAGAAATGCTCAGTGCTTGTGCTCTTTATACCACTACATAAATTCACACCTGTTGAGTGCTTAAATGAGTTGTACTACACACGCTGATATGGTTTCTCCATGTCTAGAACATGTATCGTGGCTCAGATTGATAACAGAACTCTTTGTCGGATATTTGAATTCACAGAATCAATTTCAAAGAATCACAGAATCATTAAAGTTGGAAAAAGAAACCACTAAAGTCACCAAATCCAACCTCAACCCATTCCCACCATGCCTACTACCCATGTCCTTCCAGTACCATATCTCCACAGTTCTTGAATATCTCCAGGGTTGGTTGGTTGCTGTCATGCTTGAGTCAGCAAAGATAGATACATAATAATATAGCATCTGACGCACACTGTTTTTCTAAGCATGGCACACACAGTATAATAACAGACACATATAAATGCCTGTGACAATACATGACATCCTTGAGCTGTTTGCTCTTAAAGAGAGTCAGAACCCTCACATTGTTTTCTTGGTGGCTTTATACACACGAGCTCTAGATCAGAAGCACTTTCACTATTCTTTTTATTATTCAGCAGTATTTATAACCTGCTAACAAGACAAAAATACTGAGGCATTAAAATAAAAGTATCAAATAAGTGTATATTGTTCTTTGCAAGTCAACTGCAAAAGAATTATCAGTGTTAGCATATGTGTGGACAGTGGAGTTAGCTAGAGTTTGAAAATTAAAAACAATCAAGAGCTGTTCTTTTAATAACACTCATTTTTCATGAAAATATTAACTACTCATATACTGTGATATGGGGCATCCTCCTCTTCCATTTCCAACTAAGCAACTCCGTGGTTTAGAAAGAACAAGAAGACTAACTCTACAAACAGAATGCCCTAAATCAGCTCTCTTCTGGATGCTTTTTCAGAATTTTATATCCTGTCTCTCCTTTCATATGCACCCTTGTCATTTTCTTCCTGTATTTGGGACTTTTCCCTTTCCTTGTTTATTAGCACCTTTGAAGAAGCAATAATACACCGTCTTTAATCAAATGATTTCTAAGGTCTTGACATAATTCAAGAAAACCTTGCTGCCTTTGTAGTACTTGAATCACATTTTGAGAGACTGTGCCAGTAATCAATTGCAGACACCAAATTATCTTAGGAGAAACAATCAACAGACAATACAAAAAACAAGCAAACAAAAAATCTTTGCCTTAAAATCTAGGATTAATGTATATAGGACAGAGCTGATATCTGCATTCCGGGGTGAACCAACAAATTTTAATTGAAGAACTATCTTTAATAGTAATTTACTAACCTTATGGCCCCACACAAGTGATGCCTATCTTTCACAGCTTGTTCCCCAATGTATAGTTCTTATATCTTGATGTCAAAAAACTATCCTTCTTTTTCTACCTGTGAATGTGAAGACTCAGCTCTCAGAGGTAAATTCTTCTCCTCATAAAAATTCTGGATTAACTTTATCTTGTTGTAAATTAATGGATGCAGAAACACACATTTGTTTTACTTTTGATTTAAACTTACTCGGTTAACACTTAGAGTGGTCCACTGGAACAAATATTAAATAAGCTCCTTATGAAAGGTTTCATCAATAAAGTCTGTAAGATAAATCTGTGCTATTTTTTGGTCTGTATCTTTGAGCCCATCTGTTTCTTACTTAGGAAGGTGTTGATGCAATTTCCTATATCCATTTCACATGGTACTTCACATGGTATTGTTCTAATTGAACAAAACCCAGAACCATTAACATTTTCTGGCAATGACCTCTATCTTTGCCATTGACTTCTATTTGAGAAACCACTAAGAGCGGTTTTGTCAATGTTAAATATCATTTTTAGTTGCTTGTTATACAGAGCAGTAGCCAAACGCAAAGCTAACAATACTGTATATAATACTTAAGACTCGTTTGTAAGACTAAAGCTCTATTTATGTGGGTTTATGATTATGCAGACATAAATGAAAGCATTTGGAATTAGCCCTTATCTTTATTTTGTTAAATATGTAAAATGAGAGCATCGAGGAAAGGCCTGGTAATTTTTCCCAAAAGGAAAGATAACCTTCTGTTTTGACAAGAATGACTTACCTTGACATATTTATAATACAAAACAAAGATAAAACAGAAATATTTTAGGAACTGTCAAAGCAACACGTTTCAATGTGCCAAAATTCCATTATGGAACTCTACTCAATGTTTAGAAAATACTTCATTCATTTGTAGGATGGAATTTAGTAACCTGTCATAGTAATCTCCAATACAGGACAGCAGTAGTATTTTTTCCTTCACAACTTACTGTTGCAACTTCAATGATCGTTATAGTTTGCTACATGTTCCTTCCATACTTAACAGTTTGATTAATTTAACAAAAAATCATTTGTTTTCTTCTTTCTTTTAAGTCATGGCTCATTCATCTGTCATTCAAATGCAAAGAATGCCTTGAAAACGTAAATACTCCTGCAGTGTCATTCCCATTTGAGGTATGCTTTATGTAAAGTATGCAAGGTGTTACACGAAACTCTTGACCTGGTCAATCAGGAGGCACAATCATCTAGAGAAGTAACAAGATGCATAATTCAACTTCAATGCACATAGCATTTGTGACACTGAAATAAACGTTTTTATTGAAAAGTAGCATGCTCATTTCACATGGGGCATTCTACACATTTCTCCCACAATTAACAGGTCCAGGTGGATATTCAGAATGTCATTTTCTGTTTGAAACTACATCCACCTGCAGGCTGGAAATGAATGAGCTTGCTGATAGATAATTACCTGTTTTCCTAAGCTTAAGTGATTTATTTGCATTGACCATGTCAAACAGACAAACAAAAAGGAATTTTTTTTATATCATTCTTTAACTATCACTGAAAATTGAGGGCACAGCAAAGGGGTGTGGGTTTATTGCTTGTGATTTACTAACCTATATTTAATCAAAAATCTGAAATGCCGTTGCTGTATTCTTACTCTAGATGCTCATAGATTTCTTAGCCAAAATATACAAGCTTCATATACTTCATGAAAAAAAAAATAATCTTAACTTCTAAAAGAAATTAAAAAGAGATAGACTCTTTAAACAAGGTTAAAAGATTCATTAAGGTACAAGAAAACTTAAGCTCGTAACAGATTAGTCACAACAAATTGTAGTTGTTCTCATTGGCTTCCTCTAGCTTTTTTTGCTTGATGTTTCTCTTTTTCTTCTTACAGCTGTTGCACCTTCAGCAAAAACAACTTTCTGTCCTTTGTAGGTTTCATCAATGTCTGAAGAAAAGACCAGAACCATCCATAGTCTTGTCATTTGTGACAGAGACTACTAACAACCTCATCAACTTTCTTCAGGCTATGTCTCAGTTCTAAGTCTCTTGTGCATTTTTGCAGGTGTAAGTGGAAAGATGTATCATCTTGGCTTCTGTCAATAGGAAAAGAAAGAAGTTAGAAACTTTACATATGTTAAGATGTGGGAGATATTTTCTGTAAACATCACTATCTCTCCTCATGGCTTTGCGCCCACAAGATAGAAAATATATTTTATCAAAAGCGTTTCTTCTGAGAAAAACTATTTAGTAAGTAATATGTTGCAAGTATCTGTTTTAAATCTTAATTAAATATAGAGAATATTTAATGTATTAAAAGCCAGACATCATTAAGAAAGAGAAAGGTTAATAAAAACAATTATCTTTTTCTTTCTTATAGAACAACAGTTCTAAAACTATTTATATCTACATTACTAAGATGCTATGAGAGATATGGATATTCCTTGTTACATTTTGTCTACTGCAAGTCTCATAAAGACAACAGGAGCTTGTATAATAAGACCTTAGTAAGAATCAAAACTTAGCCCAATACTTTTAAATGACACTGCAGAGAAAGACTATGACTCAGAAGAGGAATTCAGCAATTTTCACAAGGGTGAGCAAGTACCAGACATGCTTCCACCCCACCTTGTACATACAGAAAGCACAGCAGGTTGCAATAATTGAAAGAGCAGAAGGTTGAGGACAGTCATTTCCCTGAAGTGAAGCAAGTCTGCTGGCTGTTCTTTTAAATGGAGGAATACTTTCTGAACTCCATTTGGAGCCATGGCACCACAGAACAACTCTCCTGATCCTCAGGCTGAAAGGGAAAGATTCTTCCTGTGTGACAGTTGTTAGGATTCAGATATTAATCTTTCTCAGTGAGTGTTTCTTTGATAAAGAAAGGAATTGCAAGGACAGAGCAGTGCCAAAGGAAGTTCATCAAGTTCTGCTAAGGAACAAGCCAAAACTACTGCAACTTTTAATCTCTGCACTTTCTACTAGGTCCTCTAACACCCCCTGTTCCCTTTCCATGTCTTTCCTTTGCTCTCCCACATAGATAAGGCTACCTCAACATGTGCTCTGCGTACATGCCCTGTAGTTTGCAACACATTTGTTTGCTTCCATTAAGTTTCACTAATTGAGATCTCCAACAAGAAAAAAAAATGTCTTGGCGCTATGTAGGATTCCACAGTTGTGGACAATTTTCCTGCTGCTTTGATGCAGTATGCAGACATAAGAAAATTGAGCTTGTTTTGCAAAGAGCTAACAACATCAGCAGCACAAGTGGTGAAGTATTTACAAACAACAGATGGGAAACAGCTAGAAGGTGGTGGTCAACATGGAAAGCACTGCTCTCTGCATGAGAGCAGCTTGCTTGCTCAAGGTTTCTGTAGGAGTCAGGAACTGTAAGGGATGATAGAAAAAAAAAAAGTATGGGTAATTATGTATAATTAAGATAATTTAGATACAGCTTTAAATAAGCCAATCACTCAAGGAAGGTTGAAAAAGACCTGATAAGTCACATTTTCCTGGATTCCATTTTTTTTTCCTAGTTGCTACATAGTCCAGATAGGTTACACAAATCATTTTATATAAGAGCTTTCATGGCATTTGAATCAAATATTCAAATGTTTACAGCCCAATCTCTAATTAGATGCAAGATTTTGAAACTTTTCTTTCCCCACCCTATTTTGATATATGGGAGGGCAATTTATCACACATTCTCTGGTTTTGCACTTAAAGGATGAGAGAGGACCTCCACACACACTCCTGCTCTCACAATAAGAGGTATCAAACGAAGCTCAAAACCAACAGATTTTTAAATATATTCTTGTGGTTTTCAGAAGTAATCATTTAAAGAAAAAGCTCTGTCATAGCGTGCAATGGCAGGCATTAACCTAGCCTACATTATTCCCAAAGCAGCAAAGAACAGATTTATTTTCACATTTAATTTGAGCTTTTAAAGTCAACTTTCTGAAAGAAGTGAAAGTAGTTGCACCATCCTCTCCAGCATAGAAAAAAAAGTATGTAGACATACATACATATATTTTTTTCCCCTCAAAATAAACTGCATCTGCTACTTGCCTTCTAGCTACTTCAGAGGTACAAGCCAGGGTAAGTCCTTGGATACTCTGACTGACAGATTCTTTTGAGCCAGGTAAAACAGTCAAAAGGGAAGGCAGAGGGCACGGCAGCAGTGTCAAAACTCACCTTGCAGATTACTCTTCATACAACATCCAATTTAAATGATCTGAAAGGTGTGAAGGCTTTACTGTTGCTTTTTGCACTGCTCAAGATAATATGTAACACACAAGTATATAGCTGCACAGAAGGAAGAAATATTTGCCACCCAATGTTTAAGCAAGTATACCAAAAATGACACACCAAAACCAGAATACAGATATTTACAACACCTATCCAAGAAGTATCCATGTGTGTTCAGAGATAGTGAACGACTGTAGTCACTCCCTGTTATGTTTAAGTGCACTTGGGCAATCAAGTCTAGAAGGTAACAACTTATTAATAAAAATTACTGCAACGTCTTTCAGCGCTGCTGCTGACCTTCCTTCATTGTAGGCAGGCAACAACGTACTCTACAGAAGAAAGCTATTATTCTGTCTTTAAAGTTAATAGAACCTAAATAAAGGTTAAAACATTTTAAGTTCCACCTGTACCTTGCAAGTCTGCATGAGCTGTCGAGCATCCAGGTACATTTCACATGAGCAAGACAGTCTGTCTCTCTTGCTAATCACACTGCCCAGTATTCCTGACAGTTTGATCACCATTCTATCACAATTCTTTTCTATGCATAGCAGCTCTGTACCTTGTTTTAGTTTTCAGTAAACACTGGTAAAAAACCCAGGTTACTTACTTTTCTTCCAGAGAGTTAACAGTGATAAAAGTTGACCGTAGTTTCAAAAAACAGTTAATAAACTAAAGGAAAGAAATGTCTAAGCAGTGGACAAAGCCCTCTTTCAGCACCACAGAAAATAAGTTCATAAAACTTCCAGATTTTTAGATTTCCTTATCGCATTCTGGCAGACATCTGCACAACATGCCTTCTGTCTTAGATAAAAATAATCTGGAGTAGTAAGTAATCTGATTTGCTTCTTAAACTGACATACTTCAAACAGAAATATGTACAAATCGTTGATCGAGTCCTTTGGTTTCAATTTACAAGAGATGTATTTACAGTGTAGCTACTAGTGAAGGGAAGAGGTTCAATCATTTTTCTTAATCATGTTTATTTACTATTTGTCATTCTAAGATGTACGCTATAGTTCATGCTCATTTTACTCAAATGCCTCAAGACACTTTAAACTGACATTTAATTAGTGATGAAATGCAGTGTGATAAAGGAGTAGATGATGATTTCCTATATTCTACTTGGGAACTTTGTTTGCTTCCCTTAACATTTACAGTAGCCACTTATTAGTGGTCTAAAAGACACAGAGTACAGAAGTGAAGGCAAGAAACAGGAGGTCTGTAGGTAAATTTTTCTTACCATCACATAGTTCAATTCCATATCATGGGAAAGCACCTAGAAAATTAATTTGATCCAAACTGAAAGCTTAATAAAGGCACAAACTAAATACCTAGCTTGCAACAATAATTTATACATCATCCTACAGGGGAGGTCAGCCTAGCATGATCTGTTTATACATGCAGAATTGGTTGTGTGTCAGTCTTAAATGATGCTGTGAGAAGGTTAAAGTAATTAAAAGTATTTCTGTGTAACACCATCTTTGAGTACTTACATCTGTTAAATGACTCTACCAAGAACATAAGCTATAAAGAATCAGATCACATTTAAAATCATATTCAAATGCTAAAAAGTTGTTTTCCCCGCTGCAGACTCTCCCATGGATTCTATTGTTACTTGGAAATGGGAAACAAGGCTCTAGTCCAGCTCCTTTCCTCATTTATTTATGGGAAAAATGAATGTAGACCTCGCTAAGACCTTTCTCAGAATGGGGAGATTCTACTTGAGGGTAGACAGACACCTCTACAGAATCTCTTATAGACTGAGAAATTACTTTGGCAAATCCTCTTCAAGCCTCAAACAGGCAAAAAATAGTCTGGAAGGACTCATCCCACTCCATTCCTTGTTGCATGCCAGTGTATGTGGAAGCTGGGGGAGCAGATGGACATCCCCAAAAGTGCAGAGGATGCATGGAACAAGGGCACATCAGCGGGATTTGCACTGCCTTGAAATGGCAAAGTTCCTAAAGGACACCATTTACACCATGGGGATCCCTGACACTGGGATTTACAGGATGCCAGGCTCAGCGATTCCAGAGCAGAATCATACAATCATTAAGGTTGGAAAAGATCAATATTATTAAGTCCAACTGTCAATCCACCTTCCCCACACCTGCTAAACCATGTCCCTCAGCACCACAACCACTCTTTTCTTGAAAACCTCCAGGGACAGTGGCTCAACAATCTCCCTGGACAGCCTGTTTCAATGCATTATTGCTCTTTCAGAGAAGAAATATTTCTTAATATCCAACCTGGTGCAACTTGAGGCCATTCACTCCTCATCCTATATCTGTAACCTGGGAACAGATGCTGACCCCCACCTCCCTCCAACCTCCTTTCAGGGATTTGGAGAGCAGTGAGGTCTCTCCTGAACCTCCTCTTCTCCACACTGAACCTTCCCAGTTCCTGAGATGCCTCCTATAAGACTTGGGCTCCAGATCCTTCACAGCTCCATTACCCAAAAAAGAAGGAAGGTGCTGTAGGGTAGCAAAACCACCTTAAGCTTGGGAAGCTTAGCAGTAGCACTGAAGAAGGAAAAAAATATAACAGAAAGACAAAAAGCTGGTCTTTGGTGCAGACAATTTAGGGCTGCGCACAGCAGGAAAGCTGCAAGAGAAGCTTTTCACAGTGGAAGAGAGCGGAAGCTCTGGCAGTCAGTCCTAGTTGTCTAACAAGAAAGCGATTAATAAAGCAATTAATAAAGAAAAAATTACTTCCCCCTGCCCTTTGGAAGTCACGTGAAGCATAGCGCTGGTAAATCCAGCCTCGCTTCACTCCCGGCCCTCCATCAGGCGCATCTCCCCTCGCATCCCATCCCTCAGCATCCCGACACACCTCCCCTTCACCGGATGGACGCCGCCGTCCCACGGTGCACCGAGGACGAACCACCCCCAGGAGCCCAGGCAACCCTCACCGCCCACCTGCCGTCCGTGCGGCCACCACCCTTCGGCACATCCCTCCCTCCCCGCTTGGTAACGCCGTCTCCGTACTCACAGCATCTGCGCACTGCGAGGCGGCCGGCAGCCCGTCGCTACCGCCGGCCGTGCGAACCCTCGCTCAGCCCGCCCCGACACAACGCCTCCCCTCCGCCTCGCCGCCCCCCGAGCGCGGCGGTAACAGCGGCCGGATCGGCGGCGCAGGCGCGCTGCCTCCTCCCCTAGTGGCTGCTGCGGGGAGGCCGGCGGCCGCTCGAGGGTCCCCCCCTAGAGCCGAGCGAGAGCGGCTCGGGCCGGCAGCGGGAGGAGAAGGAAAAAAAGAAGGAGGAGGAGGGCTGGAGGCGGGGGCCGGGCGTTGTGCGAGGAGGGAGTCGTGCTGCACACCCAGCCCGTCAGTAACCGCCGCTGCTGGGGAGGAGGAGGAGGAGAAGGAGGCGGCGGCGGCGGCGGCGGCGGCGAGAGGTTCTCCCACCCCCACCCACCAAGCTGAGGTGAGGCCAGGGCAAAGCATCCTCTTTCTTCCCCTCGTCCTTTCCTCCCTTTCATCCTTCCCCCACCCTCCTCGAGCTCTTTCCTTTCGTCCCTCTCTCCTCATCCTCCTTCCTCTCATCTCATCCTTCCCGGTCCTCCTTTCCTTTCTTCTCTCCTCGCCACCTTTCTCCACTCCTCCCCATCCCCCAGGCTCCTTCTCCCCACGTTTCACACCCACCACAAATCACCATCGCTCCTTCCCTTTTTTTTTCTCTATTTCTCTTTATTTCAAAACGTGTTTTTCTTTTTTTTTCTTTTTTTTTTTCTTTTTTTTTCTTGTAATTGCTTGCCCGGTGAAAGAGAAGAGGCTGAGAGAGCCGCTCACAGACAGAGATAATCCGCTGTCTTTAAAGAACGGATTTGAATTAATGGTCATTGGGTGGCGCGTGTATTGTGGGGAGAGGGGGATTTTATCTAGGGAAGAAAGAGAGGGTCGGAGGTGCGTTGTTTTGCTTATCCATCTATTTCCCATCTATTTACACGGCCCCGTGCGAACGCTCCTTTTGTGTTTCTCGTTATTCTCCTTTCTTCAGGCAGCACGGGAATCTCTCCGTGCCTTTGCCCACCCCTCCCTGTCACGCACTGCGGGGCCGTGGGGTGGGCAGGGGGCTGCAGCTCTCCATCCATCCATCCTCTTTAGGCCTTTTCCAGTCCCTCTCTGCGGTGACCCCCAGCCCAGCCCCAGCTCTCCCGGCTGCTGTCAGAAGTTTGCAGTGTGTTGAACGTGGTTTGGTCCGTGCGTGGAGCTGATGAAAAGCAGTGTGGAACTAGGCTGTGAGGCGGTGAAGTGTCTGGAGTGGAAGAAGTTTAGCTTTTGGGTGATGAAGGGAAGCAGTGTGTCACTGTCTTTCTGCTCCCAAACATCAGGGTGGCCGGGGAAGTAAGTTTGACACGTTTATGGCACCTGCTTCTCCCTGGAGCGATGGGGATGAGGTGCCTGAAGGCTTGGGAAGGTGCTGCTTCCTCCACTGCATGGTGGTTTTGCTGCTGTGCTGTGCGATGGCCCGACCTTTAGTTATCAGGGTGTTTAGTTGTTAGCATGCTTGCAACGATTTCGGCCCTTGGAAGCTTCTGTTTGTCAAGCCTGAGCCTAAAGTTTGTTTATGCTCCGTATATAATGTTTCAAAGCCTGTTACTGTAACCGTTTACTGTACCTCCCAGGGCAGCATGTACAATAGCAAAACTCTCGCAGCCCTAATGTGTAAAACCCTGCATCTCCTGCCCTACCTAAGAAATGTTCATTACGTGAACTTGTCCAGATTGCAGCAGTGTGTTTTGGAGTACGAGATAAGTAGCATGAATAGAACTCTCAGATGATGCTGAGGCACATAACAGATCTGGTTGACTTTGTGGCTATCGCAGGGCTTCTGCTTTTCCTTTTAACCTATTGTTTCTGTGATTAATATCATGTATTGTTATCGGGCTTTTGGCATTGCATTCAAGCAGTTCCTTCTAGAAGAGAAAAAGTACTGACCTGAAGGCTGAACTTTCACACTCAATTGTGTAAGTCGTTGTTTATAGGCTGCTGCAGAAACACCCTCATCTTTGGGTAAGGTAGCTGTAATGCCATCAGTGGGTGCTGCTGGTGACAAAAGCCGCCATAGGAGAGCCCCAGTGTCATTGGAGACCAGCATGGAAAAGCAGCCCTAATTTATGCAGATTTTTGAAAGCTCTTTTTTTCATATTAATAGTGAACATGCATGGTACTGCTGACGTGCCTTTGAACAACTGAAAACCGAGAGTATTCATAGACTGAGACTTTAAAGCCAAAGGAAGCAATTAGATCTTCCACTCTGACCTCTTGACTGCTATAGTCCATTGGATTCTATCCAGTTACTTTTGAGTGCAATAACTTGTATTTGGCTGAAGCACGTTTCCCAGAAAAAAAAAAAAAAAAAAGGAATTTTGATCAGAAGACTGTAAGAGGTGGAGAATCCACTGCTTATTAAGTTATTTGGCTCCAGCTCCCAGTCACTGGTTACTGCTGTGCCTTTCTCCAGCGTGCTAAAGAACTCAAAGTATTTTCTTACCATGGAGGGAGGCATTTATCTGCTGGAACCTAGTAAATTCCTCTCTTTTCTGTTTGGAAAAAAACAAATGGTCTAAAATTACTTTAAACTATCACTGCATACATTTTCCTCACTGCTCAATTTCTGTGCCCTTCTTTGTTTTTTTTTTTCTTCTTCTCCAAATCTGCTTTTTCATAATTTTTGTGACAATGTGAGCTGAGTGCAGAACACCAATGCCTCTCTCAGGAGTGTTGTGTGAGTTTAAGTATTACCTCTTTAGCATTATGCTTCTGTTGATATATCAGGTTGACATTTTAACCCCACTGGCTGCAGCACTGTATTTCAATCTTATTTTCGTCCTATCAAAGCCTTGGCAGGACTGTTTCTTTTAAGAAGGCTTCATAGTTTTGTGGACTAGATTGTGTCTCCTGGTCATAGCTCAACAGCTTTATATGTGGCTTTATTTAAGAGGTTGTTTTGTTTCTGTTTTTTTTTTTTCTTTTTTTTTCCCTAACATATCTTTGAGTATATCAAACAGTCCCAACTGGTTTACCTCAGTTATGCAGCATTCTATCAGTCTGTAACTTGTGCAAACTTTGTTGTCATGATTGATCATATCTACTTACAAGGAATTGAAAAATGGTTTCTTGGTAGCAGCTCAAACTGTGGGGAATTCATAGAATCATAGAATGGCTTGGGTTGGAAGGGACCTCAAGAATCATCAAGCTCCAAACTGCCTGCCTCAGGCTGCCAACCTCCATATCTAATACTAGACCAGGTTGGCGAGGGCCCCATCCAGCATGGCCTTAAATGCTTCCAGGGATGGGGCATCCACAACCTCTCTGGGCAGCTGTTCCAGCACCTCACCACTCTCTCTGTGAAGAACTTCCCCCTGGCATCCAACCTAAATCTTCCCTCCTTCAACTACAAACCATTTCCTCTTGTCCTGCTATTATCTACCCTTTCACAGAGTTGATTCCCCTCCTGTTTATAGGCTCCCTTTAGGTACTGGAAGGCTGCAATTCCTCATAAATCCCAGTTATGTTGTGATGCTGTCTTCTTGAAGGCTGATTAACTTGTCCTAAGCTGTCCCTTAACCGTTTCTTAACCTGTTTAATTGCTGCTGGTTTGTAATCAGACCATCACAGAATACTAGACCAGACACCATAAAAGTGTAAGCACACATACTGATGCTCATTTTTTTTTTTTTAATTATTTTGCTCAGAATTTGCATCATGTTAACCTACAGCTATAAGCACAATCTCACTCGTTTGTTAGAGCACGGTTGTAATGTTAGCACTCTGAAATTTCCCTGCAATTTTCAGAATGATTAAAAATTCCTGTTGGCGGAGTAGCCATCTCAGATATTTCTGTGGGACCTCTTCTTTGTGGTGACCATTTTCGGTCCTGCTGAACTAAAAGCATTGCAAAGTAATGTTGTTTCAACATTGCTCTGTGTCACAAGCTGAAGAGGTAATTCATCATTCTCAGGAGACACAAGAAAGTCATCTCATTTCTTTCCAAATGCACAATTACTTCCTGAATGCATCAGCCCCTTCTGCACTATTAGTGCGATTAGATTCCCCATGCAGTAGCACACCTTTGTGAGGGTGAAGATGTCTTTTGTTCTTACAAATTCCCCCCCTGTTTTTCCCTTCTGCCAAGAAGTGTTTCCAGCTTCACCCATCAATTTTTACACAAGAAATATTTAATCTGTTCTCTTAAAACTTTTCTTCTTGTTTTGTGTGGCTTCTTATTCCTAATAGCAGCATTGATTGAAGTCTGTTGCCAAATTACAGTAGTTATGACAATACCTTCTAGGTATTATATGCTGTTTGAACATGACTGTGGGATTTTTTTTCTGCTACGTACAATGACACAAGTATACAATCCATTGTAGTCTGGAGCAAAGTAGGCATTTGCTTTTAATACAACGTGTTTCAAGGCTTAGATAAAAGAAGCTAAGCTATTTATTTATTACCTCCCTACTTTTTTTTCATAGCCAGCACAAAGGATACGACATCGGTTTCAGATATAGCAAAATACAATGTGTATTTGGAAACGTGAGGGGGAGGTATAGAGGAATAAAGAATAACAGCATGAATCTGATAGTAACCATAGTAGCATGTTTAGGTTATAAACCTGTTGAAGTTTTTGGGGGTCAGGTCCATAGCAATTGTCCCTCAGAGCTAAGTTGCAAGAAGTTACAAGAAGAATGTTGTATTTTAGAGGCTAAGGGCTGCTGCTTGATTAAAAGAAACTTGTTTGTGTATTTTGTATCCACACATTAGTTAAGATAAGCTTTTTGGGGGAATTAGATAAATTATATTGTTTACCACTTGGCCAGCGAGGACTTTCCCAAAGCAGAGCTTCCAACACATCAGGCTTCTGCAGGAAACAGAAGTGGTCAGGGCTCTCACTCCTCAGTGGGACTCCACTACTGACGGGGAGGGTCTGCCAGCTGTATCAACAACACCAAGAGCACGAGTGGGATCAAACTGCTGCCCTATCTTGCAGGCCTTCAACATTGTTGGAAAATAATTGTATTAATATATTTCAGTGTAAAAGACAGTGAGAAGTGGGTTGAAGGTGCAACAAAGAACAGAAACCATGTATGGGCAAATTAGAACAAGTGGTTGATAAGGAATTTATTCTTATACTCCAGCATGTTATTATCTTATGGAAATTCTGAATTCCCTCTATTCAAAATTATCCTGAGTATTTCCATTTGGTCATGATTGTTTTTGATTTCCTGGAGTTGGAAGCAACAAAGTTGGATTCCTTTTTGTGTTATTATATGGGTGTACTTTACTGATCTATATTGATTGCTGTACCAGAAAGCTTATCCATAGAACGTTTTCTAAACACATCTCAGAGCGATAACAGTGTTTTGTTGAATTGAATCAGGTTCAGCAATTCATACTTCCTGGATAAAAGTGATACATCTCAGTTTTCTGAGTTGTTTCCTCGATATCATGCCATGAAGAGTCATACAATCATAGAATGTCCTGGGTTGAAAAGGACCACAATGATCCTCTGGTTCCAACCCCCTGCTATGTGCAGGGTCACCAACCAGCAGACCAGGCTGCCCAGAGCCACATCCAGCCTGGCCTTGAATGCCTGCAGGGATGGGGCATCCACAGCCTCCTTGGGCAACCTGTTCCAGTGCCTCACCACTCTCTTGTTCCAAACAGTCAAACAGTGTTTGTATGCCAGCTGACATTCATGAAAGTTTTTGTACTGTACAATCTATTTAGATTGCATTCATATCTAAATAAGAGATTTTCTGCTATGTGAAGGAAGATTTTTGTGACCATCATTTACCAGTAGAGTTGGTTGAAAGTAAGAATTCTCACATCGGAAAATGATCGTATTTTGGAGTAATGTTTTCCTTTGGGTTGACAAGAAAGTGAAGTTTAAAATTTCCACCCAAACAAGGAGAAATCCTACCTTTCTTTGAAGTAGTAAGTCTGCTGAATCAGCATTTTCTGGCAGCAACTGTTTTTTTTTTTTCCTTTGGAATGTTTTTTGGCCAGCTGTTCTTCTCAGTTGCATCACCCCCTGCATTAGTATTCTGGTACTGAGAACAGTAGAGAACTGTTTTCAACACTGCTGCAGGGGCTGCCCAAGTTTTCCAGCTTCTTAAATAATGAGAATTATTTGGTTAAGTGAAGCTGAATCCTGAAACACGGTAAGACCATCTCACAGAGTTTTCATCTGAGAGGTAAATATATATATATATATATTCAATTACACAAAAGAATCTCTGTATCCAGTGTGTTTTATGGCTATTTTTATAAATTGTCCAATCTGCTCCTATCACTGGTGTAATAATTATTACTTGCCATTTCTCTCCCCTGTGTCCTTGCCCTTTGAAGCTCTGCATTTTAAAAACAAGTATATGTTACATAATGCCTGAGGGAGACAAAGATATTAGAAAGTAAGACAATCTGACTGGAAGTGGAGCTTAGATCCTGTGCACACTGTTCTGAACAAAAGAAGTTGTCTGGGTCAGGCTAGGATCCCAGTTGCCCAGGTGACTACCGAAAATGAGACTTAAGCTTTTAAGTTACTTAAGGCTTCTTGTAAATGGATTAATCGGTTTGTCCTTTTTAACAACTAATTAACTTTTGTTTTTAATACCCTTTTATTTAATAACAAAAGCCTCTCCGCTATATTAGTGTTTAAAGAAATATGTAAAATATTTCTGTTAAACCCTTTGTAGCCTCACAGGAGTGGCTGAGTCTCGCAGTTTGCTAAGTTTTACTTACAAGAAATTGGTCAGTAGGAAATATTTTATTCCTTATACTCTAAATGGAGAAACCACATCCATTCTCTCCAAAGCTGATGAAACTGCTTTAATCAGTTCTTTAACTAATCAGCCTTCTAGAAGAAGGCATCACTACATGACTGGGATTTATGAGGAATTGTAGCCTTCCAGTACCTAAAAGGAACCTGTGTAAACAGGAGGGGAGTCAACTCTTTGAAAGGGTAGACAATAGCAGGACAAGGGGAAATGGTTTGAAGTTGAGGGAGGGAAGATTTAGGTTGGATGTGAGGAGGAAGTTCTTTACTATGAGAGTGGTGAGGTGCTGGAACAGCTGCCCAGAGAGGTTGTGGATGCCCCATCCCTGGAGACATTCAAGGCCAGGTTGGATGGGGCCCTGGGCAGCCTGGTCTGGTATGAAATTGGGAGGTTGGTGGACCTGCGTGTGGCAGGGGGGTTGAAGCTTCCTGATTTTTGAGGTTCCTTCCAATCCAAGCCATTTTATGATACGATTCTATGAAAAGAAGCTCCAAAATCTCTTCCCAAGGATTTAAGTTTCAGGTTAGATTATGGAATAGAAATGCTGTTGTATGTTTTCTGAAATTTTAGTAGATGGTGTTTTTTCTTTCTCTTGTACTATTATTGTAATATAGCAATAGCTGTGCTTGTTCCAAAGGAACTGTGTTAACAAACGTGAACAAGATCTCTTGAAAAGAGACATAAAAATTCCTTGCCATTTTAACTTGCTTGAATAATCTGGGGGCACACATAGTTATCTGATGAATTTTTTTTTTTTTGTCTTGTTGAATTTTGAGTCAATTTAAAAGTAAATAATAGTATTTTCATTCATGTGTTTACTTAATAGACAGAATAGATTTGATGTTCTCTGTCATTAGGTATTGCTTTCCATAAGAATTAATGGAATGAACGGTCTCTCCTTCTAATATAAAGCAAGCTGTGATGGTGGCTAATTCTTGATATGAGTTCATATCTGTACCGTTATATATTTCCCAATGGATGCAGGATTGCATCTCTAGGCAAGATGGGGCTAATGTATGTAGGTGACATTTGTTTATGGCTTATGGTGTGTAATAGAGCATCTTTTGTTTCATCTAAAAAATAATCAGAATTGTAGTATATATTTCCTATTGGGAGGACTAAACCTTGTGATTGAAGTCCTGCAGTTGATTTAACAAATGCCACCACTTTTATTGCTACCAAAATTTAAGAGGGCTGATTAATAAAGTTCTCCCCTCAGCCCTCACTGTTTTAAAACATTGAAGTGAAAGAAATCATCACTTATGCTTTTTTTTTTTGATCGAGAAGTTATCAAAACTGTTTGCAAATATTTATCTCGTGGTTATAAAAGTTGACTGTTAGAAGATTGTTAATACTTTCACGAAAAAGTAGAATAAAGGTAACAACTGGAATTTCCAGTGAGAAATAGCAAAAGAAGGAAGGTTGCATATTTTAAGCGTCTCTTTTTTTGTTGGTGTACTGGTAAGACCAATAATATCTCCATCATCTAGGGCCAGGATTGAACATAGCCACAACTCGCTTCTAAAATGTATTTAATCTTTCCTGTTTCTGAAGAAGTTTACACTGTCATTCATCAGCATTAGATTTCTTGTTTTACGTAACTCACAGATTTAATCTGGAAGTATGAAAACAGCTTTTGTATTTGAAAAATATAGGAAAAGCAATGCAGTTTAATCTTACAGTTAAAATCCATAGTGTTTTTTTTTTGTTGTTGTTTGTTTGTTTTAATTTTTAATGAAGTTACAGAGTTGCAAAGAAAGTGCAATTTATTACCAGATTACTAGTTAGAAAGAAACAAATGACACTTTTCCCCACCTTTTAGGGTCAACTTTAGAGGGATTAATGTATTTTCTTACAACATGCAAACTCTTTTCTGATTCTTATACAAATAGTCTTGAGTGCTTACTATAATCAAGTCAGGAATGCAAATTGGGAATTACAGCTGCTTAGTCTAATTTTAAACATGTCTATTATTTCTGTAATCTACATTTCCAGTGCTTGGATGCTGGGCAGAAATACTTCTAAGAAAAATAAATTGTCAGGAAATCCATGAATGAAGAAGGATGAGGCTGTGCGGGAGTAGAATGGGAATGAATAGTTTCAAACAAATGTTCTCCAGTAGCACTTTTACCCCAGAAAGAAGTGTGCAGAGCTGTCACTTGTGCTCAGGTGTGCTGCTCATGCTTACAGGGAAATTCAAGCCTGTCTGAGAAAACGTTTTGGACTTTCACACTTACTAAATATTGTTTCTGGGTCACATCTGGTATCTAGAAAGAATAGGAACGTTTTCAAGGGAAAAAAAAAAAGTTAAGAGGAAGAGCTATTGCTATCTTACGGTTTCGTTTATTACTTGTATGACTTAGGAAGAATTCAGTGTATGGTTAAGACAGACAGTGTACTGAATGCAAGGATATTTTAATGTGTTCTTGCACTCTAAAAAGTTGCTAGGTGACTTGTGCACTTGAACAAAGTGTTTTGTTTTTACTCAAATTCAAGTCCTTGCATTCAGGCCTGTGTGCTGGGAATCCTGGGCCAGTGCATGTGTAAGCACCTGGATGCTTCATGGATGTTAAAAGCAGTAAGGACACAAGCCCTGAGTGGGAATGCCTTCTACATGTGCTCTGTTCACATGAAAACAGAACCAAAGTGTATGTAAACATCACCTGCCTGTTTTCCTCACCTTCTAAAATGCATCTCTAAAGTTCTTTACTATGAGAGTGGTAAGGTGCTGAAACAGCTGCCCAGAGAGGTTGTGGATGCCCCGTCCTTGGAGGTGTTCAAGGCCAGACTGGATGGGGCCCTGGGCAGCCTGGTCTGGTGTTAAATGGAGAGGTTGGTAGCCCTGCATGTGGCAGGGGGTTTGGAGATTCATGATCATTGGGGTCCCTTCCAATCCAAGCTATGCTGTGATTCTATGAAACAATTTTCCACAGCTAAGAAGAGGAAAATGTAAGGAGTATCTATGTTCGATATTCACCTTCAGTGAGAAGGGTAAGAAATAGTATTTTTAAATTTGTTTTTATTATAATATGTAAATTTCCTTACTGTGACCAGAGAAACAATTGGCTTACTTCTCGCAGAGTCTTCCTGGAGCACCAGCTGGAGGTGCTGTATGTTCCCCAGTGATCTCAAATGCTGTGCCATAGCCTAATGAACAATGACAGAGTAAAATGGAAGAGTAGAATTACATTTTATGCAAGCATAGCTAAAAAGTCTTCAGAATTAATGCCTTGAAGTAGCTGAGAAAGCTGACCAATTGAGGGAGATAAGTAGACTTATTTTCTTTGCTTTTAAGTAGAAACATCACTGAGTACTCACCTTCATGTGAGCCTTAAGCTGGGTACAAGTTCAGCAAGCTACAAATGTGGTGGCAGCAAAAGAAAATCATAGATGTGTGGACAGATTTAACACACAAAAACTGTTGTGGTTTGGATGCAAAAATAGAAGGCTTGCAAGCAGAATGAGGTTAGGAGCTGTAGTGGTGGCACAAATGCAGTTGCTTTTTTGAGGCTCTGCACTCCATGTTCTCCTTCCTGCTAGTTTCAGGACTGTTCTGGCTTGGCAGGTGCCAAAAATTTTCCCTTAATTTCAGCTACTGTGACTGATTGATGTCATGTTGACAAACCTTTCATAAGTTGGTTGCATCTTAGGGGTAGAGTCAGCTTAACGTGAATTGTTTTAGAGCTTTTGTGCTTGTGAGAATGATGCAGAGATGAACTGACAACATGAGTGCAGTGAGGTCTCCTGTTGGCTTAATGAGTTTATTTTTGTGGAGTGGTTGACAGGCAGCCAAAAGAAACAAACAAACAGAATTACATAGCCCAAGAACAGCTTCTTCACTGTTCTTTTTTTTTTCTTTTTTTTCTTTTTTTCTTTTTTTTCTTTTTTTCTTTTTTTTCTTTT